>OY992892.1:82297450-82524950 GCA_963921405.1 Cepaea hortensis
CATTTTAATAAGTTCATTATGGTTAATACTTGAATAAACAGTGTCTACATCTTGGTTAGCAGGGTATATAAAAAAAACTTGACAAAATATTACCAAAACAGTAATTTTAGAAATCCTTTCCTTGAAGCACAAATATATGTCTCTCTGTTTCTCTATTGATCTTTCTATTAGTGTTCGTAATATATATATTGCATTATTTGTACCCTTTCCTTCCATAAAACCATACTGTTCTTCACTAATTTCCATTTTTATTTTCTTTCTTGTTCTTTTCATTATAATTCTGAGTAGATGCTTAGTGACATGGTTTATTAGGTTAATTGTACAAAATCTTCGCATTCGATTGCTCCTGGTCTTTTTGATACAGCTATAAATACAGATTTCAGCATATTGCTTGGTAAATATCGACTGCTGTAAATATCAATCAACATTTTGGTTAATATATCTACTCCAAATTCTCCCAATACTTCTAATTCTTCTATTGTGATTCCATCTGGCCCAGCTGTTTTTCCTTTCTTCATGCTTTTGACAGCGTCAGCGACTTCTTCTTTTAGAATAGGTGGCCCTTCTAAGTTACTTTCTTCTGTTAATTATTCCTTTTCTCCATCATATAAGAGAGTAATATTTGACACAATACTGGAGAAAAGAATGAGAGGTGGGACAAGGATGGTATTTATAAAACACAAATGTATGAATCTATCAATACAGACATATATGGAATTAAAGGGAGACATAACAATCAGCTGTGGAATGGAATGGTCTGGAAGCTTCACAACCAGTTTAAGGGTTAACATATTTGATGATGATGATTTTAACAGTTTTTTAAACATGTTTTTGTTAGTGTTATCATATTTGTAAAGATGATATTTATTGTTGTTTATTACTTTTGTTGGTATTTTGAAAGGATTTCTAAAATTACTGTTTTGGTAATATTTTGTCAAGTTTTTTTTATATACCCTGCTAACCAAGATGTAGACACTGTTTATTCAAGTATTAAAATGTTTAATTTAACAAGAGTAAAAACAAATAATTTATTTCATTTGTATGCAGTTGGATATTCCAGGAAAGCCTCCACTACACATGACTAACCCAGAAAATTCCAAATTTAATGATGGCAAATGGCATTCGGTTTGGATTTCACATCAGAAGATAAGTGGACAGGACCAGCTGAATATGGCTGTGAATGGGGTCCATTCTTCTTACTCTTATTCAGGGATTGATCAGTTGAACTTTCAAGGTCCTCTGTATGTAGGTAAGTTAATTCCGGTCATTGAGTTTACGTGACTGCAGTTGACGTATGAAGAGTGCATGACATAATGACAGCGAATTAACAAAAGTAAAACTATTCAAGACATTTCTGTGGATGTGAATTATGGAATGCTTCAAGAAATATTTTCTATGGCAATGAGTGGATGTGAATCATGGAATACTTAACAGACATACAACATCATCATCTTGGAACAGGTCCTTGGCAACACCCCAACAAGTTTCTTGATATCCTGTCATTTTTTCTGACTTATGCGTCTTTATGCGCAATGTTATAGAACCTGGCAAGGAGTGGGTACAAGTGCCAACAGAGTTATGTACGTCGTTTTCAGTTTGCATCCAACTAGACAGAACATGCAGAAAAGAAAATCCGGCTGCTGTGGAGGCGGAAGTACAGGCTTTGATCTTCAAGAATTCTTCAGAGGATGATGCTGTCATTTACACAGATGGGTCGGTTGTTCGATGAGTGAGAAGTTCATGGGCCTTTATTGCTCAGGCTGGAGGGAAAATTGTGAAGGAAGATTCTGGTACTTTTGGTTTGACCACAAGTAGCCTGACTATGAAAGTCATGGCAGTAAGTAAAGCAATAACATGGCTTGAGACACAGACCTCAGACACAGACCTCCACTCAAGTATACTTCCTTAGTGATTCAATGAGTATGCTCAGGAGATGGGTTGGGTCTGAAGACAGTGGTTGGTGTCTCTGACGCAGGCATGGCTGGCAAAGTTAGTTTCATTTTCATGCCAGGGTATGCGGATGTTCAAGGAATTTAACAGGCTTGCAAGTAAGGCTACTGTGGAGAGCCGATGAGCCATGGATCAGGCTGACATACTGAATGCTCTATGAGGAGTAAGATATTTGCGTGAAACAAGTGATGACTGTGAATCTACAAACATGGTCAGACTTCAAGAACAGCAAGTTATGTTCATAATGTCTGTGTTATGTTCAATGTATGTGTGGGACCTTCTGTGTTGAGTTCAACATGTGTGTGGGACCTTTTGTGTTGTGTTTATCATGTGTGTGGGACCTTCTGTGTTATGTTCATCTGTGTATTGAACCTTCTGTGTTATATCCAGCATATGTATGGGACCTTCTGTGCTATGTCCAACATGTGTGTGGGACCTTCTGTGTTATGTTCAACATGTGTGTGGCACCTTATGTCTTGTGTTCATCATGTGTGTGGGACCTTCTGTGTTATGTCCAACATATGTGTGGGACCTTCTGTGTTGTGTTCAACATGTGTGTGAGACCTTCTGTGTTGTGTTCATCATGTGTGTGGGACCTTCTATGTTATGTTCATCATCTGTATGGGACCTTCTGTGTTATGCCCAACACATGTGTGGGACCTTCTGTGTTATGTTCAACGTGTGTGTGGGACCTTCTGTGTTGTGTTCAACATGTGTGTGGGACCTTCTGTGTTATGTTCATCATGTGTGTGGGACCTTCTGTATTATGTTCATCATGTGTGTGGGACCTTCTGTGTTGTGTTCATCATGTGTATGGGATCTCCTGTGTTATGTCCAACATGTGTGTGGGACCTTCTGTGTTATGTCCAACATATGTATGAGACCTTCTGTGTTATGTCCATCATATGTATGGGACCTTCTGTGTTATGTCCAACATGTGTGTGGGACCTTATGTGTTATGTTCAACATGTGTGTGGTACCTTCTGTTATGTTCAACATGTGTATGGGACCTTCTGTGTTATGTTCATCATGTGTGTGGGACCATCTATATTATGTTCATCATATGTGTGGGACCTTCTGTTTTATGGTCAACATGTGTGTGAGACCTTCTGTGTTATGTCCAACATATGTATGGAACCTTCTGTGCCATATTCTTATGTGAGAAGATTAAGCATCTGATCCATTACCAGAGATAAGGGAAGAGTGTCATGTCCTAATGTTCGACTAAAACATTGTTCAGAAAGTATTGCCTACAACTAAATTTGTTGAACTCAGCAAATTTCATGTCTTCAAGCCATTGTAGTGCAGTAGCTTGCATGCCAGCTGTTGAAACAGTGGTCATGTGTTTGATGTCCCATCAAGGTGGATATTTTAAGGAGGATTCTCAACAAAAGAATCAACCACCGAGATTATTTTTGCATGCTAAGTCTCACATCACGTTAATCAGAAATGTTTCTTCTCTTAGGTGGACTTCCTGAGACCGTTTTCCAGAAACAACACATAAAAGCATTTCTGACCTCTAAAACTGGCTACCGAGGCTGTTTGGCTTCTGCTACATTTGGCCGAGAAACTCCAGATCTGTACAAATCTGGCCAGACTAATGGTATCTTAAACAGCTGCCTGGGTAAGTCAGATGAGTTTTTCAGCCGTGAATAATGTATTCCCTGGCCACTGGGCTGGAGTCTGTGGAGAATGCAATACCTAAAGCCTGTGGAGGAAGCATTGCCAATGCAGACATAATTCCTAGGTAGTCCATATGTGCTGTCCTGAACCATGACGTGGTTACATCCTAATATAGCTCTCCGCAGATGTGAAATTCCAGTACTGGTCTTGCACACATCACTGGATTATGGTCAACAAAGGGAGAGGAAGGAGAGCTCTACAACACAGTCACCATTTATTTTCTTCTTTGGTACCAGGTCGGGAGTAAAGCATGTACACCAACCTTACTTCTTTGGTACCAGGTTGGGAGTAAAGCATGTACACCAACCTTACTTCTTTGGTACCAGGTCGGGAGTAAAGCATGTACACCAACCTTACTTCTTTGGTACCAGGTTGGGAGTAAAGCATGTACACCAACCTTACTTCTTTGGTACCAGGTCGGGAGTAAAGCATGTACACCAACCTTACTTCTTTGGTACCAGGTCGGGAGTAAAGCATGTACACCAACCTTACTTCTTTGGTACCAGGTCGGGAGTAAAGCATGTACACCAACCTTACTTCGCTAGGTGCAAGTCCTTTTTATGGGCCAGGTGACCTGAATGACAATACCTTAGACATAAGAGTGAAAGCTCAGAAGATTCACAACCAACTGACTGACCAATCAACCAACTGACTGACCAACCGGCCAACCAACTAAGCAACTGACAGACCAACCAACCATCTGACCAACCAACTGATCAACCAACTAACCAACCAACCAACCAACTGACCAACCAACTCAGCAACCAACCAACCAACCGACTTGACTGACCAACCAACCAACTGATCGATCAACTGGCTGATCAACCAATTACTGACCAACCAACTTGGCGACCAACCAACTGACTAACTGACCAACCAACCAACTGACTGATCAACTGGCTGACCAACTAACCAATCAACTGACCAACCATCCAACCAACTGACCAACCAATCAATTGACCTGTGTATTATTGTTCATGCCAATTATTGTTCATGCTTAGTTGTCCCTTTTTAACCCTGAAGTGCAGATTTACCTTACAATTGTAGAAATGTTCTTATAGTACAACTGCTTACTGAAATGTTGCTATAGTACAACAGCTTTCTGACCGTCCGTCACCATCTTGAAACCGGAAATCCATGGAAGTCATGGCAGTAAGTAAAGCAATAACATGGCTCGAGACACAGACATTCACTAGGGCTTGTTTCCTTAGCGACTCAATGAACATGATCAAGAGGATAGAGGAGGGGTCGATCCGAAGAGAATGGTTGCTGCCTCTGGAGCGGTCTCGGCTGGCAAAGATTAGTTTCATCTTCGTGCCAGGGCATGCGGGAGTACAAGGAAATGAGTGGGCTGACAAGCTCGCAGGTGAGACTACTGTGGAGGGCGGACGCGCCATGGACCAGGCTGACATTCTGAATGCTCTACGAGAAGTAAGACTTTTGCGAGAACCAAGTGATGACTGTGAATCTACAACAATGGCCAGACTGCTAGAGCAGCAAATTAAAAGAGGGGTGGCCAAACAAGAACACTACACAGGAAGCCAAAGAATATTGATAAACCAACACAGAACTGGCGTCGTTAGCCGCTACACGCTGCGGGATTTGCTGAGGAGGGGATCCGAGCACTTATGGACTGAATGGTTCGATGTGCAACGAGGATGATCTGTCGACTAACTAACTAACTAACAGCTTTCTGAAATTAGGCTTTGAGGTTCCTTCTCTTGCAAAGAATCTCAGCTTGTGGGATTTGGCAAGGTGCAGGCAATGTGTGTGTGTAGCTGAATTAAAATAAGATATGACTGTAAGACACCACTGAGGCTAAGGTAGAAGAGGAAAGACTATGGGTTATTAATGTTATTTGTGGTAAACAATATTTGAATAATGAAGACACAAACCATAGATTGTACAATTTATTGCCTGGCATATTTCGCTGAATCTCGTCAGGTAGAAGTCTGTGCAGAAGTCACACAACATAGAGTAAAATAACTAGATACATCTTTCAAGCTGAAATATACACATGTTCGGACAGTAATATAAATTGTTTCCCATGGTAATTTTAAATTAACTATCATGTCTTTCCATTTGCATAAAACTGGCCTATGCAGATGAATCATTATGGCTTCTGCAAACTTTAACAAACGACTATTTTGTGTATGAAACAACACGTGAAAAGTGCTGTCTCTATCAATTACATGACTGGTTTCCAAGACATGACGTGCAATGGACAATGCCGGAAGTTAATGATCCTATCACCTGTGTGTAGTATCTTGTCAATCCAGCTGGGTATGTGTTTAATAATCCTGCTGTGTAACTGCCGCTCTGTTCTGCCGATGTAGGTAGACTCGCATCTGCATGTGAATTGGTAAATGCAATTGGATTTGGCGTACAGAGTGGTAAATTCTTTTACTGCTGGTATAGGAATATGTGTGGTTCTATACCTAATAACTGGAGTTGCAGCACAGAATGTTCGGCCAACTGCTGTAATGAGCCAGTCCTGTAGACAATGCATTATGTCATCCCCTCGAAAGGTTAGCTGAATAAATACGCAAGGACAGCGCAAATGACTGAACATCTTGCATGGCAGGGGAAACACGCCTGGAGCCATGACCCAGGCAAGCCCGCCCCCAAAGGATGTCAAGAAGTTAAAGGGCTGAAACATTCGGGGAAGGGGGAATTTTTCTGACGATAAGAAGCCTCCTGCCGTGCTTGTTCCACGGCAGTGTTTTTATCACTGATATTATCACTCACTTTTGTCGCAGGAGTCACACACACCCAACTGTTGTCATTTTGTATTATTATATCCTGCTGCAGCCGTTAATTCTCTGATCTAACACACACAGAGATGTGCTTTATCCTGCTGCAGCCGTTAATTCTCTGATCTAATACATACAGAGATGTGCTTTATCCTGCTGCAGCCGTTAATTCTCTGATCTATTACACACAGAGATGTGTTTTATCATGCTGCAGCCGTTAATTCTCTGATCTAATACACACAGAGATGTGCTTTATCCTGCTGCTGCCATTAATTCTCTGATTTAATACACACACAGATGTGCTTTATCCTGCTGCAGCCTTTACTTCTCTGATCTATTACACACAGAGATGTGCTTTATCCTGCTGCAGCCGTTTATTCTCTGATCTAATACACACAGAGATGTGCTTTATTCTTCTGCAGCCGTTAATTCTCTGATCTAATACACACAGAGATGTGCTTTATTCTGCTGCAGCTGTTAATTCTCTGATCTAATTCACACAGAGGTGTGCTTTATCCTGCTGCAGCCATTAATTCTCTGATATCTTCTTCTTCTTCTGCGTTCATCCGGAGTTTTTTTCCCCGGACTGATTGCGTTGTGCCTGTTTACAACAGAGCTGCGTTCTTGTGCCGTTAGACCGACACATCTGACTTCTGCGGGCATTTGTTGACCGGGTTAACCTTCCCAGGGATTCTCTGATATAATACACACAGAGATGTGCTTTATCCTGCTGCAGCCATTAATTCTCTGATCTAATACACACACAGATGTGCTTTTTTCTGTTGTTGATCTTTCACTCAGAGGGAGTCTCCGTGGTGAAGTGTGTACACCACCTGCATCTCCTCCTAAGGTTGTGGGGTAAATTTTGGACTACATTATTCTGTTCATGCGTCAATTTTCTCAGAGACTCATGGGGGTCATCGCTGGAGCTGCAGAGTTCCATCTCTGTGTGATGCTTTCTTCAGGTTGCCCTCCAGAAAGAGACTGAGTTATATGGGATAAAACCCGGTGCAATTAAGTTGAGCCTATTGCCTTTTAACACCCTTTTTGTAGGCCAGCATGGCCGAATAGATAGAAACACATGTTCTTAAACATTCAGTGTGCTGATGCCGAGGTCAGGGGTTCAACCCCTACACCCATCAGTTGGACGAAAATGTTGACTTCTCATCCTTAACTTGGGGATGTAAATTACAAGTACCTCTGAAGTCAGAGTGGGATTGCCTGATGGCAAGGGACACTGATAATGGGGAAAGCTAATCCACACACAAAATTCAGTCCAGCACAACAAGAAGTAGTGTGTATAGACTACACTTGAGTTCAAAGCGAGTGAGCGCCCCCCAAAAAAATATTTAAAAAAATCAAAAACATAAAAAACCTTGTTTTTAAAAATTAGTCAGGAGTCAATGCAAGACGTAATATATACAGAGATATATTTGTTTTTCTTGTTGATTATTCAGATTTTAAGAGTCAGTGCACAGAAACCTCGTGTAAGAATGGAGGCATTTGCAATGATTTCATTAACAATGGCAGCACCTGGTGTGACTGTTCCAGGACAGCCTATGAGGGCAAAGCATGTGACACTGGTGAGACCAATGTTTACATTTATTCAAGACTTTATCATTTTCATCACCTTTCTTGTCTCTTTTGTCAATACTAGTCTTGTTTTCAAAAATGTTATTTGTATGCACTATTCTGTCTGTCTGTCTGTCCGTCCGTCCGTCCGTCCGTCCGTCCGTCCGTCTGTCCTTCTGTCCATCTGTCTGTCTTTTTTTCTGTCTGCTTGCCTGCCTGCCTGCCTACCTGCCTGCTTGTCTGTCTATCTGTCTGCCTTTTTTCTGTCTGTCTGTCTGTCTGTCTGTCTGTCTAATTTGGGGATAAAAATCAAATAGGTCAGCGGGACACAGAGGTGTTTCCAAGGCACCAGGGCCGGGTTATATACTGGCCAAGACCTATTGACGCGTCCTCGCTGAGCGTCCAGGGCAACAGGTTCCTTCGGGGTCCTGGCTGAAGTCAGTAGGATCGCCGATTCCTCCGAAGTCGGAGAGTGTCTGCCTGTACGGCGAGGAACCATCAGTCTGCACACCAATAAGCCAGAAATGGACAACGGATACTCACGCCAACCTCAGGTCCTGTATGACATCACACTGATGTTGGACAACAGGATGCCTTCATCCGACATACAGGACTTCGTGTTGGAGCTCAAGCCAATGAACACAAGCAAGCAAGCAAGAAAATAGGTCAGCAAAGGTCAGCATGGCTAAATGAATAAGAGCGCTTGTTCTTAAACATCCGGTGTGCTGACGCTGAGTCAGTTGGACTAAAATCTTGACTTATCATCCTTGACTTCGGGACATACATTATAAGTACCTCTGAAGTCGGAGTGAGTTCACCTGATGGTGAGGGACACTGGAAGAAGGGAAAGCTAATTCACATTAAAAATCAGTCTAGTGCACTAAACGTAGTAGCACATGTATGGACTACGCTTGAGTTGAAAGTGAGTGAACAACAAAATAGTTCAACCAGAGAGGATTGAAGAGTCATGACTGCTGATGGCTGCTTTAGGCTAGGCACCAGCAGAAGAAAACTCCATCTCTATCCACAGTCTTGTTTTCTCCACTATCTTATTTTTCTGGAATCCCGGTTCCCAACATGGAGGATAGGCGGTTGAGCTGTTAAGGCCTCTGGAGAGTTTATACTTGTAGCTACTGTTTGCATGGTTCTATCGCCTTGCTACTGAGGTGAGGTTTTTTTTTAGCTGAAATGTTGCAGAAAAGTTCTTAGAATATCAAGGACTGAGAAGAGGAAAATACTGAAATTCTACAAGATCTGAACATCAAAGAAAACTGACTCATAAACAGCTTCATGTCTGGGAAGCTGAAATACTTTGGCCATGCTAAAAGTTACTGTGGCCTGGAGAGTACAGTGATAGAAGGCAGGGTTCAACCAGCGTGAAGATGGACACAGGACATCTGTCTGTGGTTGTATTGTGAACTGCATGTTCATAAAAATGGTAAACGGCTGGTTGCTGAACTAACTGGTTTTGCCTTATGCAGTAATGTGTGTGCAACTGCTGGTTTTCAAGTGACTGCCGCTACCATTGACAGTGAACTGTCATATTAGTAGCGGATTGTTGTGTTGGCATTCTGGCAGCAGCTTTATGCATGTATGGCTGTGCGTGCTGTTGGTTTGTTGGGACTACTGTCTGTTCCACTTTTCACATGGAGTATTTTGTGTGATATTCAATGGCACAGGAAAGGAGCATATTGGAGTGACCCTCTGTAGTGAAGTGTGAACCATGACTAACGACTAACTAACCAACAGGACATTGTAGACACCTTGGTCATAAGAGTGTATGAGGCAAAAGAAACGGACAGAGACATGCTACTAGTAGCACTGGACTGTTGCTGGGTTGCGATGAGGGCGACATTTTGGAGTGACCTGCTACTGTATCATGATGATGATGTTGATGATGATGATGATGATGATGATGATGATGATGATGATGATGATGATGCTTATGATGATGAAAAATAAGCACATTAATATTTTGTTTATTGTTTCTATTTAAAACAAAGTCTTAAAAGTTGAGAAGATCGACTTCATTGCAGCAGGTTTTATACCATTTGGCTCAGTCTCTTTTCACAGGGCGGTCTGCTGAAAGCATGAACTCTGTAGCTCCAGCAGCGACCCCCAAATGTCTTTGAGAAAAATGCACTCGTGAGCCGAAAGACATAGCCCGGAATCAAACCCACAATCTCCGGAGCGCGTGGCTTGACCACTTCGCCACAGAGACTCCCAATTTTGTTTCTGTTGGATTTCTGGAAAGGACCTGCTACTTGATGATGATGATGATAATGATTATGAAGATAATGATGATGATGATTCTTTCGTTCGCTTTAAATTTGTCTATAACTGTTGTCTCATATATGAATTTAACTGTCTGTTTTTTTTTAGTTCACTCAAAGGTTCATTGAGTTTATCTGCCACTAGTGTGGTTGGAAATGAACAGGCAAACAATTTGGCTTGTGCCTCATCATTAAGTCGTGATTTTATACATCATAAGTCAGATGTGGTGAAGGCCCTCTGGGAGCATGTGAATAATGCAGAAGAACAGATAGACTATCATGGTCTAGAGAGAATGAAGCAGCAGGTGGTCAGAAGATCTGGTCGACAGACATCACTCAGAGGTAAAGCAAGACGGACATATAATCATTTTGCAACGGCCACCATTAGAATTGGAATTCTACGCCGGCTGTTGAAGATTAGGGCTGAGTGATTATGGGAATGCCTCGAGTGCAGTGATGTCGTTCTTGACTCATGTCAGCTATCTTCCACTGTTTCTCTAGATCAGAAGTCAGTAAGCGACATATTTCATGATGTGATTTTGTGGCATCCTGATTTCTGTGGTGCACCTCCTGGCTGGTAGCCTTCGACTTCAGCACCTTTCCTTTTCTAGAGTAGACTGTGATTGTACGCGAGTTTAGGTATGTATGTATGTACACATATGTCTGTGCATGTATGTACATGCATACATATCTAGAGCAGTCTGGTTTTATGGTGTAAGAGACTCACTGTCACCTCGTCTCCTCTTAGATAAAACAGGTCCGCCACGTAAAGGCCAGGAGATGGACTTTTACATCTAAAAATGAATGCACAAGCCATGGGGTATTTTGCAAGACTGGGTGCTCACCCTAACTCTGCGCCCTCCGCTATAGCAACAATAAGGAATCATGATGATGATGATGATGATGATTATAATAAATATGTGAAACATAAGCAGATTAATATTTTGTTTGTAATTTTTATTGAACAGAACCTCTAGGCTACTACTTTCACAGACTAGGAAATCCTGACACATATGGCATGATGACCTATAGCTATCCTCGGCTGGAGATGAATGATACAGTTGTCGATGAAATCGTTCTGGGTGTGATGACGGAACAGGAGAATGCTGTTCTGGTTAAATTAATCTCTGGACAGCTTGATGATTTCATAGAAATTAAACTGGTAAGTTTATGTGTCTCTTAGGTCTTCTAGTTTGCCTCTTTGTAAAGTAAAACACTAATAAATCACTTAACCTACTTCTTCTTTATTCCCCTCCTCCCCAGTGTTGGGCAAAGGGGTTATTGACGCAACTCGTAATCCCGCATACCACGTTTGAAACACAGCTGTGGGCAATTTGGCAGCAGACCACTTTGCGTTGGTTTTCATACAATGAAAATTGAAAGCAGTGGAAAACTACTGAATGTAAACTTGCCAAATATATCACATGCAGCTAAAAATGCTGAGGTTGACTGCGATATCCTGTAAAGGATGTACAACTAACTTTTATTTCTTATTTTTTTTTTACTTCTCTTTTTCATCTTTCACTTCCTCCTTATTCTCTTCAATATCCATCTCCTGCTTCTTCTCCACCTCTTCCTCCTCCATCTTCTTTTTCTTCTTCTCCTCCTTCTCTTCTTTTTTCTTCGTCTTCTTCATTTTATCTCTCAATTAAGTATATACCAACTCACACCAAGCTCTTTGTAGACTTGTTCATAATTGATTAAATTTTGCCGCTAAACTTTTGTACTGGTTGACTTAGCCAGTATCACACCAACCCTCCTTAGTTGGCCCTTACGACATGCATGCCAGGTTACAGTGTTACTATTCATTGTTTCCTTTATGGGTCCCAGCAACACACTTAATTAAAAGCTGTAAATACGAAAGCAGAAAAAAAAAAACACCTGCTTATGAAGAAGGCAAGTACCACAATATGATATCACAGTTTCTTGAAAAAACATGCTCATTAATATTTTTATAAGGGCTCGCAGTTCACACAGGGACCAGAGCTGCCCCATCAGGTTCCTACATCCCTGTCTGTCATTCAGTTGCCCGCCTCTGCTGGTGGCCCTGGCAATATCAAGTGTAAATACTGCACTTTGATCTTAGCCAAAAGGCCAAGAACTGGAAAAGAAACATGCTCATGAAGCAGGCGAAAGCACAATATGATATTATAGTTTCTTGAAAAAACATGAATAAACAAATTCTGTTCCTGAAAAAAACTAAATCATCGTCTTGTGGCCAGCCTATTGCAGAACATTGGTCTCATCACAACATGCCAGAAATATCCTTGACCTGCCTCATGTATTCTCATGCCTAGGCTGTTGTAAAGAGTTTTTGGAAGATATAATGTGATAATTTCCTCTAGCTGGTCTCCCTAGCCTAGTTGTTAGCGACTTTCTCCATAATCCCATATACTGTCATAAATAACGTGATGTGCATAAGAATTGGTGGCGGTTCTCTCCGCGTCTGTAACTTACGGGGTATGTGAGCTAGTCGCTCAGAAAGTAATGGTAAACTACTGAGCGTAATCTTGCCTAGTACATCAACAGCAGCTGAAAAATGCTGATGTCGACTGCAACGTCCTGTAAGGGATATGCAAAAAAAAAAAAATTTCCTCTTTCAACTTCTACATGGTTTTAGATAATGTCCTCAGCCTTTAAATAAAATAGCAGTTTTCTGCTATGGGTCTCTGACATGATGGAGCAATCACATTTTTCAGGTCTGAATGCACGTAGGGGATTAAGTGGCCTGTCTTTACCTCATTTGGCGAGGGAACGAGCGCAGGCATTGATCCCTCGTCCTATTGCACTCTTAAACAATATCAGTGCAGTTCTTTATCAACTATGTTAGAGTTAAGATTAAACAAACAGGAACCTGCTGTGGGTTTGTGATGTAATAGGGCCGCCATCTTTTGTAGTCCTGATTGCGAAAAAGAGTAGGTGGCCAGGCTTTCTCTCACTTAGTGAGATGACAAACGCAAGCGTCAAACTCTCATCCAACCTGGCGCTTGACATTATCAGCATAGCTCCCTATCAACTGCTGTAACATGTCTACTCCACAACCTTTAGTACTTTCTATATTCTAGCATAAGTGGGTGTCCTGTCCGTCCGTTTTCAAAAAACAGAAAGTTACCACTTTGTTCAATCTGCTTGCTTGGCCTTGGTTACAACTAAGGTGCTTTGTGTTGTGTATTTATTTTCTTCCTAGTCCTATGTGGTTGTGTTCTCTTCTCTGTTGTCTGACAAGTGCCGTCTTCATCGTTGTTTCCTTTCATTCAGTTGCTTGCTGCCGATATTCCCGATGCTTTCTTCTGCCATATTCCCTATTCCTACAATTATGATTATTGCATTTATTATATTCATTGTTCTGATTATGTCCCTGATTGTTGTTGTTTTCAGTAGTATTATTTCTATACTTATTGTTATTATTATCATTATTACTATTATTGCATTTGTACTATAGTTAGTCTGGCCTAGGGGTTAGTGACTTTCTCCGTAATTCCGTTTATCCACATGAGCAAACGCAGCTGCGCGAGAATTGGTAGCGGTTCTCGCCGCACCCGTTACTTACGGGATATGTGAGCTGGCTGCTCAGAAAGCAATGGCAAACTACTGAGTGTAATCTTGCCAAGAAATCAACAACAGTGGTAAAATGCTGGTGTTGACAGCGATGTCCTGTAACAGGATATGTGAGGGGAAAAAAGATAAAAGAACTATTGTTAGTATTGGTATCGCTTTGATTATTGTGGTTGCTTTTAATTGTTTTATTTTGACTTGTTCAATCGTTTTATAATTTTAAAATCCTTAATCTTAGCTACTTATTCTCTTAGTACTTTTGGTTATTACTATTACTTATTTTTAAAATTCTTGTTTGCTTCTGGCAATAACTAGTTTTTCTGCAGTGTGTTAATGCTGTCTTTCCTTCCTTTTCCTTGTTTTTGGTTGGTTATTTCCTTCATCTTTATTTAATTAAATTCCCGGATAGTCATGATCATCTGGGTCTGGTAGTTACAATGAAAACTTGATAAAGTTGTTGATACTATTGAATTGAGTTGTTGAGATTCTCCTTGTGTGATCAGTGGTAGGAAACTGGAGCATTTACAATGTTTACAATGAAAGTGATCATTTACAAACCAAACTAAACAAGTCAACAAACCTATATACTCAGACTGACCTTATGTATTTCAACTTTAATTTTGTCTTAGTCAGACAGAATTGTCTTTGCTTGGTTTTAGTCATATAGAGTTATCTTCTCTTTTGTTACCAGGTAAATGGCTATCCGGTTGTTACATACGATACAAATAATAAGAAGTCATCGACCAGCATACATAGTGACGTATTAGTCAGTGATGGAGGCTACCATGTCATCCGATTTGTCAGGACAAAGGATAAAGGAACATTATATGTTGACAGTGGAGTCACCGTCAACAATCACCTTAGTAAGATTCATATCCTGTTTTGATTGTCTATGGATGTGAGGAATTTCCACATATAAGGAATTTAGTCGACTGTTTTATTTTAATTTTGATGTACTGGTAAAGTTTTATTTTAAAATTTGTTTTTGAATAACGAAGACACTACCCATAGATTTGTTTTGTTTCCTTGACAACAAAATTGATAATTTGTAAATTGGTTATATTTTTAAAAGTATAACTAGGATCTGATGAAACGAAGATTGGTTATCAACAACAATTTCTTGCCTCTCATCTATCAGGAGTTGAGTTTTTTGGCTTTTTAAAATTACATTTGCTAGTGAGATGTGATGTTATTGCATGAAGCAAACAGTAAACAGAACGAAAAGGAAAAAAAAAGAGAAAATCATCACATTGTTATAGAGATTGTGAAAATGGATCATTATTGAAAAATTACCCTTGGGATTTTCTCTGGTTGTTGAAGATGGAGATAGAGCATGTATGGGAGTGTGCTGAGTTGCTGAGATGTCAATTTTAGACTAATCTCAGCTCAACTTATACATGCTTTTCAGTGAGTGTGTCCTTAGTGCCGTGACATTGTGTCTGTTAACCAATAACAAAAGCCTATTAACAGCAGTAAAAATACAAAGTCACATACAGAAAATGTGTTGAAATGGGAAGATAAACTTGGTTGTCCAACACTATACTCAATGCCATAGTCCTAAGCAACAGAAATAAATGAACACTAATACATTTTTTTTGGGTAGGTAATTTTTAGAAATGGACAGGAAAAATCCTATCAGAAACTGAAATACAGACAAGAAACACTTACGTGGAAACAAATCGTACAGAAGTATCTATTTCTAGAAAACCATTTTTAAAAAGTTCTTAAAGCAGGAATTTGCCATGGGTCTGTGAAGTCATAGGACCATTACATTTTGTAGGCCTGGATGCACGGAGGAATCAATGCGTGGAGGCCAGTCTATCCCTCACTTAGTGGATGATGAGCACAGGCATCAAACCCTCGTCCAACTGTGCTCATGATATTGCTGTCGGCATCTCCTAATGATTATACCAGCATTCCCATTGGGCAACCCTATTGGCCATTGAAATAACATGAGAAATAAATTCATATGTGTTGGTCAGAACTCGTAAAAGCTCTCTAATCTCTGCATTGGAAACACAGCTGTGGGCGATTTCGAAGAAGACTGCCTTGCGTTGGTTTCCATACAATGGTATGAGTGCCGGTCATTCAGAAAGCAATGGCAAACTACTGAATGTCTACTTGCCCAGGAATCACAAACAGCCAAACAATGCTGGAGTTGACTGCTATGTCCTGTAAATGATATGCAACTAATTAACTAGTCTCTGCCTTGTGTTGGTTTTTTTAATGAAATGGTATGGGTGCCGGCTGTTCAGAAAGTAATGTCAAACTACTGAATGTAACCTTGCCAAGAAATCACACACAACCAAACAATGTTGCTGTTTATTGTGACGTCTGTAAAGGATACGCACACACATTGCTTCTCTCCTTGACTTTTATGGTGCTGAATAATACCTGTCAAACTTTTACTGAAGCTAAGTTATACAGTGTGTAGATACAAACATTTTCAAGGTTATGGGAGAAGCAAAGATATGGCAATTATTTAGATATATGGTTATGTATTGTACAGAACAAACTACTGAGCGTAATCTTGCCAAAAAATCAACGACAGCGGTAAAATGCTGGTGTTGACAGCGATGTCCTGTAAAGGAAATTTAAAAAAAAAATTGTACAGAAATAAACACATTATATTATACACTAATAAACACAATAACAACAAGCTGAATATATAATTGTAATTGAATAAACACATAAAATATTACTAGATGAATAGTTAAATAAGGAAAGCTAATAAATTGTTAGACAACTTGGAGAATGCCTTGTCTCTCAGCTTGTTCATTGATATTTTCATTGTTTCACAGTGTCTCATGGTGCCTTTGATCAAATGGGAAAGATATTCATTGGAGGAGTGTTGCAAGGAAGGAAGATTGTTGGTGGCACCGGTTTCCATGGCATTGTTGGAGGTGAGTATTTCATGGTTTAGTTCAAATATTCAGCCACATAATCATGTAGTAAGTCCATTGAAGAATCTCACTCTTCTCACAATCCATTGGAAAGACTCTTGATCCTTCGTCATTTCTCCTGCCTCATGTAATTTTATAACCAGGGTGCCTTTTGCATCCTGCGTCTGCTGTTTGGCAGCCTACTGAATGAATATTATGATGAATTTTGTTTTGTGTATGTCTATTGGAATTTTGCATATACTGTTATTGATTATTTATCAATCCAACTCATTGGACAAATGGCACCAATACCAAAGAACAAACATGTATAAGTAGGTACTGAAAAAGCACTCCACAACACAATCTTCCTACCAACTCTATGCTGCCAGTGCTAAACCTGGACATTGACAGAAAAAGAGAAAAGAAAAATTACAACAGAGATGAGATTCCTCAGAAGAATACTCAACATATCAAGAAGAGTGAAAATCATAAAAATGATGAAATCAGGACTAAAGTGGGTGGTAATAGCACGCTATATTTCATGAGAAAACAGCAGGTGAAATGGTTTGGCCACATAACTAGGCTATCAATTGACATTATATCACAACAAGCAATGATGCACATACTAAATGGAACTAGAAGAAGAGGCCGACCATGTAAATGATGGACAGTGGGAATAACAGAGTCCATGGGAATCTTGACATGTGAAGCCCATAAATGGGCACTGTCCTGCTGTTTATGCTTCACCTCGACACCGCAGGGTACGAGAGGAACAAGATGAGATGAGATGATGTGTTGAGATGAGGTGATTTATTTATTCATAGTGCCGTGGTGTTTTAGTAGGTTAGAATAGGTTTTAGACAGGGCAGAGGAACCAGGGGGCCATATCTTCAATATGAAAACCATCTTTGTGAGGAGATATATGGGAGATCGGAGGTGAGGAGAGATATGGGAGATCAGAGGTGAGGAGAGATATAGGAGATCACAGGTGAGGAGAGATATGGGAGATCACAGGTTTGGAGAGATATGGGAGATCACAGGTGAGGAGAGATATGGGAGATCACAGGTGAGGAGAGATGGGAGATCACAGTTGTGGAGAGATATGGGAGATCAGAGGTGAGGAGAGAGATGGGAGATCACAGGTGTGGAGAGATATGGGAGATCAGAGGTGAGGAGAGACATGGGAGATCAGAGATGAGGAGAGACATGGGAGATCACAGGTGAGGAGAGATATGGGAGATCACAGGTGAGGAGAGATATGGGAGATCACAGGTGAGGAGAGATATGGGAATCAGTGGTGAACACAGACCTGGGAGATTAGAATGCTTCACATGAAGAAGATGAGAGATCTGGGTTAATATAGACCTTAGCTTGGTACAACAGTGCCACTATTGCCTTTGGTTTCTGGGTGACCAACTATTTCTGTTGATTTATTTGCAGGTTTGTACGTGAATGGTCACAGGATTTTCCCATATGCTGAGAAAAATCAACGCACAGAATTTATTGGTGATGTTGTAGTAGCCCCACGTCCTTTCACGCTTGAACCAATGTACGTACAGTTTGTTATGTTATTTGTTTACTGTTTGGTGTTATTGATCTAGTGGTCCTGAACTCCCTATAGCCCAGTGCCATGTGGTGATGTGTGCAAGTGTTCCTCAGCTGATGTGTTGTCTCATATAAAGTGTTCATAAGCTAATGTGTTGTCTCATATAAAGTGTTCATCAGCTGATGTGTTGTCTCATATAAAGTGTTCATCAGCTGATTTGTTATCTCATATAAAGTGTTCCTCACCTGATGTGTTGTCTCATATAAAGTGTTCCTCAGTTAATGTGTTGTCTCATATAAAGTGTTCTTCAGCTGATGTGTTGTCTCATATAAAGTGTTCATCAGCTGATGTGTTGTCTCGTACAAAGTGTTCATCAGCTGATGTGTTGTCTCATATAAAGTGTTCATCAGCTGATGTGTTGTCTCATATAAAGTGTTCATCAGCTGATATGTTGTCTCATATAAAGTGTTCATCAGCTGATGTGTTGTCTCATATAAAGTATTCATTAGCTGATGTGTTGTCTCATACAAATGTTTTTCTGGGTATCTCCTGGGCAAAATAAATGAGCTGTCTGCCTTGTGTTCAGAAGGCTGTGGGTTCACTGTCTGACGCTGTCACTTGATTCATGGTTACAGTCTTTTTCAGAGTCCCATGGGGGACGAGGCCTGAACTATAGAGTTCATGCTCTGTGCGATGTTTTTGACCGGTAGTTGGCTGGTCTGCAGAAAGAGACTTAGCTAGATGAAATCATACCTGGTGCAGTGAAGTACATCCCCTTTCTTTGCTATCCTTTTTTACAAGTGTTTTCAATGTATTGTTTCTCTTGGATGAAAAAATATTTTAGTCTGTTTTAGTTATTAGAGCTACTGCTGCATTTGGTTGATTAACCTTTGTGAGGAAGGCATGACTTTTTTTTTACAATGCATACAGAAATCAAAATGAGTAATTAGTTAGGCTTTTGCAGTTTTTCGTTGTCATGTTCTTAAATGTGTATTATCATTATTCATGATCATGATCAATTTAGCAGGTTCTTCACAGAGTGGTGCTCTCATCAGCCAGAAAGATTGTCAACCTTATGCTCTGGGTGTCTTTTACCTCCTGTGTTCACCTTTGTGTTGGTTGCCTCTTCTTCTAGCAACCACGCCTTCCATTGCTGTTCTATCTAAGCCACTGTGATGTTTAGTGTGACTAAAGTAGGTCAGTTGATGAGACATGATGCTGTTGTTCTGCCTAAGCCACTGTGATGTTTAGTGTGGCTAAAGTAGTTCAGTTGATGAGACATGATGCTACTGTTCTATCTAAGCTACTGTGATGTTTAGTGTGACTAAAGTAGGTCAGTTGATGAGACAAAGATGCTGTTGTTCTGCCTAAGCCACTGTGATGTTTAGTGTGGCTAAAGTAGGTCAGTTGATGAGACATGATGCTGTTGTTCTATCTAAGCCACTGTGATGTTTAGTGTGACTAAAGTAGTTCAGTTGATGAGACTCAATGCTGTTGTTCTATCTAAGCCACTGTGATGTTTAGTGTGACTAAAGTAGGTCAGTTAATGATAATGATGCTACTGTTCTATCTAAGCCACTGTGATGTTTAGTGTGGCTAAAGTAGGTCGGTTGATGAGACTCAATGCTATTGTTCTATCTAAGCCACTGTGATGTTTAGTGTGACTAAAGTAGGTCAGTTGATGATAATGATGCTACTGTTCTATCTAAGCCACTGTGGTGTTTAGTGTGACTAAAGTAGGTCAGTTGATGAGACATGATGCTACTGTTCTATCTAAGCCACTGTAATGTTTAGTATGACTAAAGTAGGTCAGTTGATGAGACATGATGCTACTGTTCTATCTAAGCCACTGTGATGTTTAATCTGGCTAAAGTAGGTCAGTTTATGATAATGATGCTACTGTTCTATCTAAGCCACTGTGATGTTTAGTGTGACTAAAGTAGGTCAGTTGATGATAATGATGCTACTGTTCTATCTAAGCCACTGTGATGTTTAGTGTGACTAAAGTAGGTCAGTTGATGAGACATGATGCTACTGTTCTATCTAAGCCACTGTGATGTTTAGTCTGGCTAAAGTAGGTCAGTTGATGATAATGATGCTACTGTTCTATCTAAGCCACTGTGATGTTTAGTGTGACTAAAGTAGGTCAGTTGATGATAATGATGCTACTGTTCTATCTAAGCCACTGTGATGTTTAGTGTGACTAAAGTAGGTCAGTTGATGATAATGATGCTACTGTTCTATCTAAGCCACTGTGATGTTTAGTCTGGCTAAAGTAGGTCAGTTGATGAGACATGATGCTGTTGTTCTGCCTAAGCCAATGTGATGTTTAGTGTGACTAAAGTAATTCAGTTGACGAGACATAATGCTGTTGACGAGCCAGTTTTCTTTAGTGTTTAGGTTATCTTGACTATTAGATATAATACTAGATGCCAGGCAATGTGTAATAGGAGATATAAAAGATTCCTGGTTATTTCTGCTGGCACACTCTTGTTTGCAGAAGGTAACTTTTGAATGGCTTCTCAACCATATTCCATGTCTACAACTAGTAAAGAGTAATGTGGATAAGAAAGCAAGAGATGTATACTTATTGCAACAAGGAACACACATATAGAAGGTGCATTTTTAATGATGATATTAATTCCATGAAAGAAACAAACTTGAGGGTATGAAATTATGGGATTTTGCATATTCTAGGTTTAGAGCTGGTCTTCCTGGCAAAGGTGTTAACGACATTGTTCGTAATCCCGTATATCCACGTGGGGAAAACAGCAGCTGCGAGAATCGGCTATAGTTTGCCAGTACTGGTAACTTACGGGGGTATGTGAGCCGGTCGTTCAGAAAGCAATGGCAAACTACTGAACATAAAACTTGCCAAGTACATCAACAGCAGCTGAAAAATGCTCGTGTTGACTACAACATCCTGTAAGAGATATGCAACATTAAAAAAAAAGGTTTAGATACTATGAAGTTTCTTTACCAGCATTGATTCTCATCTGTAAATGTTGATTGGTAGTATTAATCCCATGAAAGAAACTGACTTGGGGGTATGGCATGATAGGATTTTGCATATTCTAGGTTTAGATACTATGACATTTTTTGACCAGCATTTATTTTCATTTCCTTCACTTCCCCCAAAGACCCAAGTGAACCACAAAGAATGACTACATGTAAAAAACAAAAAAACAAAAAAACAACCCCAAAACAGTGCAAATTTATACAATTTCTATAGGCAAACAACCCAAAACACAAATTCTAAACCAGGTCATTTTAGTAACTTATGTCTAATTTTATTTGTGTTGTCTTTGTTTAATGATTTAATTTTTGTTCAGTCTGTTCCACTTCTACACTAGGGAATTGAAATACCTTGTTGTTTTGTTTTCATATGATTGGACACACATTGATTTTGATTTTCCATAATTGAACACATTGTGTTTTGTTTTCCACAATTGGACGCACATTGTTTTTGATTTATCATAAATGTCATGGGAAGGTCATGGCGGCTGGCATGATGTTAACCACCTCACTCCTCCAGTGCCAGTTGGTCTATGATAATATGGGGCTAGCACCATAAGCCTAATACATCTCAAAGCCTGTAAAAATGGCCCTTTATTTTTGCTTTACTCATGTCACTACCTGGCACATGAGTGACAAGAGTTGAGTTGATTTGAGTCAAGAACCGACATCACAGCACTCAAGACATTCCCATATGTGATTCGTCCTCATCTTCAACAGCCAGCAAAGAGTCTCAATAATAAAGTACTAGTAGCAGTCTGATTTTGTGTCCGTCTGGTCTTTCCTAGGAATCCTGAGTGTCAGCCAGATCTTCTGGTCACTCAGTGCGGCACCATTCTTTCCAGGCAGTCATGGTCTGTCTGTTCTTGCACACTATACACATGATCTCAAAGAGCCCCGACCACGCCTGCCTTATCATGTTCCAATGCACCACCGAGTGAATGACAAGAGTGAAAGCTTATCATCCTGGCATTGGAAAAATACATTAAAATGTTATATTTGATCTTATTTGTTTATAACATTTGTCATTTAAATGTCTGTTTCTTCCAAACAGAATCTATGTTCCCCCTACACCACCTCCAACTGTTATATTGCCTACAGGTGAGTGTTAAAATGTCATTCATGATGAAAGTTTTACATGTACGTGTATATTTACACTGAGAGAGATGTAGCCACTTGGGTAGAAGTGTAGTGTAACTTATTAACTACCAAATTTAAAGACATGGTGGGACAAATTATTTTATTTACATTCTGCATATGTTGTGTTCTGTGGGAGTCTGAAGATTCTTACATGATCTTTTTGATTGAGTATGTAAGTTATATCATCCTTCTGGTGGCCTGGATGCTCTGATTTCCACTTGGATTTGTAGTTACCTCTTATCACTCTTGGCTTCACATATGGTATGTCTATGTCAGGTTGCTGTAATCTTCCAAACGACCTTTACCACTCTGTTGGCTTCTTCATTTCCAGGTATACTGCAATGTGAAGGAATTCACTGTAGTACAACCCCTTTGCATTTCTGGCATAGTTCACATAGTGCTGTCCTTGGTACAATAATTAAATACTTGTAGATATGTGTGCTGCTTTGTGGTGCACTATTTATAATGTAGTTAAATCATACTTGAATGGATACTGTTTTTTTTACAATAATGTCAGAAATATCTCTTTTACTATCTTCACCAAACCACTGATGATTAAATGTATATAATTAAAGAAGAGGTAAGGAAATAGCTAAAACCTGCCTAAAACAAATCTTTCATTTCAAGAATAATCACTTTTAAACACCTCCTGAATGTTTCTTAATACCATATCGCTGATTACCTGAGGGAATGAGGCATGTGTAATGAGATGACAAACAGGGGATGCCCTAGGCATTGCCCTAGATAGAGAGCCAGTTGCAACAGGATACAAAGGACAAAGATGTGTGACCTCTTGGCTTTGGGAATCTTAATGACTTTGCAAACTGAATATTTATTATACTAGCTACATCGCATTGTATATTGTATTGGCACCTTGCTGTCTTGACAGAAATAGTTATAACTGCTCCATAGCACAAAGCTTTGGCTGAATTGTAAATTGTAGAGACCATGTATTGCCCAAGCAGCATCATCCCTCTCTCTGCCTGTTTAGTTTACTCCAGATGAAAGGTAACACCAATACATCTGGAACAAGACAAGCAATTCTCTAACTGTTCCCATGTCAGAGCTTCGATTCTACACCAGTTTCCTACCAAGTCATAATGCCTGGTATGTCCTGCCATGACATTTAATCTTTAGGTTGCATTTCCAAGCACCAAATAAGGCATGTACCCTTCCAATTGTGCTTCTCCGCCTAAAGCCGTAGGCACAATGTGGGGTGTTAGGTTTGGTGAGTGCCGCCCAAAATGTGGTGCTAACAGAAAGCAGGTGGTACCGTCTACTGTCATACAGTTGCTCAGTCATATCTGACTAAGACCTGACTAAAACTATCTACGTGATATCATACTATATACATATGATCTGTTAATATAGTGGTTAGTGCACTTCCTTGTTAAGACAGTGGTTTGGGATCGATCCGCAGCAGTACCAGAATGATTTTCTTCTGATCAATATGGCTCTGGGGTTGATGCAGCCTCTTAAAATATTTGACCCAGCATCTTAAAATAATTTACCTAGATTCTTGAAATAGTGGAACCTACCTCTTAAAATAGCTGGCCTAGCCTCTTAAAATATATAATCCAGCCTCTTAAAATAGTTGACTCAGCCTCTTAAATTAGTTGTCTCAGCCTCTAAAAAATTGATAATCCAGCCTCTTAAAATAGTTAACCCTGCCTCTTAAAATAGTTGACCTAGCGTCTTAAAATAGATAATCCAGCGTCTTAAAATATTTGACCCAGTGTAATAAAATAGTTGACCCAGCCTCCTAAAATAGTTGAACTAGCCTCATAAAATAGATAATAAAGACTATTAATATAGTTTTCCTGAAGGTTGTTATGGGAGCAAGTTTCTGCAAAGGACATGCTACTGAATGAATGAATGAATGAATGAATGAATGAATGAATGAATGAATGAATATAGTTGACCATCCTAATAAAATAGTTGACCTAGATTCTTGAAATGGTCAAACCGCACCTCTTAAAATAGCAGACCTAGCCTCTTAAAATAGATAATCCAGCCTCTTAAAATAGTTGGCCCAGCCTCTTAAAATAGTTGACATAGCCTCTAAAATATTGATAATCCAGCCTCTTAAAATAGTTGACCTAGTCTCATAAAATAGTTGACCCAGCCTCATAAAATAGTTGACCCAGCCTCTTAAAATAGTTGACCCAGCGTCATAAAATAATTGACCCAGCCTCATTACTTGGGCACAATATAATTTTCAGTTTCTTTTACAAAAAAAAGCGGTGAGGAAAGTAACAGGTCACATGACCTCAGTATGTCAGCGCCTAGAATATGTATAGGCCTATCATTTCAATCTCTGAATTAACTTTATTTATTTTATCTTTATTTATTTTATGTTGATAAAAAATGGTTTTATCCACATCAAAATAGATAATATATAAATGCATAAATGATGGATGGAGTATTTCTATAATCCCATTCTGTTTGTTTCAGTAACTGAGCTGCCACCAGTAATTATTCCTGTACTTCCACCTGATATTGGTGGTGGTGGAATTGCCTGGATCGGTAACGCTGGCGGCATCTCTGGTGGTGGTGGTGGTGGCGGCAGTGGTGGTGCAGGAGGTGGTAGCGGTGGGGCAGGAGGTGGTAGTGGTGTGAGTGTCTGGGTTTACCCTGGAGGTGGTGCAGGTTCATCTGGAATCATGCCTGGGATCCTTCCATCAGCCGGCGGTGGTAAGTAGTCTTCTACATTCCTTCTTTGGCACTTTATCCACCATTTGGGCATAGGCCCTAAAGTCATTCCAAGCCCTCCTACCCTTAGCTATGCCATGCAGCTCTGTCTATGTCCTTCTGACTTTATTAATTTCTGTCTCTACTTCTTTTATCCAAGCATTTTTAGGTTTGCCTTTATTTCTTTTACCTTGTGGATTCCAAATACAGGCCTTTCTAGTTATAATTTTATGAGGTTTTCTTAATATATGCCCTATAAGCAAGAGTGTCTTTTCTCCACTAGGCTTTGTCAAGTTCCTCAAAGAACTCTACATTAGTGATTCTGTCTTACCATTTTAGTCCTTCTGTTTTCCACAGGTACCAATTATAGTTTATTTTTAATTGTTTTAAGGTTCTTCATGTTTCTCATCCATACTGTAGTACTGATCTAACGTTAGAATGGAATATTCTAAGTTTGGTGCTAGGGTTAATTTCTTTTGACTTCCACAAGTTTCCTGGTGTTATAAAAGCTCATGATAATTAGTATATAACAATTATTCCAAGGAAGATCGTAACTTCAGCAGGATATAGTGATACAAAATTAAATCACATGAAATGTTATGTTGTGATCCTCAGGAAAACTAACAAATACAAAGGCATAGGCTGTAGCTTGCAAAGAACCAAAACTTTTCTGTGCCACCTCATGATGTATTGTTTTTATTACTGTTTCTAATTTTTATTTTATGTAGTTTAATTAGTGCCATCTCTGACATATTGTTGTTGTAATTAAGATGATAGACATGTCTCTTTAGCATTTTGATTTATTTGTTTGGTTATATTTGTTCATGGTACCTTCCTATTCATTTTTATCTTGTGTGTCGGGTTGTAGTCAGATATTACTGAGCTACCATATGACAGTAGATGGTACTACCTGCTTTCTGTTAGCACCGAATGTTGGGTGGCGCTTACCAAACCCGACACCCCATATTCTGCCAACGGCGTTGGGTGGAAGAGCGCAATTGGGAGAGTACAAGCCTTATCCTGGTGCAAGGAAATGCAGCCTAAAAACAAAATGTCATGGCAGGGTAGACCAGGCCTAATCCTTGGTTGGCAGCTGGTCAAGGATCGAAGCTTCGACCGGCGGACATTTAAAGCATTGCTTTGCTGGTCCGACAGCTTTTGCAGCTTGTCTTGTTCCAGATGTATTGGTGTTACCATTCCTCTGGAGTGAAGTAGGCAGGCCACGTGTTGCCTCTGATGGTGGGAGAGACCTACAGGTGTCACTGATCAGCTACCACCCACCTCAAGCTGGGCAGCCTCCAGCCAATTGGGTGCTAATCCATCACAGTCAATGGGTGCTTGGGGCTAGGACAACTCCATCACAATCAATGGGTGCTTGGGGCTAGGACAAAATCTGAATTGCAGGCTGTAAAACCAATGTGTCAGGTACTACTAAAAAGAAAAATAGAAACCTTAAGCTACGGCTTACAACCTGGAACATAAGAACCATGTGTCTAGGATTTTCCACTGACCTGACAAATATTAACGATGTGAGAAAAACGGCTGTGATTGATGCCACACTCAGTCGTCTTAATATTGATATTGCTGGCCTGCAGGAAACTCGCCTCGCTGAGGAAGGGTCAATTAGGGTTCAGTTTGTGGCTATGTGGATCCAAGGTTCAGTTTGTGGCTTTGCGTTTCCAGGGTTCAGTTTATTGCTGTATGGCTCCAGGGTTCAGTTTGTGGCTGTATGGCTCCAGGGTTCAATTTCCGGCTATGTGGCACCAGGATTCAGTTTGTGGTTATATGGCTCCAGGATTCAGTTTGTGGCTATGTGGCACCAGGGTTCAGTTTGTGGTTATATGGCTCCAGGATTCAGTTTGTGGCTATGTGGCACCAGGGTTCAGTTTGTGGCTATGTGGCACCAGGGTTCAGTTTGTGACTGTATGGCTCCAGGGTTCAATTTCCGGCTATGTGGCACCAGGATTCAGTTTGTGGCTATGTGGCACCAGGGTTCAGTTTGTGGTTATATGGCTCCAGGATTCAGTTTGTGGCTATGTGGCACCAGGATTCAGTTTGTGGCTATGTGGCACCAGGATTCAGTTTGTGGCTATGTGGCACCAGGATTCAGTTTGTGGCTATGTGGCACCAGGGTTCAGTTTGTGGTTATATGGCTCCAGGATTCAGTTTGTGGCTATGTGGCACCAGGATTCAGTTTGTGGCTATGTGGCACCAGGATTCAGTTTGTGGCTATGTGGCACCAGGGTTCAGTTTGTGGTTATATGGCTCCAGGATTCAGTTTGTGGCTATGTGGCACCAGGATTCAGTTTGTGGCTATGTGGCACCAGGATTCAGTTTGTGGTTATATGGCTCCAGGGTTCAGTTTGTGGCTATATGGTTCCAGGGTTCAGTTTGTGGCTGTATGGCTCCAGAGTTCTGTTTGTGATTATATGGCTCCAGGATTCAGTTTGTGGCTGTATGTCTCCAGGGTTCAATTTGTGATTATATGGCTTCAGGGTTCAGTTTGTGATTATATGGCTCCAGGATTCAATTTGTGGCTATGTGGCACCAGGGTTCAGTTTGTGGCTGTATGGCTCCAGGGTTCAGTTTGTGGCTGTATGGCTCCAGAGTTCAGTTTGTGGCTGTATGGCTCCAGAGTTCTGTTTGTGGCTATGTAGCTCCAGTGTTCAGTTTGTAGCTCTATGGCTCTAGGGTTCAGTTTGTGATTATATGACTCCAGGATTCAATTTGTGTATATATAGCTCCAGGCTTGACCCAGCCTCATACATTTTTAAATTACTTGAGGCTATTGGGTATGTGGTGCTAGGCCCATATCTTGTATAAAATAAATCAGCACTTGATGCAGTTTTGGTGGGTAGCCCTGGGAGCCCTGGTCAATATATAACAAATCTGCCTTCATGGGGATTTGAGCACATTATCATCAGGCAAGCATGCACTACTTCAGCTGCCTCATAAAATTGGTGCCTAATGATTCTCAGGGAGGGAAAGTGGATGCAGTGATACTGACACAGAAACCTTTAATAACCAACTTCTAGTGCTTATAGATCATCATCATCAAGTTCCATCTTTGCACTTACGGTTGGAGGTTATGAGTCGTCAACTGACTCTGTCCTGTGTTTTCATGGTGCATTCATACAAGTTTCTTCCAGTCCATCTCTTGATGTTGTCCACTCACATATAACAATGTCTTCTTCTAGCACGCTTCACTTCTACATGCTTTCTCTCCAGCACATCCCTTTAACAAGGGTCTGTGTCTATTTAAATGGCCGAAGAACCTAAATTGTCTTATCTTGATTTCTTTCAGTAATGTTTTCCTGAGTCCTGGTTTTTGTAATACTTCTTTGTTTTCTATTCCTGTCATGAAATACAATTTTCAATGTAAAATGCCCTCACTTTTCATCATAAAGATTCATTTACTAACTTCACCACACTGTGAAACTACTTTTAGTGCTTCAAATTACTCCTGAAGATCACATCACACCATGAAACTATTCTAAAGTGCTTCAAACTAACTACTGAAAATCATATGATATTGTGAAACTTCCCCTTTTTAAAAGATTGAAGACCCTTGTCTTGTTCTTTGTCAGTAATGTTTTCCACAGTCTTGGTTTTTGTAATACTTCTTTGTTTTCTATTCTATTCTATGGTATACAATTGTCTATATGAAATTCCCTCACTTTACTTGATCCGAAAATCACATGACACTGAAACTTCCCTTTTGGAGTGCAGACTTCTCCTGAAGATCACATGACACTGTAAAACTATTCTATAGTGCTTCAAACTACTACTGTAAATCACATGAGACTGAAACTTTTAAAAATCTTTAAATGCTCCAAACTTATCCTGCAAATCACATCATGGGGCTCTCAGTTTAGTGAAAAAAAATGAAGGTATTATTGAAAGTTTTAAAAACATACATGAATTTGGTAATTTATTTTCAGGTTGGGCTCTTTAATTTATAAAAATGAAATATTTATAAATGTCTAGGTCCAATTGCGGCTGCGCAAGTTGCAGTGGTTCCATCGCTGCCGGCAACAGGGCCCAGGGCAGGCGCAGTCATGGGAACCATCCTTGGACTTGCTGTGCTAGCCAGCAGTCTTATGTGGGCTTTCTATAGGTCAGTTTGTGTGCTGCAGTTGAGTCATTTCAGATCTTCATCTTACACAATTCATTTACTTTGTTTTTATTGTGAGTTGCAGTTTTTACATTCACAAATACTGATTTGTTTCACTTTAAGTGATTTAAATTTTTTTATTTGCCAAGTTGTGTAACTGGATATGCTGATTTGTAACATTTCATGAATTTTTAAAATAAAGTTAGACTATGTGGCATGTCAGATATGGTGCTAGGTGCATGCTTTTATACCAAAACAATATATTTCCTTATTGAATTTAAATATAGAAGTCACAAACAATATGTTGCACAATTTATTGCCTGGCATATGTTGTGTTTATTGCAGAATTATATATCACAGGAAGTGAATAAATGAATTATACTTTGGCTGAAATATTTAAAATACATTTACATTCGCATTGTTCGAATGTGGAGCATTAGTTATCATCTGCTAACTGCAAGTTTAGACAGAAATCTTTCTGTTTGCACAAAGTTGGCTGGAAGTGCCTAATTGCTAATACTTCACTATATTTGAGCAATCGTTTATTGTTGGCAGAATACAATATACATTGTATGTAAATAGAGAGAGAGGAAGGGACTGATAAAGAGAGAAAGTGAGAGAGAAGGGGAGGGTGAGTGAGAGAGAGAGAGAGAGAGAGAGAGAGAGAGAGAGAGAGAGAGAAATGAGGGATAGAGAGAAAGTCAGAGAGAGAGAGAGAGAGAGAGAGAGAAAGAGAGAGAGAGAGAAATGAGGGATAGAGAGAAAGTCAGAGAGAGAGAGAGAGAGAGAAAGAGAGAGAGAGAAATGAGGGATAGAGAGAAAGTCAGAGAGAGAGAGAGAAATAGAGAGAAATGAGGGATAGAGAGAGAGAGAGTGTGTCTGTGTGTGAGAGAGAGAGAGAGAGAGAGAGAGAGAGAGAAATGAAGGATAGAGAGAGAGAAAAATAGAGAGAAATGAGGGATAGAGAGAGAGAGAGTATGTGTGTGTGTGAGAGAGAGAGAGAGAGAGAGAGAAATGAGGGATAGAGAGAGAGAGAAAGAGAGAGAAATGAGGGATAAATCAAATCAAATCAACTTTATTAGGGTCACAAATTGGGCGTGCAGGCCCGTCTTACATTCGGCCCTTCCAATCACTCGTCTTTCATTCATCAAGAGCATTATACATTTACATAGGAAGAAAAATAAACATTGTGAAATGAATGTTGTAAACATAAACAAGGCAAATTACCATGTTATAAGGCCCATCTCCCACCTACCCATACATCACCCCACCCACACAACACCCCCACCTACCCACACACATGCACACCAAGGGACACATACATACCCCACCAACCGATCCATCCCCCTTCCGCACATCCCCCACCCACACACTCTCCCCTCACCTGTTCCCCCAACCAAAACACACTCGCCACCCACAAACGTTCCCCCACCAACCCACACATCCTCTCCCCATCCACACCTCAAACCACCCTTCCCCCAGCCACATCTCCATTGACCACATATTTAGATATATATATACATATACTATACATAGGATAGAGAGATAGAGTGTGTGTGTGTGTGAGAGAGAGAGAGAGAGAGAGAGGGGGGGGGGGTAGAAACTCCTGAAGATACATTCATCAACTGCTATTATTCTGCTCTACTTGTGAGTCGGCCTTGCCACAGAAGTGAGCTTGGCTGATCACCTGGACATTTTGTTTGTTGTAGATGCAAGCCTGGCTGGTGCACCTGCCTGAAGCCCCCTGCAGCCGTACCCATGAGCATTGTACACCGTGCAGGAACCAATATGGCTGCCGTCACTGCAGCCAGTGGAGCCGGGGCAGGTTAGTGACTTTACAACATGACTTGTTATATCTGTTCCATATTTATAAATAGGATGTAAGCTTAACTCATTCTATACCCAGCAGTGAATGAATGACCTTACAACCTGACTCGTTATATTTGTTCCATATTTATAAATAGGATGTAAGCTTAACTCATTCTATACCCAGCATTGAATGAATGACCTTACAGTCTGTCTCTTTGTATTTGTTCCATATTTATAAATAGAATGTATGCTTAACTCATTCTATACCCAGCAGTGAATGAACGACCTTACAACCTGACTCTTTATATTTGTTCCATATTTATAAATAGAATGTATGCTTGACTCATTCTATACCCAGCAGTGAATGAATGACCTTACAACCTGACTCTTTATATTTGTTCCATATTTATAAATAGGATGTATGCTTGACTCATTCTGTACCCAGCAGTGAATGAATCACCAAGCAATGAGAAGTAGATAGAACTGAAATAGAACATTATGAAAAGTAACAATATAGACGTGGTTAAAGTTTTCGTCAGCATGTAAACAACACACACACACCGATACAACAACATGAAAAACACTGCATGAAAATATACATATGTATAGGTTACTCATCTGTCTCCTTGTTGTGGAGGACACTTGTGTGATGGAATCCACACGTATGATTACAACAATGTGGCTAAACAAAAAATATGGGACAGCTGGGGTCAAATGGTTAAAAGTCAATAATGCCACGAGCCCATGAATTGCCATATCATCATGAGGAGAGAACAATGAGTGGGGAAGTGTGAGAGGGGTGGGGGGAAGAACAAGTGTCCAGATGAGCGAACAGTAAAATATAGAACAGTTATAGACTATATCACAGCGAAGAAGGAAAGGGGGGGGGGGGAGGCACTGTAATGAAGTGGGAAGGGGGGGGGGACCTAGGTCGTGGGAGATATGAACACTATGAATGCACAAACAGGGGGAGGGGGAAAACATAGCAATTAGGGAACAACTGGAACAATGAGAGAAGCATTGAAAATGTAGAAGTGGTCACAAAGAGGCATCATAGTCAAGACCACTGTGTGACAAAAGCTTGGAGTAAAATGAGGAATGGCTGCCAACGCTCAAACATGGAGGCCCCAATCTGAGAACAAGTGTGAATAATGCCAGAGTTTGCTTTCATATTGGATATAGTTGTTGTTGCCGGTAGCGGTGGGTCATAGTAGATCTGGAAAGATGGTGATGCAGCGCATGTAATATGTGATACAGAATGGATGAGGATGAGAATGAATAAAAACACAAAATATCTGTTCCTACATTGGTATGAATAAAACCACAAAATATCTGTTCCTACATTGGTATGAATAAAACCACAAAATATCTGTTCCTACATTGGTATGAATAAAAACACAAAATATCTGTTCCTACATTGGTATGAATAAAACCACAAAATATCTGTTCCTACATTGGTATGAATAAAACCACAAAATATCTGTTCCTACATTGGTATGAATAAAAACACAAAATATCTGTTCCTACATTGGTATGAATAAAAACACAAAATATCTGTTCCTACATTGGTATGAATAAAACCACAAAATATATGTTCCAACATTGGTATGAATAAAAACTTAAAATATATGTTCCTACTGGTATGAATAAAACCACAAAATATCTGTTCCTACATTGGTATGAATAAAAATACAAAATATCTGTTCCTACATTGGTATGAATAAAAACACAAAATATCTGTTCCTACATTGGTATGAATAAAAACACAAAATATATGTTCCAACATTGGTATGAATAAAAACACAAAATATCTGTTCCTACATTGGTATGAATAAAAACACAAAATATCTGTTCCTACATTGGTATGAATAAAAACACAAAATATCTGTTCCTACATTGGTATGAATAAAACCACAAAATATCTGTTCCTACATTGGTATGAATAAAAACACAAAATATCTGTTCCTACATTGGTATGAATAAAAACACAAAATATCTGTTCCTACATCGGTATGAATAAAAACACAAAATATCTGTTCCTACATTGGTATGAATAAAACCACAAAATATATGTTCCTACATTGGTATGAATAAAAACACAAAATATCTGTTCCTACATTGGTATGAATAAAAACACAAAATATCTGTTCCAACATTGGTATGAATAAAAACACAAAATATCTGTTCCTACATTGGTATGAATAAAAACACAAAATATATGTTCCTACATTGGTATGAATAAAACCACAAAATATCTGTTCCAACATTGGTATGAATAAAACCACAAAATATATGTTCCTACATTGGTATGGATAAAAACACAAAATATCTGTTCCTACATTGGTATGAATAAAAACACAAAATATATGTTCCTACATTGGTATGGATAAAAACACAAAATATATGTTCCTACATTGGTATGAATAAAAACACAAAATATCTGTTCCTACATTAGTATGGATAAAAACACAAAATGTATGTTCCTACATTAGTATGGATAAAGACACAAAATATATGTTCCTACATTGGTATGAATAAAAACACAAAATATATGTTCCTACATTGGTATGGATAAAAACACAAAATATATGTTCCTACATTGGTATGAATAAAAACTTAAAATATATGTTCCTACATTGGTATGAATAAAACCACAAAATATCTGTTCCTACATTGGTATGAATAAAAACACAAAATATCTGTTCCTACATTGGTATGAATAAAAACACAAAATATCTGTTCCTACATTGGTATGAATAAAAACACAAAATATATGTTCCTACATTGGTATGAATAAAACCACAAAATATCTGTTCCTACATTGGTATGAATAAAAACACAAAATATCTGTTCCTACATTGGTATGAATAAAAACACAAAATATCTGTTCCTACATTGGTATGAATAAAAACACAAAATATCTGTTCCTACATTGGTATGAATAAAACCACAAAATATATGTTCCAACATTGGTATGAATAAACACACAAAATATATGTTCCTACATTGGTATGAATAAAAACACAAAATATCTGTTCCTACATTGGTATGAATAAAAACACAAAATATCTGTTCCAACATTGGTATGAATAAAAACACAAAATATCTGTTCCTACATTGGTATGAATAAAAACTCAAAATATATGTTCCTACATTGGTATGAATAAAAACACAAAATATATGTTCCTACATTGGTATGAATAAAAACACAAAATATCTGTTCCTACATTGGTATGAATAAAAACACAAAATATCTGTTCCTACATTGGTATGAATGAAAACACAAAATATCTGTTCCTACATTGGTATGAATAAAAACACAAAATATCTGTTCCTACATTGGTATGAATAAAACCACAAAATATCTGTTCCAACATTGGTATGAATAAAACCACAAAATATATGTTCCTACATTGGTATGAATAAAAACACAAAAAATCTGTTCCTACATTGGTATGAATAAAAACACAAAATATATGTTCCTACATTGGTATGGATAAAAACACAAAATATATGTTCCTACATTGGTATGAATAAAAACACAAAATATCTGTTCCTACATTAGTATGGATAAAAACACAAAATATATGTTCCTACATTAGTATGGATAAAAACACAAAATATATGTTCCTACTTTGGTATGAATAAAAACACAAAATATATGTTCCTACATTGGTATGGATAAAAACACAAAATATATGTTCCTACATTGGTATGGATAAAAACACAAAATATATGTTCCTACATTGGTATGAATAAAAACACAAAATATATGTTCCTACATTGGTATGAATAAAAACACAAAATATATGTTCCTACATTGGTATGGATAAAAACACAAAATATCTGTTCCTACATTGGTATGAATAAAAACACAAAATATATGTTCCTACATTGGTATGAATAAAAACACAAAATATCTGTTCCTACATTGGTATGAATAAAAACACAAAATATATGTTCCAACATTGGTATGAATGAAAACACAAAATATCTGTTCCTACATTGGTATGAATAAAAACACAAAATATCTGTTCCTACATTGGTATGAATAAAAACACAAAATATCTGTTCCTACATTGGTATGAATAAAAACACAAAATATCTGTTCCTACATTGGTATGAATAAAAACACAAAATATATGTTCCTACATTGGTGTGAATAAAAACACAAAATATCTGTTCTTACATTGGTGTGAATAAAAACACAAAATATCTGTTCCTACATTGGTATGAATAAAAACACAAAATATCTGTTCCTACATTGGTATGAATAAAAACACAAAATATCTGTTCCAACATTGGTATGAATAAAACCACAAAATATCTGTTCCAACATTGGTATGGATAAAAACACAAAATATATGTTCCTACATTGGTATGGATAAAAACACAAAATATATGTTCCTACATTGGTATGAATAAAAACACAAAATATCTGTTCCTACATTGGTATGAATAAAAACACAAAATATCTGTTCCAACATTGGTATGAATAAAAACACAAAATATCTGTTCCTACATTGGTATGAATAAAAACACAAAATATCTGTTCCTACATTGGTATGAATAAAAACACAAAATATCTGTTCCTACATTGGTATGAATAAAACCACAAAATATCTGTTCCAACATTGGTATGAATAAAAACACAAAATATCTGTTCCTACATTGGTATGAATAAAAACACAAAATATATGTTCCTACATTGGTATGAATAAAAACACAAAATATATGTTCCTACATTGGTATGAATAAAAACACAAAATATCTGTTCCTACATTGGTTTGAATAAAAACACAAAATATCTGTTCCTACATTGGTATGAATAAAACACAAAATATCTGTTCCTACATTGGTATGAATAAAAACACAAAATATCTGTTCCTACATTGGTGTGAATAAAAACACAAAATATCTGTTCCTACATTGGTGTGAATAAAAACACAAAATATCTGTTCCTACATTGGTGTGAATAAAAACACAAAATATCTGTTCCTACATATGGTGTGAATAAAAACACAAAATATCTGTTCCTACATTGGTGTGAATAAAAACACAAAATATCTGTTCCTACATTGGTGTGAATAAAAACACAAAATATCTGTTCCTACATTGGTGTGAATAAAAACACAAAATATCTGTTCCTACATTGGTATGAATAAAAACACAAAATATCTGTTCCTACATTGGTATGAATAAAAACACAAAATATCTGTTCCTACATTGGTATGAATAAAACCACAAAATATCTGTTCCTACATTGGTATGAATAAAAACACAAAATATCTGTTCCTACATTGGTGTGAATAAAAACACAAAATATCTGTTCCTACATTGGTATGAATAAAAACACAAAATATCTGTTCCTACATTGGTATGAATAAAAACACAAAATATCTGTTCCTACATTGGTATGAATAAAAACACAAAATATCTGTTCCTACATTGGTATGAATAAAAACACAAAATATTACTAAGAGATTAAGAGATTTCTTTTGGTCGCTTGCTCGCTTTGAATTCAAGCATTGTCCATTCACACTACTTCTAGTAATGCTGGACTGAACTTTGCATGTGGATTAGCTTTCCCTATTAACAGTGGCCCTCGCTATCAGGCAAACCCACTCTGATTTCAGAGGTACTTGTAATTTAGTCCATAAGACAAGAACGATAGGTCAACATTTTAGTCCAATTGTCCGGTGTAGGGGTTGAACCCCTTATCTTAGCTTCAGCACACCGGATGTTTTAAGAACACACATTCTTATCCATTCAGCCATGCTGACCTACAGATTAAGAGATATTACCCACAGATATACAAGTCAAACATTTCAACAAACAAGAAAAACTAAATAATAAAAATCAGATAAAATAAATGAATACTTACTTCGACAGATTAGCATTCCTTATGATGATGATAAGGATATGGAACAAAGTAAAAGATTATAAATTCTTACATACAACACCATATGATACTGGGCTAAACAGCTATGACCTAAGCACTGCTGGACCTATCATAACACCACCAAAACAACAAATTACTAAATGCTATAACATTATAAATACTGTTGTCACAACAGGTGGGGCCTCGTCCAGAGTTGCTGTGGTGAATGGAGGCCAGGCCCATGGCTTTGCTGCAGGTGGAGGAGGCGCGGGTGGTGGTGGAGGCGGAGCGGGTGGTGGTGGAGGCGGAGCAGGTGGTGGTGCAGGAGGAGCAGGTGGTGGTGGAAGTAGCAGTGCCTACTACTACTCTCAGCAAACATCCTCAGGTGGGCACCAGCGCAGTGACAGTTATGATTCAGCCACTTTACGAGCTACGGGAACATTTTCAAATAAAGGTATTGGTGTCTTTAGGTTGTAGTAGAATTCATTACTTAACTCATACAGGAAGTCAGTACTCAACTCTTGCAGGAAGTCATTACTCAACTCTTGTATGAAGTCATTACTCAACTTTTACAGGAAGTCATTACTCAATTCTTACAGAAAGTCATTACTCAATTCTTACAGGAAGTCATTACTCAACTCTTACAGGAAGTCATTACTCAACTCTTACAAGAGGTTATTAGTAAACTCTTACAGGAAGTCATTACTCAACTCTTATGGGAAGTCATTACTCAACTCTTACAAGAGGTTATTAGTAAACTCTTACAGGAAGTCATTATTCAACTCTTACGGGAAGTGATTACTCAACTCTTACAGGAAGTCATTACTCAACTCTTGCAGGAAGTCATTACTAAACTCTTGCAGGAAGTCATTCAACTTTTACAGATAGTGATTACCCAACTCATACCAGGAAGTCATTAGTCAACTCTTACAGGAAGTCATTATCAAACTCTTACTGATAGTAATTACTGAAATGTTACATGAAATCATTACTCAACTCTAACAGGAAGTCATTACCCGACTCTTACAGGAAATCATTGCAAACTCTTTCAGGAATTGAGAAAATTGGTGCATGATTATTGTCTCTGAGTTTTTAACTGATTGTAACAAATTAATCTGTTCCCTAACATCCCACCAGCTGTCCTCTCCATCTGTTCCCAAACATTCTCATAGCTATCCTATGTGACTGTCCGCATGCTTCTCTCAGGCTGTATGCTATCTCTATCATCATGTGTCCCACCAGCTGTCTCCTGTCTCTTCCTCCTGTGTCCCACCAGCTGTCTCCTGTCTCTTCCTCCTGTGTCCCACCAGCTGTCTCCTGTCTCTTCCTCCTGTGTCCCACCAGCTGTCTCCTGTCTCTTCCTCCTGTGTCCCACCAGCTGTCTCCTGTCTCTTCCTCCTGTGTCCCACCAGCTGTCTCCTGTCTCTTCCTCCTGTGTCCCACCAGCTGTCTCCTGTCTCTTCCTCCTGTGTCCCACCAGCTGTCTCCTGTCTCTTCCTCCTGTGTCCCACCAGCTGTCTCCTGTCTCTTCCTCCTGTGTCCCACCAGCTGTCTCCTGTCTCTTCCTCCTGTGTCCCACCAGCTGTCTCCTGTCTCTTCCTCCTGTGTCCCACCAGCTGTCTCCTGTCTCTTCCTCCTGTGTCCCACCAGCTGTCTCCTGTCTCTTCCTCCTGTGTCCCACCAGCTGTCTCCTGTCTCTTCCTCCTGTGTCCCACCAGCTGTCTCCTGTCTCTTCCTCCTGTGTCCCACCAGCTGTCTCCTGTCTCTTCCTCCTGTGTCCCACCAGCTGTCTCCTGTCTCTTCCTCCTGTGTCCCACCAGCTGTCTCCTGTCTCTTCCTCCTGTGTCTCCAAGTGTGCCAGCTGGTGTCCTTTGTCTCTGGCCTACCTATATCCCACTGATGTTGACACAATATATTATTCTGGTTTGTTTCTTCCCAGGAATATTGCCTGCTTCCATCCGATGTGGATGAGTTTCATCTGTGTCTTGGTTTGTGTTAACAATTACCACGCTCTTGACCCAACAGGGACATATCATTCTTGACCAACAGGGACAGATCACTCTTGACCAACAGGGACAGATCACTCTTGACCAACAGGGACAGATCACTCTTAATCAACAGGGACAGATCACTCTTGACCAACAGGGACAGATCACTCTTGACCAACAGGGACAGACCACAATTCTTCTTCTCAGGATGAGACATAACAGACTGAATGATCACATGTATAGCTTTTGCCTGTCTTATTCACCATTATGCCCATTTGGACTAAGCAAACAAATGACTGAAGAGGTTCTTTAGGGTCATCCTTTGTACAAGAAGTTAAGAAAGATATACTTTCCCATTGAATCAATGCTAAATTCCTTGCTGTATGGAACTAAAGAGAAACTCCAATAAATGATTGAGTTTGTCATGAAAACTCACCTGAAGGTGTAACAATCAAAGACATGACTGCAAGAAGAAAAAAAAGACTGCCCATGATATTTTTGACATTCATCTATAAAAGTATATTTTATGAGGTCTCAGTGGATTTCCTTGACAACTTAATTATAAGTAATCATTTAAAGGGGCAGGTACGTTAGTCTAGTGAATAAGGAGCAATGTTAATAATATTATGAGCATGGTTGGATGAAAGTTTGATGCTTGCGTTTGTTGACTGGCAACAGAAGAAAAGACTGGCCACCTATTCCTCTGTGCATTCAGGCATACAAAATATGATGGACCTATCACATCACACATTGATAGCAAATTGCTGATTCAGGACAATTTCATTTTTAATATGCATTTTTAAGACAACTTATTCTCACTGATTTAACTAGGAACTGCTATTGGCACCCCAAAAGCTGGAAGACATCAGTTTGCTACCGCCTCAAGTGGCTTTGAGTCGAGTGCCCTCGGAACATCCAGTGCTGTGGGTTCAGGTGGTGCTGGTGGAACCTCCGCATCCATGCAGTCATATCAGTATGAGGGAGGAGTTACTCACCCTGATTATGATGTCGCTTCAGGTATAACCACAAGAGCAATTTTTAAAAGAATTTCTGTCCATTTTATAATATTTTTTTGGTTTCGCAGAAAATATCAGCAAAGTATTGGAAAAGAAAAGAATTTTGTTTAAAAATTAATTATGAACAAAGTTGGATATTAAATCAGTGAGTCAATTAGGTGCTGTCTCCACAATGAAGGCTGGCTGCAAAGGATCTTCAACACTGTCTGTATCTCGCCCTGACTGTAAATTCTGTCAGATTGCTGTCAATCCATCTCTTGATATTACCTTCCTACTTGTATTATTGTCTACTTCTTGCTCGCTTGCTTTCGACCTTTTCCTCCAGTATGGTTTTTATAAGAGTATTATGTCTTTTAACGTGGCAGAAATATTTCATTTGCTTCTTTTTTATTTCTTTCATCAACTCTCTTTTCATTTCCAGTTTTTCTAGAATCGCTGTATTTGATTGTTTTTGTTTCCATGAAATACCCGGAAGGTTAACCCGGTCAACAAATGCCAGCAGAAGTCGGATGTGTCGGCCTAATGGCGCAAGAACGCAGCTCTGCTGTAAACAGGCACAACGCAGTCACATCCGAAAAAAAGAAACTCCGGATGAACGCAGAAGAAGAAGAAGTTTCCATGAAATTCGACATATTGTTCTGTATATCCACATCTCCAGGGCCTCTACTCGACTTTCTAATTGCCAAGAATATTCAATGCAAATGGTTATTCATGTTATGGTTTTTTTTTGTTGCTTTTAAGAATTGACATCAGAACACTTCAGGAAGACCCATGGGTACTCCATCTCACTCAGAAAATGTCATAAGCTGTAGATACAGTAACAGACTGATATATAATTATGGCAGATCTGCCCTTCATACATCCCTCCTTGCTGGAACCACTCTTACATCCGAACCCAAGCATCCTTAAGCATTGTTATTGTGTCTTCAATCAGCAGTTTTCCACGTTCTGCAAATATCTCCTTTGTCCATCATGAGTGTTTCATGTTCTGGCACTTTTGAAGCCAACTTACTGACTCACTCATTGTCTCATTCTCCAGCTCGACCCTGACAGCATATCCCTGTAAGTCCTTGTAAGAGGGAAGTGTCTATTAGTATATTTAAACACAGACACCATAAGCAAAATATTGCACGATTTCTTGCCTGGTATATTCCGCTGAATAACGTCAGGTGCATACTGCAAAGTTATATATCATATGAAATGGACAAACAAATAATCATTTGGCTGAAATACTAAATACATAGTCATTGATATTGTTTGAAGTTTAACACTTAACAGGAAGTCCTTCTGTTTGCATAGCAATGGCTAAAATCATCTAATAGATAATGCTTTGATATATTTGAGCAGTCGATTATTGTTTGTCGAATACAGTAGATGAAATGCATTTGTTTGTTAACTCTGTGATAGCTAATCAGCAAATTTACTGATTAGCAATGATAGAATAAACAAACAAGAAGTGTCTATGCCTGGTACCCACTCATGCCTCATCTGTCTGCTTTGAATTTATAGGATGAAAATCTGGTGAATTGAATACTCACTAGCCAACTCAGAGCCACAGTGATCACATCCACCTCCATCTTCATACTTGACCATTTTCCTCGGCAGTGACCTTCACCATTACGCTAGCGCAGAATCCCCAACCAGATTTATTTCCATGATGTACCGAATCGTCTGTGTATGCTATTGTGTCATTTCCGCCAGCATTTTCATCTATAGTTGGACCTTTCATTCTGCCAACCCTTTTCACCACTGTTCATTCTCTGACCAATGTAAAGATGATTTGACAATAGCAATTATACCATGATGGCCCCTTGTCACAGATAAAAGGTTCATTAAAAATATATATAAAATGTATTTCAAACTATTAATATGAGACTTCCAAGCCAGAGCAAACAAATACCACCTGATTTCAGCATCACATACTCTTAAATGTCTGCTATCAGCTGCAAGAAGTATTAGCACAATTGCTCAATGTCCTGTTTTTGTATTTAGAATATAAAAATTACTCTCAATTTTTCATCCTACAACTGTTTAAATGTTAACCTCATGTCCTCTGTAATATTGCAATCCTTTCAGAGTGATCTCCCTTCCCTTGTCCATCATTTTTGTGTGTGCTCCTATACCTATGTAAACAACACCTTCTTGTGACCACAATAGCTCTACCATTGGTAACACTCCAACGTTTGTGATATGCTAAAAGTGAATCTGCTTCAATATTTTCAGGTGTCCATTCCAACTATCAGAGCAACACTTTAACAGCTGGGGCAGGAGGGGGAGGCTATTCCACATCCACAATGTCATCAAATTATAATTATTCTGTGAAGACAATACATACAGTTGGTGGTCAGCAGCAAGCACTTGGGTAAATTTTCATTGGTTGTTGCTACGGTAATGTTTTCATTGATTGTTGCTACGGTAACGTTTTCATTGATTGTTGCTACGGTAACGTTTCCACTGGAGGCAAAGGAGCTAAGCTTTTGAATTCAATGTTACACAAGCTTCCACACATTTTATATATAGAGCATGAAATACATTCTTTGATGAAAAGAGATCTGGGATAAACTTGGAAAGAAATGAAGAGAATGTCAATAAGAAGATAAGTTACATACTTGGGGAAAAATAATGAACGAAACAAACTTTATTTTCAAAGGGTTACAAATTTGCAATGCAGGCCTGTCTTACATTCGGACCTTCCAATCACTCATATCTTTCATACAACGAATATCTATTGTGCATGTTTACATTCACAAGAGAGCCACCTAGGCTATCAGAAAGGTACAAAATCAACACAGCTACTACCACATGCTTCACTGGCAGGGGCAGATCACCATAGTTTGTCCCAGGAAGGGACATAACAGATGGAATAAACACATGCTTGGGCTTTGTCTCTATGCTTTACCAGAGCAGGTATGGACCAAGAAGACAGATTGCTGAACATATTCTGCAGGATTATCCTCTGTAAGGGAGCTAAGAAGGATATGCTGCCCCATTGAATCAATGCTAAACTCACAAGAAGAAGGACAAAACAGTTATCATTGTTTGTAATGAAAATGTCACAACCAGGAAAACTAAAGGTATAAGAGACAGGCTGACAGAGGGGAAATGCTAGACAGGTTGGTAGAATTACATGGAAGAGAATCAAAATTTGAACTTATCAAGAACACAGAACACAGACAGTTGCCTGACCCGCCTGTCATGACACATGATGATGATGTTAAGAGTTAATTGCATGTACTTTAAATGATGTCACAATCAATCTTAGCATGTATTGGCTTTGTTTTTATTTTCTAAGCACTTTTATATTCAATGGTTTGTCATTGTTTCCTGAACGTTTGATGCTTATACCATTGTGAAAATCAACACAAAGCATCTGCTCCAGATCGCTTGTGGCTGACTCTGAACCCATTATGTCAGAATTGTGAAACTGTGCTTAGTCCTCTAAGCCACATACGCTGACCATGATAACGATGAAATCCCTTGATTTGTTGCTTTTATAATTTCATAGAGAGAAACTATTATACATGAAAGAGGTGTATATCAGTGTAGATCAGCCCAAGCTTTGTGCTACAGAGAAGTGTAATATTTGCTACTCTCATCGGTTGTAGTTGTTGTGCCTTGTTAGCACAGTGTAACAAACTTCGGTCTGTCTAGACGGCAAGGTGCCAGTGTGTATCAGAGAATCTTTTCTTCTCTTATGTTATTCTTCCTTAAGTGAGGCTAATCAGTATATATGAATTCATTATTACATTGAATTGATGACCATAAGGATTTCCCATTGATGCCCATTTCCATCTCCAGCTATGCCGCAGGCAGCACTTCCAATGTTCTGGTGACCCCAGGTGCCATGGGCGAGGAGGTCAGGGTAGATTGCTGCCTAATGACCAATGATGGACGTAGTGTAGTGACCGGCTCTAGTCTAGGACCACCTCAAGTTTGGAATATGTCGGTGAGTCATCTATCATCATTTTCAACCAATGCCAGTTTGATAAAACTACTAAGTAAAATCAAGACATCTGTCATACAGTTTTTTTCTCAGTTGAGCTGTAAGACCCTTAAATATATGTAGAATTTATTTCATGTACTTTTAGTTTTAAAAAAAAGTTTCAACATGCACCTATAACCAATCAACTATATCCACTTTTGGACTTTAAATTCTAAGATTCATATTTAGTCAGTGAGTTTTCAGTTGCACCTTGGGTCTGTAATTTCTAAGATAACCAGAGTGGCATACTTCAGTAACTAAAGATATGGAGCATCAGTTGGATATTTTTCCCAGGACATGCTGGTGTATTGGGAAACGAGCAGGTGGACAGACTGGCTGGATCTACACTGCTGGGTCGGGTATTGGTGCACAATGAGGCAGACATGGTCAGATTGGCTGGATCTGCACTGCTGGATCAGGTATTGGTGCACAATGAGGCAGACATGTTCAGATTGGCTGAATCTGCACTGCTGGGTCGGGTATTGGTGCACAATGAGGCAGACATGTTCAGATTGGCTGAATCTGCACTGCTGGGTTGGGTATTGGTGCACAATGAGGCAGACATGGTCAGATTGGCTGGATCTGCACTGCTGGGTCAGGTATTGGTCCACAATGAGTTAGTTAGTTAGTTAATCGACAGATCATCCTCGTTGCACATCGAACCATTCAGTCCATAAGTGCTCGGATCCCCTCCTCAGCAAATCCCGCAGCGTGTAGCGGCTAACGACGCCAGTTCTGTGTTGGTTTATCAATCTTCTTTGGCTTCCTGCGTAGTGTTCTTGTTTGGCCACCCCTCTTTTAATTTGCTGCTCTCGCAGTCTGGCCATTGTTGTAGATTCACAGTCATCACTTGGTTCTCGCAAAAGTCTCACTTCTCGTAGAGCATTCAGAATGTCAGCCTGGTCCATGGCGCGTCCGCCCTCCACAGTAGCCTCACCTGCGAGCTTGTCAGCCCGCTCATTTCCTTGTACTCCCGCATGCCCTGGCACGAAGATGAAACTAATCTTTGCCAGCCGAGACCGTTTCAGAGGCAGCAACCATTCTCTTCGGATCGACCCCTCCTCTATCCTCTTGATCATGTTCATTGAGTCGCTAAGGAAACAAGCCCTAGTGAATGTCTGTGTCTCGAGCCATGTTATTGCTTTACTTACTGCCATGACTTCCATGGTCAGGCTACTTGTGGTTTCAGTGAAAGCACCAGAGTCCTCCTTCACAATTCTCCCTCCGGCCCGAGCTGTAAAGGCCCATGAGCTTCTCACATGTCGGACGACCGACCCATCTGTGTAGATGACCGCGTCACCGTCTAGCGAATTCTCGAAAATCAACGCTTGTACTTCAGCCTCAACAGCAGCCGGATTTTCTTGTCTGCATTTTCTATCTAGTTGGATGCAAACTGAAAAGGATGTGCAGAAGTCTGTTGGCACTTGCACCCACTCCTCGCCAGGTTCTAAGTCCTCAAGTGAACACACCTGTTGAAGAATGTCTTCGGCTTGACCCATCCATGACCGTCCTCTTTTTAACCTGCTGCCTTCACCTTCCTAATTTCACTATGCAGTGGATGTTGTGTGTTTGCGTTAATTCTGAGGTAGGCGCGTGCCCTGCAAACTTGTATTCTCTCTTCAATGGTTGGAAAATCAAGAAGGTAGCGCATCGCCCTGCATGCTGTATCTCTTGTACATCCAAGAATAATGCGCATAGCTTCATTCTGTATCCTTTCCATCCTTTCTATCTGCTTATGGCTGTGAGTCAGGATTGCCATTGCATACTCCAAAACAGACATGACCAGCCCCTCGTACAGAAGACATAGATGGCGCTGATCCCAGTTTGCTGCCGCCATCACCCGCATTGCTGCCAAACCCCGCTTGGCCTTTGTTATCACCTCGTCTATATGCACATTATAAGCAAGGCTTCGATCAAACCGTATCCCCAGGTAATTCATTGCCTGCGTTCTTTCCACCATCTCTGAACACAGCATTACAGTTGGTGTTGGATTGTTGACAATATGATTATTCAACGAGAACCAAGTCACTGTTGCCTTTGTTGGGTTGACCATTGCCCCAGCTTCATCACACCAAGTACTTATGCGATTGAGTTCGGTTTGTAGTTCCACAGCAACCTCCTCTCTATCCTTACCCTGACGATACACTAAAACATCATCGGCATATGACAATGTCCTGCCAGGTCCAGTATTCTGCTTACTGGTGATTCTCACTGTGTAGGCGTTGAACAGTACCAGAGATAATGGTGATCCCTGTGGTAGGCCAGGATATATTGTTGTTGGTTCCGAAGTCCAACTGCCACATCTAAAAACTACTGTCCGTTGGGAGAGGGCTGCAGCGATCCAACTAAGGAGGAATAGACTTACGTTTAGTTCAAGAAGCTGAAACATTAAAAAATCCAGTGGTACTCTGTTGTATGCGTCCTCAAGATCAATCGCTGCAGCAACGGTTTCAGTGCCTGAGTGGAAACCTTCATAGACATCATGGGCAAAGACTGGCATTGGTCCAGGTTTCTCTTTTTGGACGGTCCACAATGAGGCAGACATGGTCAGGGGCCTTTAGGATCCTCTGTGTACAGTAGAAGAACAGATAGATCATTAAGGCCTAGATTGAATGGTGGGGCAGGGAGAGTGATCAGTGGATCTGGCCAACATTCAGTGCTCCGAGGAAAGGCAACAGTCTTGAAGTGTGTGTTTCATTGTGTTTTTGCCCTCTGCGTAGTGACATCTTTGTCTGACTTTCATATATAGCATTTGAGGCAGTCTTTCTGTCATAGAACAGCTCTATTGTTGAAAGGTAATTTCCTTTATAGATAGCAGTATCACAACCTGGGATTCTGAGATATGTAGCACATTTTTTTCATTTTCTTTTCATTGTTCTAATTTTTTCTTCTTTCCATTCTTCTCATTCTGTTTTCCTGCCTTAATGTAGTCACTGTCTACGTGTTTATATGTTGTGTTTTGTGTATATGTTTGCTATGAACAAAGGCTACTTGCCCCGACGTCCTATGTTTTCTGTAATTGTGTTCTGTAAAGCTGCATTACTTCATGCTATTTTATATTTGTAGACAGCAGTGTGGTTCAGTAAGAATTGCTGAAACCAAATGGGATCTGTGACAGCTGCCAACCTCTAGCCTGCTTCCCTGGTGGCCATGTGTTCAAGTCCCCTTCAAAGCAGGGGATTTTATTTTAAAGATTGAACTGAGCTCCCAGATCAACCAATCGTAATTTGGATACTTGGAAATTTCTTGGGAATTAAAGTTAGCTGGCATGATATTGACCTCAGCTGCCATCGATTTCCAGTTGGTATAACAACATGGGGCTAGCACCATATACCCAGTACATCTGCCAGCATGAAAAGGAGTCCTTTGTTTTATTTGAAAAGGAGTCATTTACTTTATTTGAAAAGGAGTCTGTTATTTTATTTGAAAAGGAGTCCTTTATTTTATCTGAAAAGGAGTCCTTTACTTTATTTGAAAAGGAGTTCATTATTTATATTGAAAAGGAATCCTTTATTTTATTTGAAAAGGAGTCCTTTACTTTATTTGAAAAGGAGTCCTTTACTTTATTTGAAAAGAAAAGGAGTCCTTTATTTTATTTGAAAAGGAGTCCTTTATTTTATTTGAAAAGGAGTCCTTTATTTTATTTGAAAAGGAATCCTTTATTTTATTTTACTGAAGCCAATTATTTATTTTGTGAGCATTTTATCCCTGAACTTGTTAAGTTTGCACATGAATAATAGTTCATATAATGTCCGTTTCACAGAATGGGGAACTGTTGCGTATAATGCAAGGAGAGACAGTCGGCTCCACAAACCTGCACCTAGTCTCTAATGACCGCCTCTTGGTGGGTGCCATTAACGCCGACTTAGAGATCAACCACTACTCAGTGCCCAAGGGTGTTCACAATTATATTTTCCAGGTCAGTTACAGTAAACTTCCTAAGTGTTTGGTAGTGAATCCACAGGATGGCTGAGTTTTAACTCTTGAGTTAAGTCAGTCCACAGGATTACTGAGTTTTAACTCTTGAGTTAAGTCTAGAACCGACATCGCAGCACTTGGGACATTCCCATACATGCTCCATCCTCATCTGCAACATCCAATGAAGAGTCCCTGTGCTAATGGTACCAACAGCAATCTGATGATGTGTCCGTCTGGCCTTTCCTTGGAGTCCTGAGTATCGGTCAGATCCTCTAGTCACTCCCAGCAGCTCCATTCTCTACAAGCCGTGATGATCTATCTGTTCTTATGCACTAGACATACGATTCCTAAGAGCACTGACCACCTCTGTCGTATCATGCACCAATACCCCACCGAGGGATGCAGACGCAGCCAATCTCTGAAGTCTGACTCATCTACATTCAGGTCAGCTGAGTCCTGCGAGGGGCTTACATCTATCGGAGTGAGGTCGGTGCAGAGACATCCCCCCTTCCCCCCGACCTCCTACCAAAGTACCATCTGTATGGGAACTGTATCGCTGAGCTCTCCTTTCCCTCTCCAAACCAATAAGTTAGCGGGGTGAGCAATACCAGTTCTGAAACGTCACATCTGGGGAAAGGCATGTCCATTCTTGGAACTTTAACCAGATTTGAGACCCAGTCAGTGGGCAGACCTCACCATGAAGAGATGTCCCAAGGTCTTCAGAGAGTCAATCCTGGTTTTGCCACCTCAGTTGTCTATTTCATGCAAATATTACAGTTTTTTAACTCTTGAAGGATTGTGGATCTTCTTCTTCTTCTTCTTCTTCTTCTTCTTCTTCTTCTTCTTCTTCTTCTTCTTCTTCTTCTTCTTCTTCTTCTTCTTCTTCTTCTTCTTCTTCTTCTTCTTCTTCTTCTTCTTCTTCTTCTTCTTCTTCTTCTTCTTCTTCTTCTTCTTCTTCTTCTTCTTCTTCTTCTTCTTCTTCTTCTTCTTCTTCTTCTTCTTCTTCTTCTTCTTCTTCTTCTTCAATTCACTTGGAATATGTCTATAACTGCAATGTTGCCTCTTGTATGAATTTAACTGTCTTGGTTAGTTCACTTAGTGGTCCACAGTTGTTTCTCTTGATCAGAAGGTTTGCCTAGATATGTAGTGTGCTGGGTAGTCTTGGAGTATGTGATCTGGTGTCTGCGGTGTCAAACCACATATTCACATGGCTGATTTGTCTATGTGGATCATGATTCGGGGCCTTTATTTTCAAGCATGGCTGGATTTTCGCCTGTCTGCTTGCCTACGGGATGCTCTTGGGCAAGATAGAATACTTGTTTTGCTCCCCAAGCAGGGTAATGTGAAACCCCTGTATAGGTAGTGGATGGAGCTTGAGAGCAACTGAAGAATAGTTGTTGGTTGTGTTCTCAAGTTCATGACGATGGTAGGCAGAGGATCTCTTTATAGAGGCAATAGCTACAGTGACCAACCAATTTGGTCACACCCAAGAAGGAAAGCAATGGCAAACAACCTTCTTTACAGATGATTAGAAAAGTATAATTTGACAATACGTTATGAGGAGAAACAAACTTGAAAACTTAATGACTGGCAAACTTGGTGGGGGAAAGAGCAAGGGAAGATAAAGAGATAATTTACTGGATGACTTGATCACATGGCATAATTGTGATAAGAACATAGACCTGATTCAAGAGTGGTGATTATGTGAGGTGATGATCATGTGAGATGGTGATCATGTGAGATGGTGATCATGTGAGATGGTGATCATGTCAGATGGTGATCATGTCAGATGGTGATCATGTCAGATGGTGATCATGTCAGATGGTGAGCCGTGACCGCCAACATGATGATGGTGTTTAAGCATTTACGGTACTTTGTATGAAAAACTCAAATCAACCTGTAACTCAATTATGCCCACACAATTGAGTTACGGGTTGATTTAAATTATTTAATACATGGTGGAGTCAACACTCAGTAAACTAACCATTATAGTAATTTAACGTGCCAGAGGGTACTTTTTCCTCTCAAAGGAATTTTTTAACTAATTAAGTGCTGAAGGAAATGTGACCTCTCATTTGGACAGAAGGGTGATATATCGCTATACTAGGGTCATTGTGTTATTTGTTTTGTTTCGCGAATCTTCTGCTATTTTAATGCTCCTGAATAGAAATGTACATTACAATACTTGTTCCTTTCATTGTGCACCACGGTCGGTTCAAACCTACTATTTTGTTTGGCATTGAATCAGTTAAATAGAATTGATTAAATTTATCAAGTTCTTGAAGTTGGAGAAAACCTTTGCCTTTAGCCATGCCAACTTATTACTTTTTTTGTCTATCCCATTATTATTATTTAGCAGGTTCGTTGCAGAACTTTGCTTTCATCAAAGTCCACCATAGTCTCCTGATCCATCACCAGTTCAACAAAGCCAACTATAAAGTCTCCCAATCCATCACAAGTTCTACAAAGCCCACCATAAACTATCCTGATCCATCACAAGTTAATCAAAGCCTACCATAAGTCTCCCGATCCATCACCAGTTCTCCTGTCTCATATACCCTCATGTCCACAGAGTCTGCCATGTCCTGTGTCCATCTTCATGTTGGCTGACCCCTAGTTCTGCTCCCTCATGTCCATGGTGTCTGCCATGTCCTGTGTCCATCTTCATGTTGGCTGACCCCTGCCTCATACACCCTCATGTCCACGGTGTCTGCCATGTCCTGTGTCCATCTTTGTGTTGACTGACCCCTGCCTCATGTCCACAGAGTCTGCCATGTCCTGTGTCCATATTTGTGTTGACTGACCCCTTGCTCTGCTCCCTCATGTTCATGGTGTCTGCCATGTCCTGTGTCAATCTTTGTGTTGACTGACCCCCTGCCTCATACACCCTCATGTCCACAGAGTCTGCCATGTCCTGTGTCCATCTTTGTGTTTACTAACCCCCTGCCTCATGCTCCCTCATGTCCACAGAGTCTGCCATGTCCTGTGTCCATCTTCGTGTTGACTGACCCCTTGCTCCGCTCACAGGAACCACACCTTTCATCACTGCTCTTTCTAAACCATTATGACATTTAGTATGGCCAAAGTGACGAGAACAATAGTGTTGGAGTACTACATAGAACCTGTACTTTTGTGTGGATGTGAAATGGGGACAATGAACAGACAGGCTGAAAAATATCTAATGGAAGTGAAAATATGATTTCTGAGGAAAATGCAAAGAATGTTATGGACAGACAGAAAAGCCAAAGAGTAAGTCCTACAAGAAGCATATGAAAAACGTAAACTGATTAGATAAATTAGACGTATACATTCAAGATTTTATGTGCAAATTGTGAGATGAAATAAACTGGAGACCTTGGTGACATCTGGCAAGATTGAGAGGAAAAGAACAAGTGGAAGGCTGAGAGATAAATATCTAGACATGGCATAATCAAGACAGAAACACAGAGCGCGAGTCTGTTGAATGTGTGAGATGGTGAAACATGACCATTATGGCTTATTGGCATGGCATATGATGATGATGATGATGATTTCATTTTCTGAGACATGTTTCAGTCTGTCACCTCATGTTACAAATAGTTTTTTTTTTTTTTTTACTAATTTCAACCCAAAAAAATTTATCTATTTATTTCTGTTGAATTAGATCTGGGATTTTGCCTCTGGGCTACCACTGGGCATGTCGGAGCTTGAAACCTGCTCTGCTCTGGCAGTGATGAGTGATAATGAAAAGGTTCTGTTTGGTCGATCTGATAAATTTGGAGGCGGGTCCAACATTGTTGTGTGGGACCTTCTAGGAAACCAGCCAATCAAAGAAATGAGATTTGATGCACCTGTTGGCAACAACGATTACATTAGTTACCTAAATTTGTCACAGGTAAGAAAGTCAGAAATGCATGGACCATTTTCTGCAAAGTGTACTTGTGATTGAGAAGTATTTTACTGGTTAAAAGGAATGAAATCATTTGATTGCAAAGTTGCATTTGCAGATTCAGATTATCATTTTCTCATTGTTCTCACCACCATCATTATTATTTTCTCATCATTATTACCACCATCGTAATCATTTTCTCATCAATATCACTACCATTATTATCATTTTCTCATCATTATGACCACCATCATTATCTTGTTCTTATCATTATCACCATCATTATAATAATTTTCTCATGATTATCACCATCACCATAATCATTTTCTCATCATTATCATTTTCTTATTATTATCACCACCATCATTATCATTTTCTCATCATTAAGGCCATCATCATCATCATTTTTTCATCATCATAATTTTCTCATCACTTTCTCATCATTATCACAACCATCATAACTTTTTCGTCATTATCATATTTTCATCATTATCACCACCATCATTATAATTTTCTCATCATTATCACAACCATCATAATAACTTTTTCATCATTATCATATTTTCATAATTATCACCACCATCATTATAATTTTCTCATCATTATCACCGCCATCATAATTAGGTTGAAACTAAGTAACGAAACATATATTTTTAATTGAATGCACTTATTTACCCACATACTAGTCCAAGTTCAACCCACCGGTATTGGCTGGACTTTCTTCCTACCAATGTGGCTCTTAAGTCAACCAATCATGTCAAAATGTCTGTTGCCTAGCCTCAGATGGATGATATCTCTTTTCCTGATCCTCACTTGCTCTAAAATGGATACTGGACAATTCTCAGAACATTGCGGACAAGGAACACCTCCTGCATGATTCTCTGGATGTAGTCAAGGGTCATAGGCTGCAAAGAGGCAGATCATGGATGGCTCAGGCAGAAGATACCATTAGAGAAGTGTGCACACTTGAGAAGATTGGCAGAGGCATGGAGTGGGTCAGAGTGCTGACTAGAAATTCGGACTTGTGGGGTTATAATCACATTGGGCCGTGAGTGTAAGGAGTGGCCAGCAGGCACTACGGAAGCTGAACTTCAGCAATTTATTAATGAATACTCTGATCCTGGCGGTGTCATTATCTATACTGATTCTCTTTGTTAAGAGGCAAAAAAAAAGTGCCTGGGGATTTATAGCAAAAGAAAATGGCCACTGTCTAGTAAAGAAGAGCTTGGCGTATGACGCCACAACCTCAAGTCTGAGAATGGAGGTGGAGGCGGTTACTGCAGCTTTCTGCTGGTTGGAGAACAAACTGTAGACGCATGTTATGATTCTAACTGATTCACAAAGCACGCTGGCAAAGGTGAAGACTGGTATGCTTCGTGCAAATGGCTTGCATCGATTCAGAGGTCGCAAATTGTGAGCATTCGCTATATCTTGTCTCCAGGACATTCTGGGGTGGTTGGAAATGAACAGGCAGACAGGTTAGCTGGTGCTGCATCATTGAGCGGTGATTTGATGCATGATAAGTTAGATGTGGTGAAGGCCCTCTGGGAGAATGTGATTAATACAGAAGAACAGATGGACTGTCATGGCCTAGAGAGAATGCAGCAGGTGGGGAGGTCAGAGGATCTGGTAGACAGACATCACTCAGAGGTAAAGCAAGACGGACATATAATCAGATTGCAATGGGAACCATTAGTATTGGCACTCTCCGCTGGCTGTTGAAGATGAGGAATGAGCGTTTATGGGAATGCCCCAAGTGCAGTGATGTCGGTTTTTGACTCAACTCAACTCAACCCTCAGAACATTCTGGAAATTATCTGGAAAGAAAAAATATTGAGGAAGATAGCTGATCAGTGAGGTAGCTTTTTGCAAGATGAAAAACATACCCCCCCCCCCCCCCCCCCAAAAAAAAAGAAGAAGCCAGAAGTACCTTATAGAACCCATGCTGTTGTATGCACGTGAAGCATGGACATTAAGCAGACAAGCTGAGAAACATGTAATGGAGGTGGAAATGTGGTTTATGAGGGAAGTGCAAACAGATATTATTGATGGACAGAAGAATGCATAAGAAGGTCTTACAAGAAACAAATGACAACCATAAACTAATTAGAGAAAGTAAACATAGCCGAAATATTTAGGGCATGTTATGAAGTGAAATATACTTGAAAACAAAGTGACAACTGACAAACTTGATGGGAAAAGAACATGGTGAAGGCAAAGAGATAATACCTGGATGGCTTGACCAATGGCATAATTGGGACAGACCTGATCCAGGACTCAGGTGATCATGACAGAAGGTCAGTCATGGACACATGTTTATCGGCATAGCACATGATGATGATGAGCTGATCACCACACTGCTTTATGCTCAAACCTAGCCCTAACACTTCCTGCCAATGTTTCAGTATTTTCCTTGGAATTTCTAATTACTTGTTATATGTATATTTGTTTGAATGTTATTATGTGGTATGTTTCTGCATTAGTTTATGTAATCACACTTAATTCTTTCATATTTTTAATACACGATCACGTGTAACAATAAATGTTAACTTCTTGTTTTTGCTCACAGAATGATCGGTATGTGATAGCTGGATTTGTCAACACATTTGATAACTTTACTGAGTTTGTCGTTTTTGACATGAATTTGACATCATACAACATATCTGATCCAAACATTCTCCGCCTGGACGCCAGCCCAGAATGCACAGCTGTCCTGCCCAGAGATGAGGCTGTAACTGGACTGCGAAATGGAGACTTAGTTGTGTGGAGCCTGCGAACTGGTAAAATTTCACTTTATGAACAAAAATTACTGATGTTATTTGTTGTGTCTCTCTGCTGAAGCAGTTGCAATCCATTTGGCCAAGCCATTATTGTGTAAACAAAAAAATACACGATAGTTAGGTTAAATCTACCATGGTAGACAGTTTAATTACTGTAGGAATATTGTGTTGTATATTTCAGTTTTAAGGATTCACTGCCTTTGCTTGGTTTTACAGTGAGTGACTTCTGCAGTTTCCAATGTCTTTAAACAGTTGTTTATTTGATCTCTTTTGTCCAATGTCTTTAAGCAATTGTTCATTCGATCTCTTTTGTCCAATGTCTTTAAACGTTTGTTCATTCAATCTCGTTTCTGTCCAGCTTAACCTTTGCATACCAAATCTCAAAAACTTCCAGGTGTCTTCCATCTCTCTTATTTAGAATCCATGTTTCAGAGTCCTATAGTCATATGATTCTTCCATCTCTGTTATTTAGAATCCATGTTTCAGAGTCCCATACTCATATGAGTCTTCCATCTCTGTTATTTAGAATCCATGTTTCAGAGTCCTATAGTCATATGAGTCTTCCATCTCTGTTATTTAGAATCCATGTTTCAAAGTCCTATAGTCATATGAGTCTTCCATCTCTGTTATTTAGAATCCATGTTTCAGAGTCCTATAGTCATATGAGTCTTCCATCTCTGTTATTTAGAATCCATGTTTCAGAGTCCTATAGTCATATGAGTCTGCTGGTCTGTTATTTAGAATCCATGTTTCAGAGTCCTATAGTCATATGAGTCTGCTGGTCTGTTATTTAGAATCCATGTTTCAGAGTCCTATAGTCATATGAGTCTTCCATCTCTGTTATTTAGAATCCATGTTTCAAAGTCCTATAGTCATATGAGTCTTCCATCTCTGTTATTTAGAATCCATGTTTCAGAGTCCTATAGTCATATGAGTCTTCCATCTCTGTTATTTAGAATCCATGTTTCAAAGTCCTATAGTCATATGAGTCTTCCATCTCTGTTATTTAGAATCCATGTTTCAGAGTCCTATAGTCATATGAGTCTTCCATCTCTGTTATTTAGAATCCATGTTTCAAAGTCCTATAGTCATATGAGTCTTCCATCTCTGTTATTTAGAATCCATGTTTCAGAGTCCTATAGTCATATGAGTCTTCCATCTCTGTTATTTAGAATCCATGTTTCAGAGTTCTATAGTCATATGAGTCTGCTGGTCTGTTATTTAGAATCCATGTTTCAGAGTCCTGTAGTCATATGAGTCTGCTGGTCTGTTATTTAGAATCCATGTTTCAGAGTCCTATAGTCATGTGCGTCAGACATTAACCAATTAAGTGTCTTGGGATGATTAATCGTCTTAAGGGACTTCCTGTATCTTCCATGGTCTTATATACAGTAGTTTTCCCTATGCAACCTCCTTTAATTTGATACAAGAGGCGGTCAATAAGTAATGCTTCATAATTTATAATTTCATTCAATAGGCAAAATAAAAAAACCCAGATAAAATTCACAATGAAATGAAGCCCTAAGTCTGTATTGTACTTCAAAAATGTATTTCTTAATGTAGTCTCCGTTATTCGTTTTAGTTTTTATTCATCTTCTCAGAAGGGCATATATCAGTGTATGGTAAATATTTGTATCCGTTTTCCTAAACTACTGGCGTACGACACGTTTAAGGGTCTTGGTGTCCTCAAAGTGATGTCAGCGAAGATCTTCTTTCAGTGAGTGGTCCAGTGGTCCAAATGGAAGTCTGAAGGTGCTGAATCGGGACTGAATGGGGATGTGGTAATAATGTCCAGCCAAATTCTGCAATCGTATCAATGGTGAGTTAAGTGGCATGTGGCATGGAATTATCATGCAACAGTTCTCTGAACTTTGAATGGGTAAAGTCATCCAAGATGCTCTCTAAGTTTCTTCAAAGTTTCACTGTAACGGTCAGCATTCACCGTGTTTCCCTGTTCCAAGAAGTCAAGAAGAATCTTTCTCATCTCAAAACATGGAGGCCATAACTTTCCCTACAGATGAACTTCTTTCTTGTCTGCAATGTTGTGTGATGCCATTCCATTGACTGCCTCTTGGATTCTGGTTCAAAGAAATGAACCCAAATCTCATGACCTGTCACAATATTCGATAAAAGCCCTTCTCCTTCAGCTTCGTAATGGTGCAGGAGGTTGATGGCTATGGTTTTCCTTGCTTCTTTATGTCTATCTGTCAACATGCTGGGTACTCACCGTGTACAAACCTTTGAATAACCCAGGTCTTTAATGATGGTCTGGGCACTGCCTTTATTGATGGACAATGTGGAACACAGTTCATCCAGTGTTACCCGACGGTCACCATAAATTATGTCATTAACTCGATGAATGTTGTGTGGAATCAAAGCGTTTGACGGATGGCCAGTCTGCTTTGCATCAGCGAGTGAGGATTGACCTACTTCAGCTTCGACATGATGACGTACAGAACATTGGACAGTGCTAACATCCACTGCTGAATCTCCATATACAATACTCAAACGTTCGTGGATGCTAATCGGGGTCTTGCCTTCAGCATTAAGGAATTCTATGACATTACATTGCTGTAACCGAACTTCTTTGGTTCCCATTTTTAAACCGTTACTGTTGCGTAACCTGTGACTGAAACAGGTTGGTAGTAATATACAATGCAGAAGAGTGTTTTGAGGAATCCCGCTAAATTAATAAATTGCACACCGATAAAGTATTTACATAGATTTAAAAATAGGAGGCATTACTTATTGAACGTGTCTGCTATCATATTTACAACTTTGAAGTCTTAATTGTGACACACCCATACTTCCTATTTTCCGCCATTCATTTTTGTTTTGTCCAAACCTACTGTTTGTTTGGCATGGAAGAGTAAAAATAGAAAGGAAAGAACAAATGTTCATACTATAAGGGTTATTGGGTTTATGGCATAAAGTGAAAAAAGTATCAAAATCCTTATGCACACTTTGAGATGTACTGGCTCCGTGGTGCTAGTCCAGTATTTGCATAAGTAATTGGCACCTGATGATGATGTGGTCACATCAGCCATCTTTACTTCCCAGACTTGGTCACCCTGGCAGCCCAGGTAATGTTGTTTGACATTCCACACCTTGATGGGGATTCAAACACAAGACTGGTGGGCTGGTAGGCTGGCAAACTAGCAACTGAGACTTAAGGCCGGATATGTCTTTTGTCTTTTATGACATTCATGGTAGGTTAGAGTGTTGCTATTGTTTGATTCCCCTTTGGGCCCTGTGACACACTGGGTGAATATGAATACATATTGGATATAAAATATTCAGTAATTTAATTTGTAACGAAAATATTCACGCAATTTGAAACTGTTTTGTAGGTCAACCCAACCGCCAGCTGCTGTCAAACACTGGTAAACATGCCCACTCCCGTGAGGTCAAGGCTGTGGCAAGGTCAGAGGACAGCACATTCTTGGTTTCTGCTTCTGCTGATGGAACTCTCAAGGTTTGGGACCTGGGATCAGAGAGACACATCTCCACCATGTCTGGCCATAATGATGAGGTATTTCTGACTTTCATCTTTTGTTTTAAGTAATTCTAATTTATTATATATTTTCTCATTTCTTCTCCTAATATTTTGTATTCCTAAATTGTAAGAATTGTGACTAGACTATTTTTATAGTCTAACCATTTCATTTTTATTTGTTACTGCTACAACTAGCAAAGTGTACATTATCTTCATTTCTTTCAAAGACCGCAAAACAAAGCAACTGGCATTTAATTGTTCAGTTTTTATTAGGACATTTCTGGGGCAATAGCCATTTAAACTGTACCAACTCCCAGTATGCAGCACTCTTCAGATACCCCTCAAATGTACACAATAACCATTTACCTTCTCACTCAATGCCCTACATTTTCAAATATACGCTGCATTCAAGACAAATCTACAGTAAATCAAATCTACTACAACTGAGGAAATTCTACATTTGAGGAAATTCTGCTGCAGCTGAGAAAAGTCTACTGCAGCCGAGGAAGTTGAGGGGTCTTCTGGAGAAAGTGAACAAACTACCTGCCTCGTGTTCTGAAAGGGGGGGGGGGGGGGGGGGGGGGTTGTTGTTGTCTCCTGGACAAAGTGAACAAACTGCCTGCCTTGTTTTCTGAAGGTTGTGCGTTTGTTTTCAGGCTCCCTCATTCGGTTCATGATTGTAGTTTTTTTCAGACTCATGCAATGCTTTTCAGCGTGTTACTATTTGGAAAGATACAAAGTTATATAGAACCACTTTACCTTATTTTGGTGAATAGCTGATCTGATATCTGAACGGGACATATAAAAACATCTCTTTATCTATGGAACACGAACACAACGAAGCGTTGCCGTTTCTAGATATCCTAATGAGACGTAGAGCAGACAGCACAATTCAAAGATCGGTGTACCGTAAAGAAACATGGACTGGCCAATACTTAAATTTTCAGAGCTTCGCACCTGTCCAGTACAAACGGGGCTTAGTACGGACACTGTTTGACCATGCTAGGAAGATATGCACCCAGGACACACTGACAGAGGAATTTGAAACTCTGAAGAATGCCTTAAACCTGAATGGGTACTCCACAGGATTTATAAAGCGCCACTGAACAGCCCAAACCGAAACCAGAAGTAACTACAGTCCTAAACTCAAGGTATTCATCCAGCTAACCTTCCGAGGAGATGATGTAATGCAACATCTGCGGGACCGGCTCATCACAGCAGTCGGGCGAACATTCTGTGCTGCAACTCCAGTCATCAGGTACAGAACCAAACCGATCCCCATCCCAGCAGTAAAAGAACCTGTAACTTTGTACGCCAAATCAAATTGTATTTACCAATTTACATGTAGATGTGAGGCCATCTACATAGGTAGAACTGAGCGACAGTTACATTGCAGGGTTTCGGAACACATTCCGAATTGGGTGGACAAGATACTACACACAGAAGATGGTAGCCTAGGCATGGCGACACACCGGAACAGTCCTGCTTCATCGGTCGCGAGACATGTGCTCGAGAGCGGCCACGTGGTTGAAAGAGACAGTGCCTTCCGTGTGTTGTTCAACACACAAAGTAGTTGATTGTTAAAGTTTGCTGAAACTATAATAATCAACCTTCGTAAGCCGTCCTTGTGCAAGCAGAAAGACATGTTAGTCAGTTTAAAATTACCGTGGTAGACAATCGACATTACTGTGCAAACATGTGTATATTTCAGTTTGAAGGATTTATCTAGTTAATTCACTTTACGTTGTGTGATTTCTGCAGTATGTACCTGACGAGATGCAGCGAAATATGCCAGGCAATAAATCGTGCAATCTATTGTTTGTGTCTTCGTTATTCAAATATCTGATCTGATTTCTCCCCAGGTTTGGTGTGCTACCATTTCTTCTGACAATGAGATTGTTGTGTCTGGGTCTCGTGATGGCACCATTCGTCTGTGGCAGCTGAGAACTGGCAAAGAAATCTGCGCCTTCAATGCTGGAGTAGATGTCTTCCACATCACCATGAGCCGTGATAGAGGAACCATTGTAGCTCTAGGAGATAAGTTCGGAGCCAGGAAACTGATCATGCTGCAAGTCATTCGCTCCAAGGTCAAGCGCCAGGTCCTGGCATAGACGCTGTCTGAATTAGAGCTTTGTTGAATGTTTGTGAAGTCACTTTTGTAAAACAAGAAAGAAGCATCAGAAGATGTACTGTAACATTTCTTTAATTAATTTTTTTCCCCCTTGGGGCACAAGAGACTGGCTTTCTATTTCCAAATACTTTTTTTGGGTTTTTCTAGCCAACAATATTATTTGAATATTGGCTTTAGTACAATTACAAGTCACCTGAAATAGTTATTGTAAAGTTAACAAATCAATTTTTACTGAGCCAGATTTATAAATTACACTTATGCCTATAAATTTACCATTGAAAATATGCATTTAGAACCCAGATTTGGGGCCTGCATTCTGATGAGAAATCTGGTCAGTGTTATTTGTTTAAATTTTTTAAAACTTGTTCAGTTTTAAACTCTTTAAAATAAATGCCAGATAGTATATTTTTATCACTAAAATTATGCTTCTTTCCACAATTAATTTTTGTTAAGCTTTTACATGTAGCCTGAATATTTCAATATTTAAGACGGCTTGAATTTTTATGGCATTCATTGTGGCTCAAACAGTTTATAGAATGAACAGGTTGTGGCTGCAGAGATATAAAAAGTTAATCAAGTGAACCTGTTTAGTGTTTGTTTGACTAGTTGCCAGATGGTATCTATATTAGAACAACAATACCAGTTGTCCCCATACATAGATTTGTTTGTGCCTTATGTGAAACTATGTGCCTTATGTGAAACTATGTGCCTTATGTGAAACTATGTGCCTTTATGATTATCATACATTTTAAGCTATCATTCACTGTAATGTTTTCAAGTGTGGAGCTTAGATTTCTTGATTTTATAAATAGCTTTTATATTTGTATATAATCTGTATATGAAGAACATTGTGTGCAATAAATCATTGTACTTGAAATTAGAAAAAGAGTTCTTGCATATTATATAGAACAAATTTTAATATTTGGCTGCGAATCCTGGACAATTAGTAAACAGGCAAAAAAATCCCTGGAGGCCTTGGAGATGTGGTTTTATAGAAGAATGCTGAAAATTAATTGGACAGCCAAAATGAGCAATCTGAACAATTTAAGGGAAGCTGAGTCGCAAAGACAACTTATCACAAACATTAGAATGAAGCAGTCATTGTTTTTTTGGCCACATTATGAGAAGACAAAAACTGGAACATGTTGTGACAACCGGAAAGATTTGTGGAAAGAAAGATAGAGGAAGACAGCATGAGAAGATTCTTGACAGTCTTATGTCATGGCACGGAAGGGAGTCAACATATGAATTGAACCATGCTGCCGAAGATCTCAATTTGTGGAAAGGCATGATTGCCGACGCCAGTTGGCAAGGCACTGGATGATGACATAATGTCTTATGTAGAAATATTGGAATTCCATGTTAGACTAATAACATGAGTAATTTTATCAATAAAAATTAATTCAGTCTTCTATAAAGTACTAATTTAGTAAATAAATGTGTTAATTTTATTATCACCTTCTTCTTCTTCTTCTTCTGCGTTCATCCAGAGTTTTTTTTCTGGACGTGATTGCGTTGTGCCTGTTTACAGCAGAGCTGCGTTCTTGCGCCGTTAGGCCGACACATCTTACTTCTGCGGGCATTTGTTGACCGGGTTAACCTTCCTGGGATTTTTTTATCATATAAAACAGTTACACAGTTTTGAGAATGTGGGTTTCTGGCAATTACAATTTTTGAGACATTTTTGAAAATTTACGCCTACTATGTGTAAAGTGTAAATACAAATGCATCTTAGTGAACTATATAAAAATTCTTAAAAACAATTTATTATTGCATGAATTAATGAAAGAAAATATTTTCAGTGAGTAACATACATAGACAATTGAATAAATTGAGTATATCATCATGATGCACATCATTTGTTTACTGATGTAAAACTTGAAATACAGAAAACGGGACTTCAGGCACAGGTGTTGCACATTAGGAAAGTATACTGAGAGTGTTAAGAAAACTCAGAAGTGAAGAAATAGCATCTGAATAAACAGAAAACCACATTTTAAACAAAGACGGAAAAGTTCAGCTCAGCAAAATTGTTTCTTATAAATATGTTTTCTGAGAATAAAGAGAGTCATATCGATTGAAGATTCCTTGATGCTTATCAAGTCTTCAAGTCTACTGTGTCTAATATTCCCAGTATTAACACAACAGGTGTTTTCATTTTAGTTTTGAAATTAAATGTTGCTGTTTTATTGTCTTAACCATGGATTTTTTTTATAAAATAAATAATAAATTAAGAAAAGCTCAGAAAGAAAAAGCAAAATTCTCTCATGTCTAAAGATGCCTAAAAGATGACCGAAAGAAGACTGTATACATCTAAATGAATATGGGGGAAAAGAGAAAGTATAATACAATGAAATGTGTTACACATAATTGAAGAATACAAATACTGAGGTTGTAGATTGAATTATTTCTTCCGAAAGAAACTATTACAAGAATACTGGTTATATATATATATGTTATCCTTCTGAATACTGTTTTAAACAAACATTTTAGGATATATCTTCTAACTGGTGCTACTATCTGTAACTGTGCTTTGATATATTGCATACATATATTTTTATCTGTGTGTTACAAGAAATGTGTAAACGTAAACATATACTCCGTGTTTAGCTGGTATTATGTGATACATGTGAATTTACATTCAATAAATCCATATAATTTATTCATTAGGAACATAACATGTTATGTATGTGTTTATTATTTGAGTCTGTGTTTTCTACTTTCTATATAAAAGTAAGAATGATATTTTAGTAAGTATGTATCTGTATATCTTGTATTTGGTCTTAATTTTCCAATCTGGCAATAAAAAGAGTATTATAAGGTACTATATATATTCATATTGTAAATTAACCCAGGGCTTTGATGATTAGTTTTCCTGTTTTTGGTAGTCTGCCAAAGTAAATTTTACAACATTGATATGAATTTTAGTAAAATAACCTCATGAAAACTGCCATCAACAAATACATCTTTTAATCAAATTTTTACTGGAAACCTTTTGTATCACAATAATTACTTGTTTGTCAGTGCACCAAACACTATACTTCCCTAGTCCCATCTTTCTGAAGACTAGCAAAATGTGACTCATTTGTAGTTCAGTAGTTTGTAACAATAAGCAGCATTTCATAAGATGAAAAATATTCTCCTCAGTTTATCTCTGTCAACTGAGGTGAGGACAAGGTGTCTTTAACAGCTATATTGAGCCAGTCCTGATGTGTGGAAATAAATCATGGACAATTAACAGACAAGTGAGGAATTATATAGAAATTGCGGAGTTGTGGTTTTATAGACAAATTATGAGAATACTGTGGACAGATAGAATAAGTAATGAAGATATCATGAAAGAAGTTAACGCACAATGAGGATTGGTACTGCACAAAGAGGATTGGTTACTGCACAAAGAGGATTGGTTACTGCACAAAGAGGATTGGTTACTCGCATCAGAAGAAGACAGTTCACTTTCTTTGGGCATGTTATGAGTCGAGGAAGCTGGAGTCTGTCGTCACAACAGGAATATTTGAGGGGAGGAAGGAATCAACATTACTGCACTGGGGACAGTCTCATAAATGCTCAGTGGTTTCCATCAGAAGTCAGATAGTGTGGATGCTGACTGTCTCTGTTGTAAAATGCTTAACTAAATACTGGATCTGTCTACGGTGGTCATTTTGGCGATTTACACTAACAACCATACTGGAGAAGATTCATCATGAAATATTCACCAGTGCAGTAAATTTCAAAGAGAGAGGAACTCTGTGCACCTAACGTGGGTAAAGCCAGATGTCCTTGAAGAGCAAACTAATTATGTAGCAATTGATTTCTTCTTCTTCTACGTTCATCTGGAGAGTTTTTTCGAACGTGATTGCATTGTGCTCCGTGGCAAAATGATCATTGACGCAGTTCATAATCCTGCATACAGCGTTCAAAACACAGCTGTGGGCGATTTGGCAACAGACCACCTTACATTAGCTTTTTTATGAAATGGTATGGGTGCCGGTCGTTCAGAAAGCAATGGCAAACTACTGAATGTAAACTTGCCCAGGAATCACGAACAGTCAAAATATGCTGGGGTCGACTGCTATGTCTTGTAAAGGATATGCAACTAACTTTACTTTTATGCTTATGAAACAACCCGCATTTTTCTCCTCAAGTGCCCTACACTTTCATCTGGCAGGGAGAACACACCTATCAAAGTTTCTTTCAAGAATCACCAAATCTGATATCTGTATGAGTCTCTGAAGAAGTCTTAGCAAACCAGTACCTTAAGAAACTATGTTTCCAAGAGCAGATAACTTAGCAGTAATAACATAATATGAAAAACATAAAAGACATCTTTCCATCTATAAAATACAGTTTATATTAAAGAGAGAAATGTGAACAGTTATATTCGTGAGTTATAAAGAGATGTATTGTAGAACATATTTTGTTGTTTAGTGTTAGAGGTTTGACAAGATGGAACTACAATAGTGTGAGATTTGAACTATATACTTCATAGTGTCTTGTGAACTGTGCTTTTGTATGAATAAAAAGCTTGCTGTTCTTCTAAGTTGTTGTGTTGGGGAACACAAGGTTCGAGGTCAAGTCTGCTAGCAGCTGTCTGTGAGCGTGTTGGGGTGGGCATGGAGGTAAAATGTGTTGGTTCATGGGTCGTACATCCCTGGGAAGACTTGAGTGTTAACTCTTAAGTCTGGTAGATGATGGTTATCAGAAGTTAGGTCATCAGAGACCTGTGAAGCAAGACATTTAGTGCATTGTTTTAAATACATAGACATTAGATGATTGCACATGGTGTATTGCTTGATAGACACAGACAATAGCTGATCATACATATAGTTAAGTTATTTGCATATCCTTTACAGGGCGTTACAGTCAACACCAGCATTTTTAGCTGTTGTGATCTCTTGGCAAGTTTATGTTCAGTAGTTTGCCATTGCTTTCTGAACAATCGGCACCCATACCATTTAAAAAAAAAACCAAAGCAAGGTGGTCTGCTGCCAAATCACCTGCAGCTGTGTTTCAAACATGGGTATACGAGATTACGAACTGTGTCCGTAACTCCCTTCGCCATGGAACCGACGATCATACACATAGTGCATTGTTTAATAGACACAGACAGTAGCTGATCATACACGTGTGTTCTGATACACAAGATACAGTTGATCACACAGTGTGTTGACTGATACACAGATAATAGCTGATCACACACGGTGTGTTGATTGATACACAGATAATAGCTGATCACACTTTATGTTGACTGGTACACAGACAACAGCTCATCACACATGATGTGTTGTTTGATGCTCATAAACAACAGCTAATCACACATGATGTTTTGTTTAGGAAAGAGTAATTTAACAAGCAATTGTGTCTCTTTATATTTCTGAAGTTTCTCAAATGTCTTACGTTGACATTCAGTAATGCTTTCTTCTAACCCCATTTTTAAAATACTCCTTTATTGATTTTCTTCTTCTGCCATGGTTACTTACAAAATAATCAAAACCAGTGTTTTATTTCTAGGCTTTACAAATCAACATCATAACACTGAGTAAACCTGTATAGAGGCTCCATCTCTCTCAGCAAATGTCGTAGGGTGTAGATGCTGTTTACCCCAGTAACACAGTAGTTATGGCAACAAAAACAATCACATACAGAGGTTCTAGAAAAACTAGGAATGAAAAGAGAGTTGATGAAAGAAATAAAAAAGAGGCAAGGGAAATATTTCAACCACATTAAAAGATATAACACTCTTATAAAAACCATACTGGAGGGTAAGGTTGAAGGTAAGTGAGCAAGAGACAATGATACAAGTGGGAAGATAACATCAAGAGATGGACGGACAGCAGTCTGACAGAATGTACAGTCAAGGCGAGAGACAGACAGTGTTGGAGATCCATCACAGTCAATCTTCATTGTGGAGAAGGCACCTGATTGATTGATAATAGTTTCTGCTTCATACTCTTTCTCTCCTAACCACACTTACATCCGAACCCAACACCCTTAAATATGTTGTTTCATCTGTTGTATCTTCAACCAGCACTTGTTTATAAATAGTCTGTTGGTTTGTCTGTACTGCTGTTTGTTCCTCTTTTCACATGGGGCAATGAGGAGCATTTTGTGCGATAATCACTGGCACAGAAACGAAACATTATGAGGAAGACCCTTTGCCATGAAGTTGGAACCGCAACTAACTAACTATAGATAGTCTTCAAAATGTCTGCCTTGTTCACCACGAGCATTCCAAATACTGACAGCCTTGAAGCCAATGTTAAACTGCATAATTGTTGATAAAAAGGTGTTTGACCATAACATGTAAGCAATGAAAACCACCAGAACAAGGTAGGCAACTCCTGGCAGGATCTCATCCACAAAGCTGTGCAGCAGCCGTTGTACTTCGATGCAAGGTAACAAATACCCTTCACATTAAACATGTTTTAAAATTTGTTGCCAAGCGGTTTATAGGTCTGTGATGTGATTGCCTCATCACATTTTCTGGCCAGAACGCATGGAGGAATCGGTGTCCAATCTTTCCCTTACTCTAGCAGGCAACGAACCGAGGTTTCAAACCCATATCTGACTGCTCACAACATTATCAGTGTAGTACCTTATCAACTTCACTGGCATGCATGCCCATCATAAATGCTTTTCAGGTGTCCACACGTTGGTTAAAATTATACAAACAAGAGCATCCCTAATCTTGGACCATAATAAAGTGTAACTGCGCCCAAAGAAAGAAACTTAAACAAGCTAAATTATTTAATGAAACATTCAACCATCCCAGAACACACATTTCTGTTATTTATTGCCAGTACAAAGAAAGAGTTTTTACATAATGACACCACATATTGTAAGAATTATCATGATGAAGTACTCTTGATTACAAAAAATATGTTAAAATGCCAATCATATGCACAATGAAGAAAGTACCAATCCATGTGATCCAGATACAATAAGTACATTTTATTGTTCGTGTTCATCAGTACATTTGACTATAAGGGGTGGTTTGTGGCTGTTGGGGGACACGCACTCTCCACTGCAATATACCAGGTTTTAGTTTGACACAGAATGCACCCCAGTACCTTTGTCTGCTTGTCTGGTCAAACGGTATGTTTGTGTGTATTAGTGTTTTATGCCAATGGTATCTTGTAAATTATCTTTAGACTCCACAAACAATACAAAAGACTGAAGTGTCACATGTTTAATAAACTAAGATAGGAAATACTGGTGTATATGACTGTGGAACTGGTAAAATAATAGCTAAACATCTGTTGCCAAAGTGTCCAACATAACGGGGAAATGTATTTTGGCCTGCACCTGATCCATTTGAGGACAAACTCTATTAAGATGTCAACAAGCTCAAGTTGACTGCTGCTTTCTTTGAATTAATTAAAAAAAACATCTCAAGGTGAACGAAGAAGAAGAGGCAGTAGAATCTTTCTGAAACTGCTAACTCAGTAAAAGTCAACCAATTATTCAGACCAGAGTTTTGTCAAATTTGGAGGCCAGAATAACAAACATTTTGGCATAATCAAGTAGTTATATATATATATATATATATATATATATATATATATATATATATATATATATATATATATATATATATATATATATATATATATAAAATATATATATATATATATATATATAAAATATATATATATATATATATATATATATATATATATATATATATATATATATATATATATATATATATAAAATAGCATGAACGTATATGTGTTTAGAAAAAATAAAATTCAGACATTGACAATGACTGTTGACATCATGTGCTTGTTATATATATTACAAACACTTCATAAATATAAAGTAGAAAGTTAATGTGAATGAAACTTCTTTTTAAATATTAAATCTGTGTGCTTATTATTAGTGCCCTCAAACTTAACTTTCTAACACAAGACCTTCAAAGATACATAACTCTTTCAGACTGTTCAAATGACTAACAGTTTTTCTTCTGTATGTGTTATCAATTATATATAGCCATTCAGTACTTTCATACAATCCATAGCAGTATGTAAGCTTTAAGCTTCTGGCACTTAAAGCAATATATAAAAGTAATTGATATATAACAAAAATATATACATATGCATCTTAAAACTAAACTGCTAAATTAAAGTTATATGACGTGAATAGTTTCACCTACATTCTGGAATAACTGGTTGATTTAACAGACAAAATAATCAAAATGTTTTGCAAATACAGATGTAACAATAATGTCATTAAATTGTATGTAAAATTAAAAGCTCAAAGAGCAAAGGCACAGTGATAACAATAAGCACACAAACATGATTTTATCAAATACTTCTATGTTTAAAAGGTAGATAATTCACCATCAGTGGTAGATAATTCACCATCAGAGTGTCATTTAAAACCAGTCAACATTCTATTGACTTGAAAACATTGTGGAGGTCAGAATGGCTGAATAGATAAGAGAGCTTGCTCTCAAACTTCAGGTGTGCTGATACTGAGGTAGCAAGTTCAACACCTACACCGGTCAGTTGGACTAAAATGTTGACTTCTCATCCCTGACTTGAGGACATAAATTACAAGTATCTCAGAAGTCATAGTGGGTTCGCCTAATGGCTGGAGACACTGGTAGTAGGGAAAGCTAATCCACATGCAAAAATCAGTCCAGAGCACTAGAAGTAGTAGCTTGTGATTGGACTACACTTGAGTTCAAAGTGAGTAAAGACAAAAACAAGAAAATAAAACATTGTGGACAGTATGTAAACAGGTAACAGTAAAGGACCCTTTCCACACCTTGAGAAGTACTGGGTTTATGGAACACACCCCATGGTATTAGACCAATCAGCATGTAGCACACTCCATGGTGTTAGACCAATCAGCATGTAGCACACTCCATGGTGTTAGACCAATCAGCATGGAGCAAACCCCATGGTGTTAGACCAATCAGCATGGAGCACACCCCATGGTGTTAGACCAATCAGCATGGAGCAAACCCCATGGTTTTAGACCAATCAGCAATCGACGGATGATGTGACCAATATCAAGTCAGCCAACTAGACTTCCCAGAACATGTTCTGGTGCCCATTGTTCGGCTGGCTCAATCTGGGAGACCAGGCCTTGACAAAATCCCCACCTCGAAGGGGATTCGAACAGATAACCTCTAGTCTGTCAGCAAACATGGCAGCCACTATGCTACTGTGGCTCCCCGTACATTGTGTAATCATGATAAACAATGAACACTTTCTCTTAAAGGAAAAATAACAACACAAATAAATTACAAGTTATGGAATCAAGTATGAAAGACTCATAATGACTAAATTTTACAGTGATTGGTATATACTTGATTATTTCATTCCAAGTTAGGATTAGTGTAAATATATAACTCATGTAAATATATAACAAAATCACCATTCTATTATTTACTGTGTAAAGTGCTCGATTCAACTGATAATTTGTAGAAGTACTTTTTTCAACTAAAAACCTATTAAAAATGTATATAATTTGAGTTTTTATATTGAAGCTCGATTTCTTGCTTAAACTAATTATTTCATAGACTTAGATATACATATGATGGTATAATTTGGCTTTAAAATATAAATGTAATGTCTAATATTGTAATCATTTACTTAAGTAATGATTGTCCAGTTGAGAACAAGCTAATTGATTAAGTGGAATACACTGGGTTAAAGTACCACATGTACGGAACAGAATGGGTCAAAGTATTGACTTAGAAATAGTGGGTTTTATTTACAAGTTGGCTGGGGCAGAAGTTAATGGAGGTCATTGATGTATGGAGAAACGAATACATATATGCTTGGTGCATCACTTGCTACAGAAAGAGTTAATTTTTCATCACTCGTCTGTTTATACTGTAGCGCCACAGCAGATTCAGCCACTAGAGTGTGAAGAGCTTTACATACTCTAGACCACAGCATGATGAGGTGAAGTGGTTGCTTCCTTTCTCTACCATATTTCTTTCTGAAAATTATCTGACGCATATTTTAAGATGCTAGGTCTACCCTGCTGCCATACTTCAACTAGTTAGAAGTGTTAAGCCTTCAATTATCTGATGGTGAGGTAGCGGGTTCAACCCCTACACCGGTCAGTTGGACTAAAATGTTGACTTTTCATCCTTGGCTTGGGGACATAAATTACAAGTATCTAAGAAGTCAGAAAGGGTACTCATGATGGCGAGGGACACTGGTAATCAGGAAAGCTAATCCACACGCAAATATCAGTTCATTGCACTCACTAGTAGTAACACATGTGTGGACTAAGGGTGACTGTAAAGCGAGCCAAAAGAAATATTCTAAGCCATTGCATAATGAGGTAAGGTGACTGGTTCCCTTCCCTGCTGTCCATCTAAAAATTCTCTGGTACACATTTAAGAGGCTGGGTCTACCCTATTGCCAAACTTGTCAGGAGTGTTAAAGGTTTCACATATTCTAAACCACGGCATAACAAGGTGGGGTGGTCGGTTCTTTCCCTGCTACCTTTCCTTCTGAATATTATCACTTTAAGAAGCTGGGCACCATGTTATGGGCATACCAAAACAAGTCATTATTCTGCGCCTCAGAACGGCACAATAGATTACACAACCACATGTATACAAACTTCAAGTTGGCAAATCAGCCATGTGCACATGTGGATTGACGTCGCAGGCAGAAGATCACACACTCCAAGACTGCCCAAATTTCAACATATCTAGGCAAACCTTCAGGCCTAGAGAGACGACAATGGAAGATAAACTCTATGGACTACTAAGTGAACTAAAAAGACAGATAAATTCATACAAGAGACAGCATTGCTGTTATAGATAAATTCCAAGCGAATGAAAGAAGAAGTTGGGTATACCCCACAGCTGTAGTGGTTGATATAAAAAGAATCCAGCCACTGCTTGGAACTGAACACAAACCATTGTCTAATGATATCACTTGTGAAATATTCCACATGTTGATAAACTATTACAATATTTACCAATTAACAGATTCAGCACCAAACAAAAAGTAGGTTTGGAACAAATAAAAATGGATGGCAGAGAAAGGAAAGTATGGGTGTGTCACAGTTAACCTTACTGCACATCTCTCTAGAACTATCTGTTCACAATGAGTTGTCCACTGTCTTAGGAAGACTGTAGTGGAACACATATTCCATGGATAATTTTCTTTGCAGTGTGCAGTTTCCGCACTCCTATTTGCTACATATTTTCTGCTTATTGCATAATTCATAAGTTTTTCCTGTGTAGGGAAACAGACCCACGCAAGTTCTAGCTTAGGCAGTTTCCTGTTGCATGGTATTTCGTGGTATATGATTCTTACATAAGAAAATAAATTATACATTAGTCTGTTAATAACTTTCATATTTAAGTGTTTTATTATATATGTGTTCCCATATTATAAGGTAATGCATACTCTAAACATACGTAAATACACAACATGTCAAATATACAAATTATGCTCACATATACAGATAATAAGCAGGGCTGCTATGTTATGCTTCACTATAAAACCTTTAAAATGAACATAATGACCATGACAACATGAAAGACAATTACTGTAAATGTGTCTATGTACACAGGTGTATTGCTTTATTTACACATTTATTCACATTTGGAAAAAAGCTAATTTCTGCCTCTTTTGTAATGTTGCTTTTTTTAATGCAAACTGCATCACCAACTCATTTATGATTAATTTCACTATATTGGGTGTTCATCCATGCATTATGTAACAGGAACATTAACTAGTTCATCTGTTGATAACTCAATAAAGGTTTTAATAAAGTATATCCATGCATAAAATGAACAACATCATAATGCATCATAATGCAAAATGTCCCAGTTATTTAAAGTTAGAGAAAGAATTATTGCATGCTATGTAGAACAATTGAAACACAAAATTGTGAATCATGGAAAATTAGTAAACTGAATCAACAATATGGAGTTCAGGGAGAGAACTAAACACATCCCTGAATCACCAATATGGAGTTCAGGAAGATAACTAAACAAATCCCTGAATCCCCGAAGAGATATAGACTAAGACATAAAGACACATGGACAAGAGAGTTAGAGACAGATGAAAGAAAACCAGGAGATAACAAAGAATAGGAATGACTGGAGTGAGTTTACTGCGTGCCTGTATTCTATTGGCGGATAAAAGGCACAAGAGAAAAAAGAAAATCCTTTGAAGCCACAGAAATATGGTTTTACACAGAAATGTTGAAAATACCTGGACAGCCAAAAGAACTCATCCAGATGTTTTAAATGAGTCTAAGACACAAAAACAACTTATCACAAACACCAAAAGGACACCAGTCTACATGTCTTTGCCCCATTAGGAGAAGAGAAAACAACGATCCCCATAATACCCAACCGAACCTGACAAGCACAGAGGGAAAACATAACCAGTCCTTTTAGAACTAACTCAAAAGAGAGCAAAGAAAGGAAAGAATATCAAAATTCACAAACCTCAATTATGACCAACGCTGTAGAAGCAGGTTGAATGAAGCCAAATTTTTATTTGTTCTCGTAAATATCGAATCAAATTGTGAGAAAACAAGAACAAGCTGCAACAGCCAGAATAATTTATGGAAAGAGTGACAAAGGAAGACAGCATGAGAAGGTTCTTAACAGCTTATCACCATGGCATGGAGACATGTTAGTGGCAGAAATGATATATTCTGTTGGAGATTGTAGCATGTGAAAATCACCCACACCACTTGGCAAGGCACTTGATAATGATGATGACAATACAGATTTGAAGTGATACAACGTCACACATATTAGGTTACAGCTTTATGAAGTGGGGTGCCATGCTCCATTTCCTAATCATACTTACTTCTCAGCTAAATTCATTTGATGAGTCTTAGTGAGATACAGAGAGGATGATCTGCCTGGGTTAGGGACCAAACAGGCAAACTCCTCTTATCACCTTCTCATGAAGAATCCTTAAAACATGCACTAAATCAGCTAAACAAGGGAGGGTCCAGCATGGTGAAGGAATATAAACTGCATGCTGATGGTAAATGGACAATAGGCATGCCTTAAATACCCCATGCAAAAGCACATGAAGTTGATCAGAATGAGAATGTTTCTTTTTTTACAGGGATAGAACTAAATCTTCCTCCCCCGATGTGTCTCCACCTTGCCGTGGTGGGGGAGCTTGCGTGTCCCATCGACCCCATGTGCTTGCCGATGGGTGAAAACTACATATCGGACGGCTCGTGGGATAGGGACCAGACTAAGAGAGACACAACCTGCTGCTCTGCAGGTAAGACTGAGGATAGCAGTCAAAATCAGGCAAACGATCCCTAAATCTCAGTCCGGGCATAACCTCTAAGGTTCCCATCCGAGGTGTATGGCTGAACATCTCTAAGCCATAAACTCTCGGAAGTGAGAGCCTGGCCGACACAAACCTACATCAAAATTGTGATGATGTGCTGACAACGCTACATGCTCAGCGCAGATTCGTTCGATGGCTCTTAGCTGGGGGATATGAGGTATCCCCGGATGAAAGGGCCTGACCGTTACTCGCCCACAGACGCACGGAGGTAAGGTGCTGAGCCGGCAGCACATGTAGCCTACCTCGTGAGTGAGTATAAAAGGTGGAAAAACACCTCGGTCGCACGTCTCGCAGACGTCCGATAGTCTGTAACCACACTCATGGAGTGAGTGTAGTCAAAGGTGGAAAATTGTCTCGTTGACACGAAATGGAATGCCTGTCTTGCGAATCCATTACGTGGCAGCCCGAAGCGAAAGCTTGCTGTGTGGAAGCCGAAACAAGAGTCTCGAAACCCGAGGAAGGCTAACCTCATTAAAAAATGCCCGCCGGAAGCCGGAAGTGTCGTCCTACGGGTGGCAAACTAAAAATTGACACTACGCATTTACGTCCGAGTGAAACGTCTCGTCCGAATGTCTCTCGTGCTAGGAACAGCTCTGACTACCTAGTTTCCGAATGTCGCTCTTGTTCGGAACACCTCTGACTAGGTAGTTTTCCGAATGTCTGTCGTGCCTGGAACAGCTCTGACGGGCGCAACGACAAGCACATGTCCGAAAACTCGCTGAGTGGATACCGTCTGCAAACCTGTCTGGTTTGTGCGGGAATGGCCCGGGGCAAACAAAATGACCAATATATTGAAGTGAGGATTTAAAGCAGCCATGAGCAGGACGTGACGATTCCCTCGGCTAGCCCAGAACCAGGGCGTTATGTGTCGGCCCTGCAACTATGGAAGCAACCTTGGATGGCGGAAAATGCTATGGACTGTCCCTGCCTTCCTTTGAGGGATGACCGTTGTCTTCGACCGTTCTAACTTGGCCAGCATGTTTGTAGATGGCACCACAAAAGTGAGAGTCTCCCAGGAATGCTACCTGGTCAAAAAAGCACGCTAAAGTCGATGTGTTGGCCTACGGGTTTCGGCCCAAGGGCGCATAACAGACACACCGCAATCACATCTGAAAAAACACTCCGGATGAACGAAAAGAAGAAGAAGAACTAAGTCTTCAACATCTTCAGATTCCATAATGAGTGGATAACTCTGCACAACAGAACTAAGTGTTCAACAATCTCAGATTCCATATTTCATAATGAATGGATAACTCTTTACAACAGAAATAAGTCTTCAACAATCTCAGATTCCATATTCTATAATGAGTGGATAACCCTACACAACAGAACTAAGTGTTCAACAATCTCAGATTCCATATTTCATAATGAGTGGATAACTCTTCACAAAAGAAGTAAAACTTCAGTAGACTCAAATTCCACATTACCTTGAAGGAGTCGTTTTGTTTTATTTTATGTTGTGTGACTTCTGCAGTATACATCTGACGAGATGCAGTGAAATATGCCAGTCAGTAAATTATGCAACCTATTGTTTTCATCTTCATTACTAAAATTCACTATGGGAAAACATTGTTTTGAATTTCTCTTTATCTCACTTATATTTCACTGATTTTAAATTGGAATATTTCAACTAAAATCTAAATTCAGGAATTTTAAAATGTGAGAAAATTGAACAAATGTTTTAAATTTGTTGATTAAATAAAATAACCGAAAAGTAGCAATATGATAACAAAGCATGAGAACACCCTGAATCCCAACTTTACTCTCGCGGAATGTTCAAATATTATATATGTATATATACATTTGTGACCGGTCTCCCCAGATTTAAAGCACAGTCAGAATAAATTACAAATGTGCTGATTTGGAAGGAATGAAATTAAATTTCACACTGGCAACATTCACGTTACTTTGACATGGAAATGTAAACTTTGTAACATGTGCTTTCTTGGGAATGCTTGGTAATCATGAGGTCACTCTTGACATAAATATTTACAACTTTAAAGGACTGCTGAAACAGGTCAAACTATTGGTGATATAGTTACATCATATTTATCTGATAATAATAATAATAGTTTGTCTTGGAGCAGTTTCCTTTCTGTGATTTTATAGTGCCCTTACATTTTGCAAGGAGGAATAGGTGGCCAATCACTCCCTCACTTTCGCAAGTGATGAGCCCCAGACACCAAACCCATGTCCAACTGCTCATGACATTATCAGCGCAGTTCACTAACAAGGTCACAAACGTGCCCTAGTTAAATGACACACAAACACAATAAATTTAATAAATTAAAGGATTGTTCTTCACACCTTGAGACATATTGGATATTTGGTTTAGCCACTTTATATTTTTATAGACCAATCGGCACTGAGTGGGTGATGTGGTTACCATGACACCAACCACATTTATTTTCCAGGATATTTCCTTGTACACATTTTAGACTGGTAATAACTATACTATACTGCTGTTAGTGAAATGCTAATTTTAGAAAAAAAAATAAAGCCTAAGCCTTGGTCGGCAACTGGTCTAGGATGGAAGCTCCAACAGGAGGACAGTTAGAGCATTGTTAGCTGATCTGGCAGCTTCTGCAGCTTGACTTGTTCCAGACGTATCGGTGTTACCTTCCTTCTGAAATAGATAGGCAGGCTAAGAGAGGAATCATGTTGCATGGCAAAATATGTCGTCTCTTAAGTTCAGCCCAGACTTTGAGCAAGGAGAGGTATAACTCCATTTTACAAACTTTCATCTATCAAGACGGCGAGGTACCAGTCAATTTTATAAAATTACAAAATGTTGACTTTGTTTCTAAACATTATTTTAACTGTTTTGTACTTCGAAATTATGACTGTAAAGTCAGAAGCTCTGTAAATTTCCTAACTACCTGAGTTAGACATAGTTATGAGGTGTGGCGCCGGTACCATCCTCTGAGCCACAGCTCTTGACAACTGTACAAAGCATACGCATAAGAAACTATAATATTGTTGCAGGGGAACATTGAGGACATTCTTAATGGATAAGATGATACCATGATAATTTTCAGTCAGCTTTTTTTCCCCAAAGAACAAAGAATGCATTATAAACAAATCTTTTAGAGCTCTCACTTCTGAAATAAACGTCGAAAACACAGTAACATTTTAAAGTCAGTTTACAAGATGGACTCTAAATGTGTAAACTCAAAAACATACCACTTGCAGAAATAAAGGTTGATATCATCCAAACAACATTCAGAGCATTTGTTATAAATATGTCCAATTTATTATAACAAACATGAGAATAAAAAAGTAGTAAGTGAAAAAGTAAAGAATCGATTTCCACGTCGAGGATTATTGGGTATATTTGATTTGTGCCTCATATGTGTATAGACCAGTTCATGGGTGATGAAGTAAATGTCATGCTGGGCACCTTCACTTTCTGTACGTTTTCTTGTAAATATTTTAGACTAGGTCAACCTGGAAGTCCAGGTTAATTTTACAGCTGCCTTTATTTCCCCAGAAATTTCCTGGTATCTGTTTTAGGTTATGTCTGGCAGGAAATCCAGTTTAATTTAAGATAATCCTGCATCAATGGAGAATCAAACCACTGACCGCCAGGTTGGCAGGCATGCTTTCTAGCCCTAGGCCACCATGGCTCCCGAGGGCAGTAGTGAAAGGTCAAGGCAGTCCCATAAATGGCAGATACTGCCCTTGGGGGTTGGGTGTTAGGCCTTCACATTTCTAGGCCATAACGTATGAGGTCATTATCATGGGTGGTCATGTTTAACCATCTAACGCAATCACCAAAGTCATGGATCAGCTCTGTGTTCTTGTCTCGACCATGCCATGTGGCCAAACCTAATAAATATTTACTTCTCTGCTTTCCCCATGTTATTTTCCCCTCAATCTTGCCAGCTGTCACCACGTTCTCTAGTTTATTCCTTCTCATAACGTGCCCAAACAAATCTTGACTGTCTACATCTAATTTCACAAATCAATTTTACGGTTTTCATTTGTTTCTTGTAAGACTTGCTCATTTGTTGTGTTTTTTTCTGTCTGTCTGTCCATGGTATTCATCGCATGTCCCTCAGAAACCACATATGAGGTGGAGTGATGGACAACTTTTAATATTGACCTGTAGCCATTTTTATAAGTTGCATGTCCTTCACAGGACGTAGCAGTCAACCCCAGCATTTTCGCTGTTCGTGATTCCTGGGCAAATTTTACGTTCAGTAGTTTGCCATTGCTTTCTGAACGACCGGCTCCTATACCTTTTCCGAAAAAACCAGCACCGCTGTGTTTCGAACCCGGGTATACGGGCTCACAAACCGTGTTCGCAAGCCCTTAGCCACAGAAGCCATTTTTATAAGTGGTATTGACCGGAGAGTCATAGTGGTCAGAAGAATAAATCCTGCCCCTGCTGACGACTGAACCTAGACCAGAGAAATGCACTAACCACAACACCACCACATCCCCCACCAGACAATAATCAGTAAGTCAAGGGCACTCTTACAAGCCTTAATGAGCATTGGGCATATGGTGTTAGACCTGATTTAAATAGACCAATCAGCACTTGGTGGGTCATGTGATCAGTGTCACACCAGTCACCTTTACTTTCCAAAACATTTCCTGGCACACACTTAAAACTGGGTCGACCTGTGAGACCCGGTCAGTTTTGAAAATGTGAATATGCTGCAGCCAGTGTTACATAAGACAATATTACCAATGTGGTGTTTAATCAGTTACAAGCTTTCATTTTCTGGTTAGTGGGATATGGATGATTATTGTTTACTTTTGTACATATTAACAATAAGAATAAATGCCAAGCAATGAAATAAGAATACAAACGTGACAGGGTTGTCAGTATATTACTGTGATATAATTTGGTATATTTTCATACAAACGTAAAGCAGAAAGGCATCAGACTCGCATATTACATACACAAACATGCCAAACAAATTACTGCTTCAAATATAAGGAAATAAATACAAATACAATTGACCTACTGTCTCTTTAGAAAAATCAACCAATGAAAATGCTGATGATACTTTAATTTGGACTACATTCTAAAGTAGCCAGGATATGTAGTACTGCAAGCCAAACATAATAAATTGTTTTTGACTTTTTTGTTAAAATGTTATTTGATTGTCCACAAGAGCATGATAAATGATCATATATCTAGCTGTCATCATATATCTAGCTGTCATGTGTAAGTGCTAATGCACCTTGATAAAGTTATGTCAGTATTTCACAAACACAATCAATGATCATGAAAATCTATGACTTAGGTTTGTATTTTATAACTGAAGATGACTGGAGAATTTAGTTTCCAAAATAATTTGTAAAAGCCTACATAATTCTACTTTATTCAATAACTGGTTAAAAACCCATGTTGTGATAGAATCTACTTATTGATAAGTTTTCACTAGATGTATGTCTTTAAGTTCAGGTGCATTAGGTCAGTTTTCCCTTCTGCAATGTCTCTGTAGACTTCGTTTATCTGCAGATAGAATTGTAGACAAAGCAGTGCAGTTCTCTTGATGAATCTAGTTATTCACAAATTCCATATATTGTAAACTATGCTGTAAAAAGTGTCTAGATTACAAGTAAAACATAACAGTTCTCATAAATGAATGTTACAAATAATGTAAACAGTCAGGAAAACAAAGTTATGATGATTTAATCTCTGTATATTAAAAAATAAGCATCCTATTAAGCTTAGGTAATCATTAACATATTCTATATTTCTCACAAAAACATTAAAAATAATAGTACAGCAATAGGTCTGAGAAAGCTAGAAGAATAAATTGTGAGTAATAAATTAACTATTTAACTCTGAAACACAAGATAATTATCTAAATTCATTCTAGAATAATCATTTCTCTAAAATTTTGATGTGATAACACAAATGTTTGCAGTTTGGATCAATTTACACAAGTAGTGACTTTTGTTTAATGAGTCCAGTGTCCTGATCTCTTTGTATGTGAATTTCCCTAGTATTTGTTGAGATTGTCTATGTAAATGAAATGGGTTAACTGCAGTAAAGCTATGGAAATGTAAACAATTGGAAAACATGAAGTGAAGGTCAGCTTAACAAAATTACAATGACAAAAACACAGAATGCTGCAGTTTTCATTATGAATTTCACTATAGTTTTATTAAGATATATCTCATTTTTATCAAGTTTCATGACCTTAGAATGCACACAAATATAGACAACAATATAAAATTTCCTGCATTATTTGTTGCCAACGTCACATTAACGCTGCTGAAAACATAAACTTCATCTTCAGAAGCAAAGATTAACATTAACTATGCTACAGCATATGTGAAACACAGCTGTCTGACTTCACAACCAGTGTCATAAAAATTACCTGTACAAGATAGAATTAGTATAAATTACATGATATTTTATTTGTTAACATACAAGTTTCAAGCTTCAGGCTGCCCACATACCACCACTTTCTCACACATACACATTATCCTGTGATCATTTATTATTTTATTTGATGCCCAGTAAATCATTTGCATGTAATTTACCACATAAATATACATTAAGTGCAAATTGGTCCCCGAAACAATAAAACTTGTGCAACAGAAAATATATGGTCTAGGCTTTTTCTTCATCTCCCCCCATATAAAAAGTAGTTTTCTTTGTTTCCCCATTTAAGGCACTTGTTTCTTCATGATCTTTGGATGTCAAGTCACGTCCATTCAATTTTTCATGATGCCTCTTCTTGTTACGACTGTAAAGAAAACAAAACATATGATTTAAACATATCTTTGCTACTAATAGTTATAAACATAATAATTCAAACATATACTGTAAATTATGAACAGTTAAGATAGAGGCACCAAAGTCACAAAATTGTGATTTTATAGACAAGATGTTCTTTTCATCATTATCAAGTGCCTCATCAACTGGTGTGGGTGATATGCTTCCCCGCATCTTGTGATCCCCAACACCATGTATCAGTTCATGAGTCGACACTCTTCTATGCCATGATACGGGGCTGAGCATAATTTATAAGGGACAAACACAATAGTGCTTTTCCCTTGACATGCATCAGTTTGTGTATGGTATGTCTCCAATAGCCTGTGTTTAAAAAGACAGACCCTGCAAGACAGCAGGGAGGAGAGGTTGGGTATGGTTCCTCTTACCCGCTGATGGTCATGTCACCTTGTTTTGAAGTATTTTTTAGCAATATCTGCCCCACTAACTAACTTGTTCACACTTAATTGCCACTGTCTATGTTGGTCCTTGGCCGCTTATTCATCATATTCGTAGCTAACCTCTATATCTAAAAGCAACTCCACCATTTGCCAACCAGTAGCCACACCTAGTAGGACAGGCACCTACCCTCGGGACATAACCAAAGAAAAACAAGACCAAAATAAATAAATAACTATAAAGATGTTACAATATAACTGAGTTAAGAGGGTTATTTGATTTCGTGAATACATTTATGAGGACCATCTTCAGAATCCATTTGAACATTTGATGGGGGAGGGGGGGTAAGACTATGAGCAAAAGACACAAGGGGAAGGCCAGGCTCCTACCCTATGGATATACCCACAAATAAAAACAAGTCTAAAATAAAGAAGTAACTAAAAAGATTAGAAAATAGAGCTAAGTTAGAGGACTATTTGATCATGAACTCACTTATGCAGCCCGTCTTCAGAGTCAATTTGGACTTTTGAATCTCTGCGCAGCTGCAGCCATATCCCGGTCCTCGCCATTTCTTCACTGATGTTCACTGGTGTGTCGATCGATCCTCGCCTAATCATGAGACATAACAATTATCAGCAGTGGCTACCAACATCAGATATCTACATAAAGTTAATTATGAGTTGAAGATGAGACTTAAAGAGTTAAAGACAGTTACACAATGGTTCAATTGATCTAGTTTAGTTGATGGATCAACATCATGGCACACAGGTGTAACCCATAAGTGCTCCGTTCTACTCCTAACTCCCGAGAATCTCAGCTCAGTGCATGTAGCACCGGCGAGGATCCTGAAATACTTTGGGTAGATTTTTAACTCAAAATGTCTAATTTTGGTTCAACTGAAACAGATGATAGCGCGACATAAATAAGTGAAAGGCCCAGAAAGTCAGTCCAGTACTTAGGTATCAAGCTCTAGTGACAATAACAAGTTAGCCATGAGGAAAGCTCATGACCGCAGTTGTCTTTCTGAACTGGGGAAGGAAAAGATCCATCTTCAGGCACGAGGCAGCTTAGCAACAGATTATACATGCTTAGTTACAAGTCATACAAATTATCCACTAGACGCACATAAGACGAACATCACACCACATAACACTAAATCAGCAATACTTCTACAACTCGTATATTATTCAAACTTTACGCTATCAACCCAAGTCCTACATCATAGGACAATCTGCAAGTGACATTCTGTTAATTCTGAGGATGTAAGTGTGTAAATACAATTGTCAATAATCAAATTAGAGTCACAGCTGAAGATATTGACAATAATCAGATTAGTTTCACTGCTACAGATACTGGCATGCACAGGTGAGAATCTTCTACACATCAAATAACCAATGATCTTTCATCTCAGCAACGCAATTACAAAAACCAAATCCTCTCCTGTGGTGGAGACCTTGCAATGAATGAAGAGTTTCTGTGTCCTGTGACCCCAAGTGCTTATTTGGCAAGGTCTTGGAAATTAGGCAGGTCAAATGGTTGAGAACAGGCTAAGAAAGATACAGACCTGCTTATTTGTGGGCAGACTCATCATCATCATCATCAAGTGCCCTGCCCGCTGGCGTAGACGTTCATGGCTCTCCACAGATCTCGGTCTATGGTGTTCTGGATCAACTCTGCTGATGATATTCCTCCATGCCACCATCTCAGTCCATCCAGCATCATTTCTCTTGGTCTGTCTCGGCCTCTCTTCCCCTCGATCTTTCCAATCATCATGATGTTCTCCAATGCTTCTCTTCTCATCACTGACCAAGTAAAGCTGTTTGTCTCTTTCTTATTGTTGTATATAATGTTCTAGTTTCATTAGCCTCTTTCTGGTAATCTTAGTTAGTTACTCAGGCAGTCCAAGGAATTCGCAACATTCATCATAGCAACCACATCTCTGTTGCTTCCTAAGTTCTTCCTAATTTGCTCATTTACATTCCAAGATTCACTGCTGTACAGCAAACTAGGGACAGTAAAATACTAAGAACACAGACTCAACAGAAACTACTTAAGGAAGTGAATGCACTGAATCACAGATCCCTTGAAGCAACACAATTAATGAACTGTAAGATTATAACAGGCTTAAAAATATAATGTTCACACAAAATAAACACTGCTAAAGCTGGATCTATGCTGCTTGAAGTAAACTAACCTGTGATTTCCTTTCTGAAATTTGCCTTCTCCCAGTTTTATGTCCATTAACTTGTCATAGTTTTCATTTAGCAAAGCCTCATCCTGTTGAAACGAAACAAATAATTATTACATTAGCAGTGTCTTTAAAAACTAGATGCTAGATGTCTATTTTGTAATTGACAGAATAATTAACTGTTTAAATCTATCACCGTCATACCAGTTTTTAAAAACAGTACACACCTTAAAGTGTATTATTGGGCATATTATGCTAGACCCACATTTGTGTAGACCAATCAGCATGCGGTCGGTGAGGTGGTCAGTCTCACGCCAGTTTCTTTTACTTCCAAGAAATTTCATGGTGCCCATTTAAGGCCGGGTCCACCTGGGAGCCCAGGTCAATTTTAGAAATCTGCCCCAATGCACATTCAAACCCATCACTACCAGACCTACTGGTAAGAATTTAGCCACTGTCTACCACAGCTTGCTGTCATATAGTCAATACAATTCTCGTTTATACAGCCATTATCTACCACAGCTTGCTGTCTAATAGTCAATACAATTCTCGTTTATACAGCCATTATCTACCACAGCTTACTGTCATATAGTCAATACAATTGTCATTTATACAGTCACTATTTACCACAGATTGCTGCCATATGGTTAATACAATAATTCTCATTTATACAGTCTCGTTTATACAGGTCTGCCTTGTCATGCATCAATACTCCACCAAGTTTTGCCGAGCTAGCCAATCTGTCCACCTGTTCATTCCCCAGCACACCGGCATGCCCCGGAGAAAAGATCCAGGTGATGCTTGCTACCCGTGACCTCTGAAGCGAAGCAAGCCACTCTGTATGAAGCCAATAATTCTTGTTTATACAGCCACTATCTACCACAGCTTGCTGTTATAAGGTCAATACAATAGTTCTCGTTTATACAGTCACTATCTACCACAGCTTGCTGTCATACAGTCAATGCAATAATTCTCATTTATACAGTCACTATCTACCACAGCTTGCTGTCATACAGTCAATGCAATAATTCTCATTTATACAGTCACTATCTACCACAGCTTGCTGTCATATGGTCAATACAATAATTCTCATTTATACAGTCACTATCTACCACAGCTTGCTGTCATATAGTCAATACAATTCTCGTTTGTACAGCCACTATCTACCACAGATTGCTGTCATATAGTCAATGCAATAATTCTCATTTATACAGCCATTATCTACCAGAGGTTGCTGTCATTTATTAAATTCATTTATTCTCATTTATACAGCCACTATCTACTATGGCTTGCTGTCATTTAGTAAATAAAATAGATCTTGTTTATACAGTCACTGTCTACCACAGCTTGCTGTCATTCAGTCAATACAATCATTCTCGTGTATACAATCACTATGAAAAATTTTCCTCCACAATATATGGCTGTAAATAATTTCATACTTAGAGAAAACCTGGGTACCTATTCTGACTGGTTGAATTGAAATGACACAATGACTGAGTTTCTGAATAAGTCTTGATAGCCATGGAAACAAAATATCCAAGCCTTTTAGCTATTTATGTACTTGACAAGTGGCAACAATGCCAATAATAAATTATGTGCAGAAACAAAAGATGGAATGGTTTAACCTTGTACCAAGAATGTCAGCAGAAGCTGTCCCTCACAGAGCAATGTAGTTTCATTACCATGATATAACAATTAAACACAGAAGTCACAAACAATATGCTGCAGGATTTTTTGCCTGGCATATTTCGCTGCAAAAGTCTACATACTGCAGAGTTATATATCAAATGGAGTGAATAAATGAATAATACTTGAGCTGAAACAATTAAAACAAGGTCACAGGTATTGTTCAAATGTGGAACATCTGTTATCCCCACGGTAATTTCACATTTAACACAACTCTTTCTGTTTGTAAAAAACCAGATGCAACCGCCTAATTGCTGTTGGCTTCTGTGTTTAAATTCACTGAGGGAAAACACTGTATTGAATTATATAAAAGTTACATTCTGACCATGGAAACAATGGGTAGAGGGAAAACCACAGGCAGAAAACATGTATTGTAGAAAGCAAACACTTGATTCCTTGACAGATTATAATATTTCACCTCGACATTGTCATGGCAACAATGATAGAGAAGATGGACATGCTTTAAAATGTTTTCTCCATATAAACTGCACAAAATTTTCAAACATTTTAGCCATGAATGATGACAAACATGTTATATATTAACACAATTAGATAAAATAACAGGTAACTGTAAACAATTCAACTGCGTTCCATTATTATCTGCTAAAATAAAGATGATACATTGATGTGGTGATATCATGGCCAATTACAAAGTCCTAATGTCATAGATGTCCAAAGCTTGGTCATTCTATTACACACTACTGTGTGTGTGTGTATGCATGAGCGTGTCTCGTTTGTTCTTTTTAAAATTCCAAATACACAATATTAAAGCCCCCCCCCCCTCCCCCCCCCCCCCCCCAATACTTTAAAGGTAGAAGATAGGAGAACAGAGTGAATGGAAAAGTGATTTGCAACTATATTTATATATTTTTTGTTTTGTTTTAATAAGAAGCTTCATCCTGCTCAGTTACTAGAATTATCATTATTTTTAATCTCTCTCTCTCTCTCTCTTGTGCACAGAAAATAACCAATTGATTTAATTCAAGATGAGAATGAGAAGAGTCACACCTCATCATCATCTGCTTCCAACTGTGCTTTCTTCTCATCTTCCTTGGCTTTTCTAGTGGCTTCCGGCATCAGATCATCCAACCACTTTAGCTCTCGCTGGGTGAAGACGTAATCCATAGCCTTGCGCACAAAACAAGTTCCAAGGACCTAAAATACAAAATTAGAAATATACCATGACTTTATAGGAAAATATGAATGTTTTAATTATTTCAAGTAAGACATCAGCGTAATAATTATTTAATGGAAGATGTGAGCATTATAATTACTTAATGGAAGGCATGAGAATTATAGTTATGTAAAGGAATACATAAAAATTATCATTATGTAAAGGAAGAGGTAAATATAATTATTTAAAGGACGATATAAGTATTATAATTATTTAAAAACATATATAGATATTTTTCAAGATGGATAGAAATATAATTATTTAAAGGAATAAATTTGTATTATAATTATTTACAGTGAAAAATGACTATCGCTTGAAATCAATACTCTTTTTGAAAACCTCCAGCCTTAAGATGGGAGTGAACCCATTTAATTATGAGCCAGAGACACATCACAACCTCTTATCGCCATTTTTCTCATTTTTGAAAAGACACAATTTATTATACTGTGAATGCTTTTAAAATGTTAGCTGCTTGTCCTTTACAGGATGTCGCAACCAACTCTAGCATTGTTTGGCTGTTTTTGATTCACTAGGCCACTCTTACGTTCAGTAGTTTGCCAATGCTTTCTGGATGACCATCAACGCAAGGCGTCTGCATCCAAATTGTTTGCAGCTGATTTTGAACTCTCACCTCAGTATGTCAGGAAATTGTGAAATGTGTTCACTATCCCTAAGCCACGATGCCAGCTTGAATGATGAAACTTACCATAATTGGATAAATAACATTTGTCATAATTAAAGTGATAAAAGTTACCATAATTGGATAAGTACAATTTGTCATAACTAAAGTGATAAAAGTTGCAATAATTAAATAAATACCATTTGTCATAATTAAAGCGATAAAAGTTACCATAATTGGATAAATACCATTTGTCATAATTAAAGCGATAAAAGTTACCATAATTGGATAAATACCATTTGTCATAATTAAAGCGATAAAAGTTACCATAATTGGATAAATACCATTTGTCATAATTAAAGCGATAAAAGTTACCATAATTGGATAAATACCATTTGTCATAATTAAAGCGATAAAAGTTACCATAATTGGATAAATACCATTTGTCATAATTAAAGCGATAAAAGTTACCATAATTGGATAAATACCATTTGTCATAATTAAAGCGATAAAAGCTACCATAATTGGATAAATACCATTTGTCATAATTAAAGCGATAAAAGTTACCATAATTGGATAAATACCATTTGTCATAATTAAAGCGATAAAAGTTACCATAATTGGATAAATACCATTTGTCATAATTAAAGCGATAAAAGCTACCATAATTGGATAAATACCATTTGTCATAATTAAAGCGATAAAAGTTACCATAATTGGATAAATACCATTTGGCCAGATCTGTGGCAAAGGGGTTACAGACACAGTTCATAATATGGCATACCGCATTCGAAACACAGCTGCGGGCGATCTGGCAGCAGACTGCCTTGCGTTGGTTTTTATAACATGGTATAAGAGCTGGTCGTTCACAAAGCAATGCAAACTATTGAACGTAAACTTGCAAAGAAATCACAAACAGCCAAACAATTCTGGGGTTGACTGCGATATCCTGTAACAGATATGCAACTAACTATTTGTCATAAATAAAGTGATAAAACTTACCATAAATTAATAAATACCATTTGCCATAATTAAAGTGATAAACTTACCATAATTGGAAAAACAATAGATAGAGCCTTAATGCTTTTGATGACCCACAGCACAGCGAGACACACAAGCTGTATGAAAGTGAAGATGTGAACTCTCTTGATGGGCACATGACGCAGGTAAGTGTAATCGGGCTGATATTTTGCTGGCTTCAGAAACAGCAGAAGTCTGTCAATGAACTGAAGACATACAGAATGCATTAAATATTAATTTATGCAAGTGAAACATTTCTACTGACTGTCAAACATGCTTTGAATCATCATCATCATTGTGTTATTCACAGATCTCAATATTTGGTGCTCTGGATCAACTGTGTTGACAATATTTCTCCATGCCACTATCTCAGTCCACCCAGCATCATTTCTCTCGGTCTGCCTCTGTCTCTTTCTTTTCCCATTGATCTTTCCACATTTTCCAGTGCCTCTCTTCTCATTGCATGATCTAAGAATGCTGTTTGTTTCATTCTTACAGTTGTATATAATGTTCTAGTTTCATTAGTCTTTTCCAGGCAATCGTTGCTAGTTAGTTAATCTGGCAGTCCAAGGTATTCTCAACATTCGCCTCATAAACCACATCTCCATTGCTTCAAAGTTCTTCCTAATGCGTTCATCCACCTATCATGATTCGCTGTCAAACAGCAAAAGAGGTTCTATATAACATTTCAGCACTCCCTTACTGACATTCAGTGACTTATTGCATAAAATACTTTTCATTTTCTGAAATGCATCTTTTGTTTGAACTATTCTACCTTTAATCTATATCGTGCATATTCCACAATTAAGAAAATTATGATTTGTAAAATGTATTTTAAGCTTAAGTGTTTGATCCAAATTATCTCCAAGTAAAATTCACAAATCACTATGGCAAAAGACAGCTTTTTGCCAAATGGAAAACATACTCACCACTAAAAAGCTGTCAACTGCAGTGCAAAGAATAGTCTTATATAGAACCTAAACTATTACATGCATGTGAAACGTTGACAACTAGCAGACCAGCTGAGAAACATCTAATGGCAGTGGAATTGTAGTTTCTGAGGAACATGCAAGAATATCATAGATGGACAGATACAGAAATCAGACACAAACAGTCAAAATTGTGTAGGCATAAATAAACTGGAAAACTTAATGACAAGTGACAAAACTGATGGGAAAAGAGCAAGAGGAAGGAAGAGAAATAAATACCGGGATGGCTTGGCCAAATGGCATAATTGGATCTAGAACACAGACCTGATCCAAGTTTCTGGTGATGGTGTGAGATGGTGAACTGTGAATTTATTCGCTTGGCACATGATGATGATGATGGATAAAGATCACAAAGTTCAGTAACTTACCTGCATGCCTTTCAGAGCAGCAATACCCATGTATAGAAACACTCCATACAAAACAGCCATAGGGATGAACTGAAAAAAAAAATAAAAACATAAACTTCACGTTAAGTATATTATCTTTTAATCCAGCATTATCCTACTTTGGGTTATTCAACCATCATTGGTCTTCATGTGGCACTCAGCTCTCACTTGTGGCTCCTGATGGCTGGTAGCATGTTACAGTGTACAAATTTTGTCTGGCAACAGCCTTGACATAGCTAGGTAAAAACCTAATCAGGGTCATCAACAAGTCTACTAAACTGTCAGGTGATTTAAGGAGTGACTAACTAAGCATGTGAAGACTGATGGAGGAAACGTTAGTTGGTGATCAGGCAGAAAGGCTTGTCAATATATGATGACTGTTCATAAAGTAACAGACTTTTAGCGGAGAACAATAAATACTCATCTGAAGGTCCGACACTCTTATATCCTCTATAGTACTCTCCTTGGGATACAGACTTCTCCCTGAGGTCTCACCATTGTCGGAAGCTTTTCAGGAAGACCTCTTTGGGAACGGAGTACAGCTGGGTTATAATGTTCTACATCATATTTTATCTTGGCTGAAATCTGGTCCCTTTCAGTAATGTTTTCAGCATGGCGAAACAGTCAAAAATTGTGTGGAGCCATGTTGGGAAAATAAGAAGTCTGACCAACCAAGGGCATATTGTATTTGATAAAGAAAGTCTGAATCATATACAAAGAATGAGCAATTGTGTGTGCATTGTTTTGATGGAGCTGCCAAGCTCCCATTACCCATAGGCCCAATCTTTATAACTATGTGTAACATCAAATTAATTATTTTGGGGAAAAAAAATTGAAAATAAATCACTTTATCTTTAACACAAGATGAAATCTAGTGGAAACAAACAATCCTGCAACTTATGAGAAAACTTGTGTTTTTTAACCGTTAATGACCCTGAATATACTGACCTGAAGAACAGTGGTAAACAGCACAGAGGCGCCACTCAATATTCCCACCAAAAGGGCAGTCACTCTCTGCTCTCTGATCAAGAAAACATTGTAACATTTGTCAATTTTGTTGTCTAATAAAACAATAAAGTAACTTAACATCGTAAAAGAAGAATTAATGTTACTGAATGATAGTAAGTATATTGTGTCCTGCAAGATAATTTGACCTAAACATTCATAATGTCTTGAGGTAAAGAAATCATATATTATATATAAAAATAACAAGAGTATAATATGGTCTCATTATGTGGAATTAAATAGTTCTGTATTTCCTCAACACTCATCATCAAGTGCCCTGCCAGCTGGCATAGGCGTTCATGACTCTCCATAGATCTCTGTCTTTGGTGTTCTGGATCAACTATGCCGATGATATTCCTCCATGTCACCATCTCAATCCATCCAGCATCATTTCTCTTGGTCTGCCTCTCTTCCCCTCGATCTTTCCAGTTGTCACAATGTTCTCCAATGCCTCTCTTCTCATCACTTGAGAAAGCTGTTTGTCTCTTTCTTATTTTTGTATATAGTGTTCTAGTTTCATTAGCCACTTTCAGTTAGTTACTCTGGCAGTCCAAGGAATTCGCAACATTAGTCTCAAAGAACCACATCTCTGTTGCTTCCAAGTTCTTCCTAATTTGTTCATTTACATTCTAAGATTCGCTGCCATACAGCAAAACTGGTTCCTCAACACTATGGAGTAAACAAAAACAGAGTGACAAAGACAACAGAAAGAAGTTACCTCACTCCCAGGAATGTAGGTCTCTCCCCAGGGGCAGTGCATTCAGACTCCTTCTTCAAGCTCATGATGTGGGCAATTGCCGAAACAGTGGCGGCCACATACCAAGGCAGACCCAGTAGTGAACAGATAACGATGCAGATTGCCACCACAAACATGTCCAGATGGTAGCCATTTCCTTTCTGTAATGTGTTATGACTAATTTAATATCTAGAAACACATACTCTGGAAATTTACAATGACTAAGTATTTTCTTGACTCATTTCATATCTAGAAACTCATACACTGAATATTTACAATGACCAAGCATGTTCTGAACTCATTTAATGTCAAGCAAACCACCTTATGTTCACAGGTTTATTCATACATTACACATTTTTCTGAGGAAAACTGGGAGTCTTTATTTTGTGTGTGGGAGGGAGCATGTGGTCAAACTGTAGCATTGAGTTGAGTCAAGAACCAACATTATAACACTCTGGACATTCCCAAACGTGCTCCGTCCTCACCTTTGACAGCCAGCAAAGAGTTCCAATACTAATCGTACCAAAAGCAGTCCGATTATGTGTCCGTCTGGCCTTTCCTTGGAGTCCTGAATGCCGGCCAGACACTGCAGCACCATATTCTCAAAATTGTGATGATCTATCTGTTCTTCCACACTATACACACAATTCCAAAGAGCCCCGACCACATCTGCCTTATCATGCACAAATCCTGATGACTAAACAAAGTAAACTCCATAGCCCACTTAACATCAGGCTTCTGGTCATCAGGAGAAATTCTCTCTATACATGAATGTTTCTGCCTCTTTATATTCTTCATATTCTAGGAGGTGGGGTGGGCACAGAACGACTCAAATCTTAATTCCCAAACATCTTTTCTTGCTCATTCCATACCCTTGAACATCAACCTAATTCAACAATTCAACTGACTATTCACATCTTCCTTCACGCCCCATTTGTGCATACCACCATGACTTCCATTCTGCCTTTGAGTGTAAAGACACTACTTTATTGCCTGCTTTATCTTCCGAACTTTCAGCATTACCTTTTATTACCATGCTGACTATGATGACTTGAAGGTAATTTTTTGGTGTAAACTGAGTAAATTAACACTGACTGAGGAAGAGGAGGAGGAGGAGGAGAAGAAGAAGAAGGATGAGAAGAAGGAAGAAGAGGAAGGGGGAGGAGAAGGAGAAGAAGAAGAAGAAGAAGAAGAAGAAGAAGAAGAAGAAGAAGAAGAAGAAGAAGAAGAAGAAGAAGAAGAAGAAGAAGAAGAAGAAGAAGAAGAAGAAGAAGAAGTGTAGGAGGGAGAGGATGAGGTATAGGAAAGGTTTTGCATATCCCTTACAACACTTTGCAGTCAACATCAGCATTTTCAGCTGCTGTTGATGTACTAGGCAAGATTACGCTAAATAGTTTGCCATTGCTTTCTAAGCAACCGACTCACATATCCCCAAAAGTTACCAATGCAGCGAGAACCGCTACCGTTTCTCGCGCACATTACGTTACTCACGAGAATATACAGGATTACAGAGAAAGATGTTAACCCCTAGGCCAGGGAGACCGGCAAAAAAAAATACTAACAATATATATAATCAAAACCATAAGACTCTGTGACATATTAAATTAAAGTTATTTTTCTGTAGGAAAAGAAGATATGAACATACCTTCAGTTTGTTCTCCTTTCTGTTCACAATGACTGCAGTAATTTGCTGGTCCATAAAGATCAAAATGACTGCCAGAAGAGCCGGTAAAACTGCAGCAAAGATCAGCCAGAATGGATTTTTGTCACTGATTGGGTTGATAAACCACCCACGATCATCTCGTGTTGGCTGTGAGAAAACAAACATTAGTTTTCATAATTTAGCAACACTGGTTGACATAAATAGACCAACGGTTACTTGGCATTAACAATTTCTGAGGTCTTAAAGCCAATCTTGTCAATATTACAATAAGCTCTGTAAATATGCAAGAAAAAAAGAAGCAATATATGAAGGGAAAAACCTGGCATACGATCTACACTAAACAATAGTATGCCATGTAGCCGAACAACTCATGTTAGTTATGTTAGTTAGTTATCAGTTGGGGTATCTTCGTTGCACTCCGGACATGTCCATAGGTGCTCAGATCCTCCCCCCAGCATATGCATCAGCGTCCGGTGGCTAATAGTGCCAGTTCTGTGTTGGTTGACGAGGCGCTTTGTTTTCCCGATGTACCTCTCGCGTCTGGCTGTGCCGATTCTTACTCCCAGGTCTTTCATCCTGGAAAGCGATGTGGAATCACTGGCGTCAAAATCCTCTGTTCTCGCCATATCTTTAAGGGCGTTAATAACATCGGCACGATCCATGGGCTGGCCATCTACAGGGGGTGCAGAGCCAGCCAATTTATCAGCTCGTTCATTTCCCTCGACTCCCGCATGTCCCGGGACGAAGATGAAGGTGACTTTGCGGACAACAGACTTCCGCAGCGACTCAGTCCACTGTCTACGTACAGATCCAGCTTCGACCTTCTGAATCATGCTCATTGAATCACTTAGTACACACACGTTGGTATAATACTGTGATTCCAGCCATATGAAAGCCTGTGTAACTGCCATCACCTCCATCGTCATGCTGCTCGTGGTCATAGAGTGGGCAACACTGGATTCTTGAACGGTTCGGCCCACTGAACGGGCTGTAAATGCCCACGCACTTCTCTGCTGCTTTACAACAGATCCATCTGTGTAGATGAGCACTTTGGGGCTATCTGAGTGATCATAGATGAGCGCGTTAACCTCTGCATTGACAGCGGCAGGGTTCTGCTCTCTGCACCGTCTGTCGAGTGTGATAATGCAGGAGAAGGTACACTTAAAAGCTGGAGGCACCGGCACCCATTCCTTGCCGGGGTTGATACTGGTAAGACTGCAGACCTGTCCGACGACATCTTCCGCCCGACCCATCCATGATTTGCCCCTCTTTAGCCTGTCACCCTTTTCTCTGAATACAGCGTCATGCAGAGGGTGCTGCTCATCTGCACTTATTTTTAAGTATGCACGAGCTCTCCAGATCTTGATCCTGTGTTCCATTGTCGGGAAGTCAAGGAGGTATCTCATTGCTACACAGCTGGTGTCTCTCGTGCAGCCCAAAATGATGCACATGGCTTCGTTTTGTACCTTTTCAAGTCTTCCAATCTGTGGAACTCATGTATTTATATCTTTGCCTTCCCCCTGCTCTTTTCCCATCAATTTTGTCCCTTGTCACCAAGTTTTCAAGTTTATGTCTCCTCATAACATGTCCAAAAATCTCTACAGTTTACGTTTAATTTCTCTATTAAATTTATGGTTTTCATTTGGTTTTTGTAGGACTTTCTCATTCATTTTCTGCCCATCTTCTTGGCATTTTCCTCAGTAGCTATATTTTCACCACCATTAGATATTTCTCAGCATCTCTGCTTACAGCCCATGTTTCACATACATATAACAGTATTAGTTCAACACTCTTTTTCTCACTGCAGTTGGCAGCTTTTCATAAATCAGTATGTTTTCCATCTTGCAAAAGGCTACCTTTGCCATAGTGATTGTTTTACTCTCTACCTTCCATCAGATATTATAACTGTTCTGAGATAGTTGTACTGTTTCACTTGTTTAAAAAATCTCCTGATTTACTTGAATGTTATATTAGATGTGATAATAAAGGTGATAATTATGATGTTATATATTTTTAACAGACTAACAAAAAGATAGTGATGGCCATTACAGGTAGGAAAATAGAAATAGTGATAATTAGGAACTGACCACAATAAAATGTTGGAGAAATCTTCAGTCATGTGAAATAACATTTAGAACCAACCTTGAACTTTGTTGGTACTTCCAGTTTGGGAGTGGGGATGCTAATCAAGTAATCAGCTAGCACCATGGTGATGATTGCAATCAAGACAGAAAAGTCACTCATTGTCTGACGAACCTGAAGTCAAGATTGACAGTTATAATTTATATACTACTTATAATTTATATACTACCACAATAAATAAGTACAGGAGTGATTAATAGTATGACTCTTCGTTGGCTGTTGAATGAGGGGACGGGGCATGTGTGGGAATGTTCTGAGTGCAGTGATGTCTGTTCTTAGCCCAACTCAACTGAATAAGTACAAGAGGAAATTATTAAATAAAGCCAGATTTCTAATATAGAAGATTCAATGCTAAAAATATGTTCTGAAATCATACAAATGACCCTCTCTCTCTTTTTCTAATACTTGCACACATGACCATGCATACACTGAGAGAGAGAGAGAGAGAGAGAGAGAGAGAGAGAGAGAGAGAGAGAGAGAGAGAGAGAGAGAGAGAGAGAGAGAGAGGGAGGGAGGGAGGGAGGGAGGGAGAGAGAGAGAGAGAGAGAGAGAGAGAGAGAGAGAGAGAGAGAGAGAGAGAGAGAGAGAGAGAGAGAGTGCTTTGCTGGCGTTGGTTCACTGTATTCTAACACCAATTGGGGTCCTGCCTGTCAGCGACTTGTTCGCTGCAGATTCTCAGGACTCCCCTACTTTCGCACCGCACTAAATAACAACTCGTGACATTTGCGAAAGGAATGCAATTTATTTAGAGCTGACATTTCAATGGCTCTGCGAGCGTAATACTTCATCATCGTTATACAACATGAATGCAATGAAGTGGTGAGAAATGATGCTCGAAATCACAATCTAAATGAATAGCCTAATGTTTGCCTATTGCCTAGAAACTATAGCATTGGTTAAGGATACGTCTGCTCTTTACCGTCTCCAGTCGGGTCTGTTCACACGCTACACATTGCGTGGACAAGCACGGACACTGTCCTCTCCGTGCAGTAGCTATTATTGCGTGCATGGTCTCGAAAGCACGCTGGCTTGTGAGCTCGAGTAACCGGGCACTTCACGGTTACTCGCAAGGACAAGCTTGCCAATGGCTTGGGGAAAGCCCTCGCTCAGTTGTACGCATTGATTGGCCCCTGGTCTGACGCAAATGTGTCTCCTTGTGAGGCTATTTATAGTGCTTGGTGTCTCTCCTGTCTGGTGTCTCCCTACTAGACTTATGTTTACTCTCCTTAACTCTGTAAGGTCTTGAGAGAGAGAGAGAGGAGAGAGAGAGAGAGAGAGAGAGAGAGAGAGAGAGAGAGAGAGAGAGAGAGAGAGAGAGAGAGAGAGAGAAAGAGGGGGAGAGCAAACAAATGAATAAAGGGTCACAAATTGGGTATGCAGGCCCGTCTTACATTTGGCTCTTCCAAACACTCATCCTTCGAGGGAGAGAGAGATCTCTTGCTGCTATTTTGTGTACATGCTGACTATAAGAACAACTGATTATAATGAAAAACTGATGTCACTGCCATTAGAATCCGCCCACAAGTGCCCAGTCTTGCCACCCCCCAGTAGAAGTTACCTAATGTGGATGAGTGGATTGTCTTTATTCCAGGCCGGCAAGCTACATGTCAGAGCGGCCTATGTCTGCAATATTTACACCCAGTTCCATACTCTATCCTCCACTTATACTAGGTATGTTAACACAGTATCCGACTGTAATTTTTCCCATGGGAGCATGGAAGGTGATATCTGGTGGGGAAAATATGTATATGCATGTGTGCATTTTTCCTGGCTTGCAGAGAGTGCCAGTTGCTGGCAGTCAGCCTGTGAGTGAGTGTAGTGAGTGAGTAAGTGTAGTGACTGAGTGAGTAAGTGTAGTGAGTGAGTGAGTGAGTGTAGGATGTGAGTAAGTGTAGTGAGTGAGTGTAGTAAATGAGTGTAGTCAATGAGTGTTGTGAGAAAGTGTGTGAGTGAGTCATTGAATGTGTAGTGAGTGAGTGAGTGAGTGAGTGAATAAGTGTAGTGAGTGAGTGAATAAGTGTAGTGAGTGAATGTAGTCAGTGAGTATAGTCAGTGAGTGAATGTAATGAATGAGTGAGTAAGTGAGTGAGTGTAGTGAATTCCCGTTGGATTTTCATTGGCCTCAAAATGACAGAATGACTTAAACAGTGGTATTGCATCAAAGTTTACAAACAGCTTGGTGATATCCAAATAGACATTATTCTGATGATTCAAAAGGCTTTCAGCAAAATGCCATGATCATCACAAGAATTAAGCAGTGGTACAGTTGCTTCCAAGATGCCACACATCAATGTACAGCAGACCATGTTCTTGTCGACCTTCATTCAACAAGCTAAAATTATGAGGTCCCTGACCAAGTGCAGACTTTGGTTATGCAAAACTGTTGTATCACCATCTGAGAAATGATGAGGTGGGTATAAGCATTGGTTCTTTTTATTTCATTATGAGGGATGATTTGGCCATGGTGAGACTGTCCGCAATATATGTGCTGAAGCTGTTTACGATGGAGCAGAAGCAATCTGTCTGGAAGTCTTGCAAGACATGCTGGGCTGCACAAAAAACAACCCAGATTTCTTGAACACAGTGATCACTGGTGATGTGTTCTGGGTTTATGGGTACAACCAGGAAAACGAGGTGCAGCTTTGACAGTTGAGTGAATGAATGAATGAATACACAGTTGAGATATTCATCATCCCCAATACCAAACAAAGTAATGCAGGTGTGCAACATCAAAGTCATATTAACTATTTTCTTTGACTCCATTAAGGTGTTGCTTCACGAGTACACACAAGGCCAAAACATTACCAAAGAGTAGTAAGTACCTGGAGGTCATCCATCACCGTCATGATGCTGTGCAACGCAAATAATTGGACCTGTTGCTAATGGAAACTTGGCAGCTACATCTTGACAATGTACCCCCCTCCCTTTCTTTACATCCAATTCAGACTTTCTAGGCCAAACACAATATTCCTCTGGCTAGTCAGGCTCCTGATTATTTTTGGCTTTCCAAAAACTGAAAATTCCGATGACAGGGACCTAATTTGAGTCGTGTGAAGACATTATTCATCACACAAATGCCACGCTGTACTTCATTTCCAAAAAGGTCTTTCTGGCAAGCTCCAACAATGGCAGGACCACTGACAGAATTGAGCACAGTCCCATGGACAGTACTTTGAAGGGGATTAGGCTTTCAGACTTGAAGGTGAGTAAATGTAACTCTCCTGGCCACAGTCTGATACTTTGTGAACAGAGTTGTATAACAGAAATTGAGCCACACAAAAAACGAACTATTTTAGCTCAGTGTTTCGTGGGAATTTATAGAGCAGACCAGAATTATTTCTTTGGACTGTCTTGTAGAATAATAAATATTATAATTGGATCTGTTGGGGTTGATTTTGTAACAATGTATATTATTAGTTAGTTGCATGTCCTTTACAGGACGTTGCAGCCAACTAGCATTTTTTGGCTGTTTGTGATTTCTTAGCAAGTTTACATTCAGTAGTTTGCCATTGCTTTCTGAATGACTCCACTGCTAACATTGTATGCAAAGCCAGCACAAGACAGACTGCTTCCAAATCACCCACAGCTATATTTCGAACGTGATATGTGGGACTGCGAATTTCGTTCACAAGCACTTCGCCACAGTGATAATTAGTAGCAATATATTATTAGTAGCCAACAATATGTTGCTAATTAACTTCAGGACTTACGAAAGTAGGGAAGAAAGCACTAGTCTTTGCATTTGAAAGACCAGTTGCAATGATGAAAGTTCCCAAAAATAGCAGCACAGACAGAAAGAAGGCGTCTGCTACGTAGTGTGGCGTGTCACAGCCGATGGTGATAGGGAATCCACTGAATATAGCACATTCATTGGCTGGAATCCTGCTCCAGTTCACCAATGATGATGACAGATCCTCAAAATTCCATGTGTAGTTGTCGACTGGAAAAAGAAAGGAAACAATTATGAAGGCTATTATGTTAAACAAAATAACTAATTTTCTTAAACCAGATCCTGCTAGTGAGTTTTTGTGTTGTATTTCACATTTCTGTGCTCTGACTCATAGGTAAGTAAACATTTCTGTGTTCTGACTAAAATTTAAGAAAACATTTCTGTGCTCTGACTCATAGGTAAGTAAACATTTCTGTGCTCTGACTAATATTTAAGAAAACATTTCTGTGCTCTGACTCAAGTCAGACCGGTAAGTACCGGTCTACCACTGATATGATATTCTCATTGCGACAAATGCAAGAAAAATGCCGTGAACAGAATCAACCACTGTTTATTGCCTTCATCGACCTCACAAAGGCATTTGATTTGGTCAGTCGTGAGGGTCTGTTCAAGGCACTAAAGAAGATTGGCTGCCCACCAACTCTTCTGTCCATTGTGGAATCGTTCCACACAGGCATGAAGGGTATAATCAAGTTTGATGGTGCAACTTCTGAAGAATTTGAAATCAAGAGTGGAGTTAAGCAAGGTTGTGTACTAGCTCCCACCCTCTTTGGAATATACTTTTCACTTCTACTAAATATGCATTTCGTGATCAGGATGGTGGTATATACATTCACTCACGCTCAGATGGCGGCCTCTACAATGCTCAGAGATTGAAGGCTAAGACCAAAATTAGGAGGGTACTGATCAGAGAGTTGCTTTTTGCAGATGATGCTGCAGTTACGACCCACTCTGAGGAAGAATTGCAATGTCTACTATCTGCATTCTCCAATGCTTGTTCTGAATTTGGTTTAACAATTAGCAAAAAGAAGACAGATTATGTCACAAGGTGCACATGGGGTACCATCAATCTTTATTGACGACGCCGAACTAGAGATAGTAGACCATTTTTACATATCTAGGATCAGTGGTAAATAGCAAATTATCCCTAGATCAGGAAATCAACATCCGGATTGGTAAGGCAGCAACAACAATGAACAGGTTAAGAAAAAGAGTCTGGGAGAACAGGAAGCTTACTGCCAAAACAAAAGTCCTTGTCTATCAAGCCTGTGTCCTTAGTACTCTTCTCTATGGCAGTGAAACCTGGACAACTTACTCACACCAAGAGAACAATTTAAACAGCTTTCATATGCGGTGTCTGCGAAGAATTCTTGGTATTAAGTGGCAAGACAAAATCACAAATACTGAAGTATTGGAAAGATCAGGTTGTGTGACAGTTTATTCCATGCTCAGTCTTCGTAGACTTAGATGGATAGGACATCTTAGGAGGATGGATGATGGTAGAATACCAAAGGATATCTTTTTTGGTGAATTACAGATGGGTAAGAGATCTCAGGGTCGGCCTCTACTACGATACAAAGATGTGTGTAAGCGGGACATGATTGATACAGGCATTGATAATGCACATTGGGAGCAAGTCGCCGCTGAACGCGTTGCATGGAGGGCAAATATCAGAAATGGAATAAAGTCAAAGGAGAAAATTATTGCAGAAAAGTCACACACCAAGCGTTTGAGACGTAAGATGGTGCATGATGGTGGAAATGACCACATGTTCAGATGCACCCACTGTGAACGGAAATTTACAGCGCAAATTGGCCTTATCAGTCACACTCGCTACCGCCATAGTTAAAAGTTATTATGCCTTTTTAAAGCACAAACTATCGTCTGTCAAGACGGCAAGGTGCCAATGAGTGAGCTCTGACTAATATTTAAGAAAATATTTCTGTACTCTACTCACAGCTAAGTAAACATTTCTGTACTCTACTCATAGGTAAGTAAACATTTATGTGCTCTGACTATAGGTAAGTAAACATTTCTATGCTCTGACTATAGGTAAGTAAACATTTCTGTACTCTATTCACAGCTAAGTAAACATTTCTGTACTCTACTCATAGGTAAGTAAACATTTATGTGCTCTGACTATAGGTAAGTAAACATTTCTATGCTCTGACTATAGGTAAGTAAACATTTCTGTACTCTACTCACAGCTAAGTAAACATTTCTGTACTCTACTCATAGGTAAGTAAACATTTCTATGCTCTGACTATAGGTAAGTAAACATTTCTATGCTCTGACTATAGGTAAGTAAACATTTCTGTGCTCTTACTATTAAGTAAGTAAACATTTTTGTTCTTTGACTGGTAGGCAAGTAAACATATCCCCTGCCAAATAGGTTTAAACAAAAATCTGTTTCTACATATTGCATATATGGTACGAGCCTCATGTTTTTATAGATCTATCAGCACTTGATGGCCGCTTGTACATCTCGGGTACCCATTTCAGGCTGAATCAAGCCGGAGCACAGGTCACTTAAAAACTAATCCCACTCAATGTGGATTTGAACACATGACCACCGGGCCAGCATGCACCCTTGCTGTGGTTTCCCAGGCAATTAGGTCAGTACCCTTAAAATGTGTCTTGCTTGGTTGCTTCTGTGGGCTAGATTACCATTCTCTGACAAATTTTGAGAAATCTTTAAGAATTTTCTCAGAAGCTTGCTTGGGTGCTCCACAGATGCAGGTTTGTGATATAATATTTGAGAGCTCTTTAGCCAATAGTATCTTATTTTTGTAAATCTGAAGATCTTGGTCTGTTAATTGCTGCCCAGTTGGTTGATATTGTTTACCAGCATTGTGGCTCTGGAGATAGTGAAACTGTGTTACACATTTCCTTGTGATACCGAGTGGAGAGTTAAAAAATCAGGCACAGGCAATTTGGAAGCAGACTGCTTCGATTTGATTTTGATGGTATGAGGTTTCAACTGTTCAGAAGCAATGGCAAACTACTAAACTAACATTACTTTGTATATCACAAATAACCAATAAATGCTGGGGTTGACTGTGATATCCTGAAAAAGACACGCAATTAACTCTTTCGCTACCGTGCGCCCATCTGTGGACAGAATGGATTTGCTGTAATGGCAGTCCGCCCTTTTCGTCCCACAAAATGATCAGTGGTTTATTTCACATATTTCTGCTCCGTTTCGGAATTTTAAGTTACAGTAAACTAAAAAGTAGTACAGCCGAAAGATCTCTACGCCATCTTTGAGCGGTCAATCTTTTTCTAATTTTGGATTCTTGTGAATTTTTAGTTTTAAGGTAGTGTTAATTTGTTTGTTTTGGTTTTTCACAATGGAAACGCCCACCAGTTTGCGTCCACGTAGTATGACTAGAGATCAAGCTAGATTATTGTTTATAATAATATGTGAATGTGAATATTTAGAAAGTAGTTTTAGTTGTGTCTAAAGTTTTAGCACGTGGTGATAAAGAAAAACCAGTGAATGTTCGTCAACAGCTGAGTGTTTGACAATGAAGCACGAATGGCTGAAGTTTACGTCTGTCATTATTGCTATGGGACTTGATCCAAGACCATGTATCAAAGACTACCGGTGTACAAGTGCACATTTATATACTCCTTGGTATGTGGCACTGCCACTACGTTTCCCAGTAATCAATTAGAAAATTATAATATATTTATCACACCATGTTTCATGTATGTCAACCTGAGGGTACCCCAAAAAAAAAAAAAATTTATCCTCTTGTTGACTCTGAAGAATATCCAGGAAGCATTTTACCCATTTGAAAATGTGTCCATTGATGATATGATTATTTGGTGGAAGGGCTAAACAAAGCTAAAAAAACCATGCATTGTTGTCTCTACCAAGTCTGTAGTTAGAACTGTTGAGAGCGGATTGCGAAAACCGCAAAGCAAGCTGAAGATGGTCTCCATGAAAATAACACGGCGATGAATGGCTGCGACAGAATGGACCAAATGGTTGGATATTATAATATCCATGATAGGAAAACCATTACGTGGTGGAAGAATATCTACTACTAGATCTTTGAAATTGCACAGATCAATGCTCACATCCTACATTCCATATGGCAAACAGAGAAAGGAGGAAAAAAAATTGTTATAGAAGGATTTCAAGTAAAGGAAAGTGCACATCGCGAAGTAGCTCAGAGTATTCCTGAAAGTTTGACACTCTGCCTGCCGAAGAATTTCAGTCTGTTGCAGGAAATTATGCCGAAAGATTTACATGAGCCAAGCATTTAATAGAATTTGTCGGTGTCAATAGAGACTGTGTTTTTGCAGCACTCGAACTAAACGACACATATCATATTTTGTTTGCTCCGGCTGCACTAATAGACCAGACTTGTGCGCCAAAGTTTGCGTTGCAGCCTATCACAAATAGACTGCCACATATAGTAAATAAAAACAAACAGACATGACAATTAAATGTAAATCTGCCAAGTGTTGTCCTAATTTTTTTCTGACAAAAAAAAAATACATGATTCAGAATCTGCGGCGAAACTTCTTTTCGGATGGTTGATTGGAAGCAATGGTGTTTATAGTTTAGAATAGTGTTGTTTGTTCAGTAAATTCAATTGGATTAGCAGTGATCAGGATATTGGATAACAACGCCCCCTCGGTAAGTACAATGTTTACATTATTTTTACCTCTTTTTAACAAATTATTTTAGAAGTTATATTATTATTTGTATTTTATTTACAACATACAGCAAAAATTCTCCTACCAACATATTCCTTGTGCTATCTCCTTTATTTTGATATATAATACAACATTTCTGCTACAATGTTAACCATTTTCATAACATTATTGCGACATACACCAATTTCCAGATTTCGGCCATTAGTTTTTTTCATTTGTGTGAAAAAGACATGGTTCAGAATATGCACCAAAACTTCCTTTTGGGTGATTTAAATGAGCAATACTGTTTATATTCTTGAAGACAAGTGGTGTTTGTTTGATTATTCAGTAAATTAAACATGATTAGCAGTATAGGAGTGTAGAAAACACATTCTAAATGCAATGTTTACATTATTTTTACCTACTTTTGTCCAATTATTTTACAAATTATATTATTATTTTTATTTTATTTACAACCTAAAGCAAACATTCTCCTACCAACATATTCCTTGTGCAATCCCCTTTATTTTGATATATAATACAACATTTCTGCTACAATTGTAACCATTTTCATAACTTTACTGTGACAGACCCCACCTTCAAGATTTCAGCCATTATTTTTTGTCATTATTTGTGAAAAATACATGGTTCAGAATATGCACCAAAACTTCTTTTTGGGTTACTTTAATGCGCAATACTGTTTATATTCTTGAAGACAAGTGGTGTTTGTTTGATTATTCAGTAAATTAAACATGATTAGCAGTATAGGAGTGTAGAAAACACCTTATATGTGCAGTTTTTTAAATAATTTTTACCTCTTTAATTTCATTTGTTATTATTAAACCTCTCATTATTGTCATAATATTTGTAACCTATCAATTAATTATTAACACTGTCATGTTCCTTGTGCAATCCTCTTTAATTTGATATGTAATACAATAGGTCTTCTACCACCTTAACCATTTTAAAAGCATTATTGTAACACACCCCTAGTTCCAATTTTCTGCCATAAATGTCTGTTTGGTCACAGCCCAGTTTTTGTTTGGTAGTGAAAGAGTTAAATAACTTGTTACTATTGTCATGCTCTGGTCTCTAATATTCATTTTGATTTCATCATTTCATGTTAAATTGTTTTAGTTGTTTTCCTATAAGGGACATGCAATTAAATAACTTGTTACTATTGTCATGCTCTGGTCTCTAATATTCATTTTGTTTTCATCATTTCATGTTAAATTTTTATAGTTGTTTTCCTATAAGGGACATGCAATAAAATAACTTGTTACTATTGTCATGTTCTGGTCTATAAACTCCATTTTCTTAATTATTTCTAGTCGTTCTCCCATAAGGGACATGAATTAATTCCCTTGTTAGTATTGTCATGCTCTGGACTATAAACTTCATTTTCTTAGGCTCTTCTAGTCGTGTTATTACTTCTTTACAGCTTTGTGATAAATGAGACTGATTGTGATTACTTGGTGGGTGATTTGCTCAGTATTATGCCACCATCTTTACTTCCCAGGAATTTCCTGGAACCCATACAGGCTGGCATGACCTTGGAGACCAAATCAATTAAAAATAATTGGAATCTACCTCACTGTGTGTTGTATCCATGGCCACCTGGCCAGCAGGCAGGTGTCTTGCCACTACACCATCTCAACTCCCCATCTGCCTTTTTGTTTTTACTAACTTTAATTTACCAATTGTGGCATGACTCCATATACATTTCCTTCAATGAGCACACAGACGCATGCATGCTACCTGAATACACAACATTTATATTTTCTTCAACAGGCGCTGTGGTTTGAGGGATAGTGAGATACACAGTTTCTTCTCTTCTTCTGTGTTTATCCAGAATGTTGTTTTGGACGTAATTGCATTGTGCCTGTGTACAGCAGAGCTGTGATATTTGCACCTTTCAGCAGACACATCCGACGTCTTCAGGCATTTGTTGGCCGGGTTACCTTCCCGGGTATTTCATAACGACGTTTGACTCTCACTGTTGTGGTGTTATCTCCATTCCCACTGGCCCATTTAAAACAGCTGAAGACATTCTGGTCAGCCCTCAAGGGAAGGCAGGGGCAGACCATGGACATTCCCCGCCATCCAAGGAGGTTTCCATAATTGCAGAGCCGACACATAGCGCTCTGGTGCTGGGCTCACCCAAGGAATCGTCACGTCCTGCACATGGCTGCTTAGCCTCACTTCCGTATATTGGGCCTTCCGTTCACCATAGGCTGTTCTTCCGAAAACCAGAAGAATGCAGTCTGCAGATGACATCCATAAAGTGAGGTTTTGATTCTGACTTTCCATGTAAGACACAGTTTGGTAATTAGCTGACATGCAGAGTCGAGGGTTCGAAGTCAGCTGTCGGAAATTTGAAAGCTAACCTCTTTGCATTGCTTTCAATGGCATGAGGTGTTGGCCATTCAGAGAGCAATGGCAAACTACTGAACTAATACTGTCTAGTAAATTACAAAGAGCCCATAAATGCTGGGGTAGACTGCAGAATCCCATAAAGAACATGCAATTAACATTATATTATTCTTCAGAAAATTAATCGAACCTGAAACATTATTTTTGGAATCATCATGGTTGTTCAGGTATGGCAAGAAATGCGTTTCATTGTATGCGCTGGCTGAAGTCCAGTTCACGGAAGTTGCATTTGGTGGGAAACAGTTGCAGGTGTAGTTAAGAATGGCTTCTGGATGGGTGTTCACAGGTGCATCATCAAGTATTCCTGGAGACAGTCATACAATAATATGCTGTTATTTGAAGAAGATATCGATGACAAATCTGTCCAATAATTGGTATCAATCGGTCAGTGCAGTTGATCAGTAGTTGATCGAGTTGAAGAGTCAATCATTCCAGATGATCAGTCAGTCAAACAGGTAGATCAGTCAGTTTAATCAGACAAACAAGTTTCTCAGTCAGTCAATTAAAAATATCAGTCAGGAAGTCAAAAAGATCAGTCAGTCACTCAGTAAGTCATTAAAATTAATCAGTTAATCAAACAACGGGGGTGTGGGGGAATGAACAGGCTGATAGGCTAGCAGGGGATGCACCTCTTGTTGGTAGTTTGCCTATGGACAAGGGACAGGTGGTCGTGCACTTGTGGGACCAGGTGAAGAAGGCGGGGGAACAAATTGAGAACCCATATGTGGAAAGAATGAGACTGCGGGGGATCGGAAGAGGTTCTTGAAGAATCTCAAAACTGAGAGGGAAGAACAGGAGAACTTTTAATCAGATAGGAATGATTAGCAGTGTGACTCTTCGCTGGCTGTTGAATGAGGGGACGGAGCATGTATGGGAATGTCCTGAGTGCAGTGATGTGAGTTCTTAACTCAACTCAACTCAACAATAACATGTTTATCTTTAAGATAATCAATTTGACCAGTCAGTCAACCGAGGAGGAGGAGGAGGAGGAGGAGGAGGAGGAGGAGGAGGAGGAGGAGGAGGAGGAGGAGGAGGAGCAGGAGCAGGAGGAGCAGGAGGAGGAGGAGGAGGATATGAAGAAGACATATGTACCCAAAAGGAGGAGGAGGATATGAAGAATTGGTGAAGAAGGAGAAAGAGGGGGAAGAACAGAAGAAGACATATGTACCCAAAAGGAGGAGGAGGATAATATGAAGAATTGGTGAAGAAGGAGAAAGAGGGGGAAGAACAGAAGAAGATATATGTACCCAAAAGTTTCTTGAAAGCCTCAGCAATGAAAATGACCGCAATGAGACAGGCAAAACTCTCCTCTGTGAATCTTGTGATGTACCTCACTAAGGCAGAAAGGTCAAAGGCTACTATCAGCATCAGAAGTAACGCAGTCCATAAGCCAATCCATGCTCTGAAGGGCAAGAAATCCAGTTCCTGTTCTCTGCAATACAAAGATGAAGTTGCACGTTAGAGTTAAATATACTAGGTTTGGTACTAGATTTAATTTCTTGTCACTTTAACAAATGTCCTGTGTTATGAAAGCTTCTCTTCCTGCTGTGTTCTTACTTTGAGATCTCTGTCTGTTTGTCTGTTTGCCTTTGTCTGTTTGTCTGCCTTTGTCTACATTGCTACTACAAGTGGGAAGATAACATCAAGAGATGAACAAACAGCAGTCTGACAGAATGTACAATCAAGGCAAGAGACAGGCATTGTTGGAGATCCATTGTAGTAAACTTTCAATTTTGAGAGGGCACCTGATTGATTGACTACATTACTACCTAAATGTATAAATAATTTCACCTCTTGAAGTTATGCTTTCCACAAAGAAAAATAAAGTTATACTTTGCTTCATTTATTCCATCTTTGTCTTTCTATGCAAATTTTTAGAAGAAATTTTGTAACCTCTGATAGCATATGTTTAATTTATCTTACATCTGATTTTGTGTGTGTAACAAGAGAGCAATGTCGTCTGCAGTGTGCTGATCATCAAGCTGCTCTACCAGAGTCGCCTGAATTCCATGGTGGCATCTCTTCATCTCTCCAGAATGATCCTACTTAATACTTTTCCAGGAAGTGACAACAGCAGTAAGTCAAGGACACATATTTTTATAGACCAATCGGCACACAGTATGTGATGTGATCAGTATCATGTTGACCAATCAGCACACAGTGTATGATGAGGTCAGTGTCATGTTGACCAATCGGCACACAGCATATGATGAGGTCAGTATCATGTTGACCAATCATCACACAGCATGTGATGTGGTCAGTATCATGTTGACCAATCGGCACACAGTATGTGATGTGATCAGTATCACATTGACCAATCAGCACACAATGTGTGATGTGGTCAGTATCATGTTGACCAATCAGCACACAGTATGTGATGTGATCAGTATCATGTTGACCAATCAACACACAGTATGTGATGTGGTCAGTGCCATGTTGACCAATCATCACACAGTATGTGATGAGGTCAGTATCATGTTAACTGCCTTTACCTCCCAAAACACTTTCTGATACCCATTTGAGGCTAGGTCGACCTGGGAGCCAAGGTCACTTTTGAAATTTGAATCTGGCCCAATGCGGATCACACCCAAGACCACCGGGCCAACAGGTGAGTGTCGAGCCACCATGAGCTGAGGCTCCTAACAGTAACAGTATTCCTCTATATTGTTTACACCCCTGCAGTCCTCTCTTATTTTTGAGAGTTTCACCAGATTTCTTCTCTCCAGTCTTCTGGTATTTCTTCAGTCTCAGATCTCATAAACAACATAACTTGCAACAACGTAACTAACATAGAGTTACTTGCAAAAACAAGCTAGGACAGAATTGCTTGCAACAACAAGCTAACACAGAGTTGCTTACTTGCAAAAATTGTACAGAATCATCTCCAACACCAACATGGGACCAGTGCTGCCCAGAATGTTCAATGGCTGCCCAGCGAAGAGAGCAAATAACACTCCAACAATTGACGCTGTCAGGATACACTCCATGGTCCCCTAGAAGTAACACACATAAGATCACGTGATCAGAAAATCTCTTACAGAAAACTGCTAATAGAAATGCAAAAAGGGCTCTACAGGGTGGGCCAAAAAAAGTGAGAACATTGCATAAAAATATAATTACATCAAAATGTGTTTAACTGTATCCATAATAGCTTAAATTGTTTACTCATTTAATTACTTACCTATTTAGTTATATGATGTCTTTATTTTGACAATTTCCGGGCGCCATCGTTGGTTTTTAATATGCCAATTGTTTACATCAACAGGTTTACATTTTTTTACTAAGAATGACAAAATTACCGTGGAAGACCGTATTCTGATTAAACATTTGCGAATTGAAAAACAGTGGGGTGCTAGGAAAATGACCAATGAGTTTCCAAATAAAGCCTGGAGCGTAGCTAGGTTCAGTCAGGTTATCAATAAAATTGACAAAGACGGTACCAACAGAACGTAAACTTGGAAGTGGTAGACCAAAATATGCCAGAACACAACAGAATATTGAGCGGGTGACTGGGCTGATTTGCAGTCAAGATGATCATCCTCACAGTCACAAAAGTCCGTGGGAAATAGAAAGAAAAACTGGTATACCATGGTCATCAGTTCGATATATTGTTAAGCAAGATTTACAACTCAAAACGTACAAGTGTGTGATCAGGCAGAAGCTCAATGAAAATCTCAAACTGAAATGCTTGTAACGCAGTCGGCAGCTACTTGAGCAGTTTGTTAATGAGAGAAGTGTACGAAGCATCTAATTTACAGATGAAAAGACATTCACCGTTGCCACTCCAGTTAATTCTCAAAATTACTGTGTTTATTCCGTTGAAACAAAGAAAATACAAGTTCAGGAAAGTCGACTTATACGAGAATGTGACCATTTCAGCCGCGGTATGATGGTATCAGTTGGTATGCCTCGAATACGGAAAACTAGTATTGTGTTCTATGAACCAGGCGCCAAAGTAAACAGTGAATACTATTGTGAACATGTTCAGAGACAAGGTTTGCTGCCTTTAATTCAAGTGACATGTGGTCGCCATAACTGGACATTACAGCAAGACGGAGCTCCATCTCACACAGCCAGAAATGCAATCAACTTTCTTCATCAGGAGAATGTTAACTTCATCGAGCCAGACATGTGGCCACTGATCATTCCTGATTTAAACCCAGTAGATTATGCCATATGGGGTGCTTTGCAAGAAAAGTTCTACCTTCGGCAAAAATTTACCACAGTTGAGCAGCTATTTGGCAATAATTGAAGAATGGAGACATCTGGGGCAGCGCTTGATTGACAGTAGCATAAACGAGTGGCGTCGATGCTTAGAAAAACTTATTGAGAAGCAAGGAGGACACATTGAACATGATTTCTGATTAGCTAAACACCTGGCAAACAAACTTACATGAAACAATATAATGAATTGAATTATATTTTTAAATAACTCGTATGCTACAAGATGTTCTCACTTTTTTCTTTGCCCACCCTGTGTGTCACTTTAAACAACCCCCAACTCCCTAACTTCCCCCTGGACCTTGGGTTGAAGCATGTTTACAATCAAATACCTAAATCCTGTGAGGAAACATGACCCACCTGGGTCTAAATCCAGCCAGTCAGTATGTGTTGTGCTGAATCATGACCTGGCTACATCCTCATACATCTCTCCAGATGTGAAGTTGCAGTACTGGTCTTGCACACCCCGCTGGTTCTGAGCTTGGAGAGGGCAAGGAGAGCTCTGCAGCATATTCCATTGTGAAGATGGTACTTGGATGTCAGGATGGGAGAGAAGTCTTTACACCCACTGCATCTCCAATAGATGGGGAAACAAGCCCTTTTCAGGGTTTCAGATGACCTGAACGGCAATGAATCTTTTTTTTTTTTTTTGCATTCACTCACTTTAAAATCAAGGGTAGTCCATACATGTGCTACCTGTGCACTGGATTGATTTTTGCGTGGGCATTAGCTTTCCCTATTACCAGGTTCCCCCGCCATCAGGCAAACCCACTCCAGCTTCAGAGGTACTTGTAATTTACATCCTCAAGTCAAAGACGAAAAGTCACCATATTAGTCAAACTGACCTGTGTAGGAGTTTAACCCGCTACCTCGGCATCAGCATACTGGAAGTTTAAGAACGAACGCTCTTATCCATTCAGCCATGCTGATCTCTGCCAATGTATCTGACTGAAGAGTTACCACTTGCAATATTTCAGAGAATTCACAAACAGCAACAGTGGTAGGCCTCTTTCAGTCCTGAAGGACTATAGAGTTGTGCCACTGGGGAGACACCTGAGAGCACCGCTGGTGACTGTATGGTCCAATGCGAGAGTGACAATCTGTCACAGTTTCCACATCTGTAAGACGAGGCAGGTCCCGCGGTAAGTGACTGCATTTTATGCCTGTGCCTCCTATCCTCAAACTGCAACAGTCTGACAACTATTGCTGAATGTGACTGACAGTAAGCTAATGAATAAATCAATTAATATTTTCCCAAAATGATCATGATAAATTATAAAATTTAATGATTTGGCATTGTGAAATACATAAACTGTTGATATTTCCTTTTTTTTTAAATCTGTTTAATTCAACCTTATATGATTCCATTAAAGTTAATACCATATATTGGTCTGTTGCTTTTCCTAACAGGCCACCAAAAGTCACATTGGGTGTTAAGGTTGCCAGGTACAAGAATATGATGGAGGCCACACACTGGATATGCAATGAATCCTTGAAGTCACTTAAATACCATGGCAGTTTTCTCTTGATGTCGGCTACCAAACCACCAAACAATCTGTGAATGAAAGACATTTACATGTATTTAAATGGCACATTTACATAAATCATCTCTTTTGTTAAAGTTAGTTTAAGGATGTTGCAGTCAACCCCAGAATTTATTAACTGTGACTGTGAATTACTAGGCAATTTGAGCTCACTGGTGCAGTGGCTTAGAGGCAGTGAACACATTTCCCAACTCTCCATCGATCCGAGCTGATGGTTTGAATTTAGATGTGGGTCATTTAGAAGCAGAACGCTTTATGTTGATTTTGATGGTTGTTCAGAAAGCAATAGCAAACTACTGATTGTTAGCATTATCTAGTCAATCACAAACAATCAAAAAATGCTCGGGGTTGATTGCGACATCCTGCAAAGGGCATGCAAGTAACTTTAGGCTTTCTAAACAGCCGACATTTCATACCATTTAAATCAATGCAAAGCAGTCATCTCTTGATCTTTTCTGCAGATCATTAAATTAACACAAGGCAGTCATCTCTTGATCTCTTCTGTAGATCCATAAATCAACATAACGCAGTCATCTTTTGACCTCTTCTGTAGATCATTAAATCAACACAAAGCAGTCATCTTTTGATCTCTTCTGTAGATCCATAAATCAACACAAGGCAGTCCTCTCTTGATCTCTTCTGTAGATCCATAAATCAACACAAGGCAGCCATCTCTTGATCTTTTCTATAGATCATTAAATCAACACAAGGCAGTCATCTCTTGATCTCTTCTGTAGATCATTAAATCAACACAAGGCAGTCATCCCTTGATCTCTTCTTTAGATCATTACATCAACACAAGGCAGTCATCTCTTGATCTCTTCTGTAGATCATTACATCAACACAAGGCAGTCATCTCTTGATCTCTTCTGTAGATCATTAAATCAACACAAAGCAGTCGATCTCTTGATCTCTTCTGTAGATCATTAAATCAACACAAAGCAGTCATCTCTTGATCTCTTCTGTAGATCCATAAATCAACACAAGGCAGTCACCTCTTGATCTCTTCTCTAGATCATTACATCAACACAAGGCAGTCATCTCTTGATCTCTTCTGTAGATCATTACATCAACACAAAGCAGTCATCTCTTGATCTCTTCTGTAGATCCATAAATCAACACAAGGCAGTCATCTCTTGATCTCTTCTGTAGATCATTACATCAACACAAGGCAGTCATCTCTTGATCTCTTCTGTAGATCATTAAATCAACACAAAGCAGTCATCTCTTGATCTCTTCTGTAGATCCATAAATCAACACAAGGCAGTCAGTCATCTCTTGATCTCTTCTGTAGATCATTAAATCAACACAAAACAGTCATCTCTTGATCTCTTCTGTAGATCATTACATCAACACAAAGTAGCCATCACTTGATCTCTTCTGTAGATCATTACATCAACACAAAGCAGTCATCTCTTCATCTCTTCTCTAGATCATTACATCAACACAAGGCAGTCATCTCTTGATCTCTTCTCTAGATCATTACATCAACGCAAAGCAGTCATCTCTTGATCTCTTCTGTAGATCTATAAATCAACACAAAGCAGTCATCTCTTGATCTCTTCTGTAGATCCATAAATCAACACAAGGCAGTCATCTCTTGATCTCTTCTGTAGATCATTAAATCAACACAAAGCAGTCGATCTCTTGATCTCTTCTGTAGATCCATAAATCAACACAAGGCAGTCACCTCTTGATCTCTTCTCTAGATCATTACATCAACACAAGGCAGTCATCTCTTGATCTCTTCTCTAGATCATTACATCAACACAAAGCAGTCATCTATTGATCTCTTCTCTAGATCCATAAATCAACACAAGGCAGTCATCTCTTGATCTCTTCTGTAGATCATTAAATCAACACAAAGCAGTCGATCTCTTGATCTCTTCTGTAGATCCATAAATCAACACAAGGCAGTCACCTCTTGATCTCTTCTCTAGATCATTACATCAACACAAGGCAGTCATCTCTTGATCTCTTCTCTAGATCATTACATCAACACAAAGCAGTCATCTCTTGATCTCTTCTGTAGATCATTAAATCAACACAAAGCAGTCATCTATTGATCTCTTCTGTAGATCCATAAATCAACACAAGGCAGTCATCTCTTGATCTCTTCTGTAGATCCATAAATCAACACAAAGTAGCCATCACTTGATCACTTCTGTAGATCATTACATCAACACAAAGCAGTCATCTTTTGATCTCTTCTGTAGATCATTAAATCAACACAAAGCAGTCATCTCTTGATCTCATTGTAGATCATTAAATCAACACAAAGCAGTCGATCTCTTGATCTCTTCTGTAGATCCATAAATCAACACAAGGCAGTCACCTCTTGATCTCTTCTCTAGATCATTACATCAACACAAGGCAGTCATCTCTTGATCTCTTCTGTAGATCATTACATCAACACAAAGCAGTCATCTCTTGATCTCTTCTGTAGATCCATAAATCAACACAAGGCAGTCATCTCTTGATCTCTTCTGTAGATCATTAAATCAACACAAAGCAGTCGATCTCTTGATCTCTTCTGTAGATCCATAAATCAACACAAGGCAGTCACCTCTTGATCTCTTCTCTAGATCATTACATCAACACAAGGCAGTCATCTCTTGATCTCTTCTCTAGATCATTACATCAACACAAAGCAGTCATCTCTTGATCTCTTCTGTAGATCATTAAATCAACACAAAGCAGTCATCTATTGATCTCTTCTGTAGATCCATAAATCAACACAAGGCAGTCATCTCTTGATCTCTTCTGTAGATCCATAAATCAACACAAAGTAGCCATCACTTGATCACTTCTGTAGATCATTACATCAACACAAAGCAGTCATCTTTTGATCTCTTCTGTAGATCATTAAATCAACACAAAGCAGTCATCTCTTGATCTCATTGTAGATCATTAAATCAACACAAAGCAGTCGATCTCTTGATCTCTTCTGTAGATCCATAAATCAACACAAGACAGTCACCTCTTGATCTCTTCTCTAGATCATTACATCAACACAAGGCAGTCATCTCTTGATCTCTTCTCTAGATCATTACATCAACACAAAGCAGTCATCTATTGATCTCTTCTCTAGATCCATAAATCAACGCAAGGCAGTCATCTCTTGATCTCTTCTGTAGATCATTAAATCAACACAAAGCAGTCGATCTCTTGATCTCTTCTGTAGATCCATAAATCAACACAAGGTAGTCACCTCTTGATCTCTTCTCTAGATCATTACATCAACACAAGGCAGTCATCTCTTGATCTCTTCTCTAGATCATTACATCAACACAAAGCAGTCATCTCTTGATCTCTTCTGTAGATCATTAAATCAACACAAAGCAGTCATCTATTGATCTCTTCTGTAGATCCATAAATCAACACAAGGCAGTCATCTCTTGATCTCTTCTGTAGATCCATAAATCAACACAAAGTAGCCATCACTTGATCACTTCTGTAGATCATTACATCAACACAAAGCAGTCATCTTTTGATCTCTTCTGTAGATCATTAAATCAACACAAAGCAGTCATCTCTTGATCTCATTGTAGATCATTAAATCAATACAAAGCAGTCATCTCTTGATCTCTTCTGTAGATCATTAAAAATGGTTAACTGTAAACTATAAAGCAAGTTAACATTTCAAAGTTCAGAGCTGTCTGATCATTTTCTCTTTAGCTATTTGAATTCGAAACAAGGATGTCTATTTTCAGTTTTGCTTTATTTCTGACAGAGCTAGAGTAGCGGGATACTGTAAACCCTACCAACAGAAGATGTAAGGCACCTCATTCCCTTTGCTTGCCCATGGGACACCTAATGGGCAGTGGTAGAGTACCCACTGAGCCCACCGATCAGGGTGGCATGAAGTCATGGCAGCAAGTGGTGAATAAATTGAGCCAGTGCCAACGGATAATATATCGCCAAATGTAATATCCCATTTGGACAGAAGAACGATATATCATCATAGAAACTTACATTATGATACTTTCCATCTGATTGTGTACCATGTTTGGTCGAAAACTAATCTGCCTCTGCCTCTCTTCCCCTCAATCTTTCCAGTTATCACGATGTTCTCCAAGGCCTCTCTTCTCATCACATGACCGAAGAAAGCTGTTTATCTTTTTCTTATTGTTGTATATAATGTTCTAGTTTCATTAACCTATTTCAGGCAGTCGTTGTTAGTTACATTCAACCAGTCATGAAAAAGTCCAAAGGCCTACGCCTTGAGGGAAGAAAGGCCAAAAGTAGAAGTCATCACTTTAGCTGTGCTAAGCAGAGAATGTCACTGTAGAAACAGTGGCCATGACAACCCTTCCTCTATGGGAACTCCTATTACAGGAAGTAATTGTAACACTGTGAATACTATTGCAATGAAAATGGCTCACAAAATAATTAATATCCTGAAGAACAGTGTGAATGAGATTCAGGACAGACAAAAATAAACAGCAGCTGAATGTCAAGCTGCTGAAACATTTTATACCCAATTTTATTAGATTGATCATTTTGATTTCAGAACAGCATGCAAATGTTCATCTTTGGTCATGTAATGAGAAGAGAGGCATTGGAGAACATCGTGACAACTGGAAAGATCGAGGGGAAGAGAGGCAGAGGCAGACCAAGAGAAATGATGCTGGATGGATTGAGACAGTGGCACGGAGGAATATCAGCAGCAGAGGTGATCCAGAAAACCAAAGACCGAGATCTGTGGAGAGCCATGAACGCCTACGTCAGCTGGCAGGGCACTTGATGATGATGATGCAAATGTTATATATTTTATTTTGTTTTGTGGTTTTCTGTTTGCGTTCACTCGCTTGCTTTGAACTCAAGCATAGTCCATAATGTGCTTCACTGCTTTTGTGTGTGTGGATTAGCTGTCCATATTACAGGTGTCCTTTGCCATCAGGTGAACCCACTCCGACTTCTGAGGTACTTGTAATTTACATCCCCAAGTCAAGGACGAGAAGTCAACATTTTAGTCCAACTGCTCAGTGTAGGGGTTGAATCCGATACCTCAGCATCATTGGCACCTTGCCGTCTTGACAGACAATAGTTTGTGCTTCAAAAAGGCATAATAACTTTTACCCATGGCGGTAGCGAATGTGACTGTTAAGGCCAATTCGCGCTGTAAATGTTCATTCACAGTGGGTGCATGTGAACACGTGGTCATTTCCACCATCATGCACCATCTTATGTCTCACACGCTCGGTGTGTGACTTATCTGCAATAATTTTCTCCTTTGTCTTTATTCCATTTCTGATGTTTGCCCTCCATGCAACACGTTCAGCGGCGACTTGCTCCCACACTTGGGAGCAAGTCACCTCAGCATCAACACACCGGATATTTAATAATGAGCATGCCTGTCCACTCAGCCATGCTGACCTCCACACGTTATATATAAATGTGAATTGGTTATAAATGACAACGCAGTCAGCTGTTTCAATTCTCATATATGCTAACTGAAAAGCTGTGTGTGACCTGTTCCTCTGCATTGATATAAATGAGTAATGAAATGGTGAAAAAAACAAACAAACTGGGAAGCATTGAAGATATGCCTTTTAGGAGGATATAGAATATAATGTGAACAGAGGAAAAACAAACGTTGAGGTATTGACAGCTGTTAAGTGCTAGATGATAACTCATCAAAACCATAAGAAAAAGACGAATGAAATTTATGGGAGCTTATCTGCAGAAGATACATTAGCCTCATGTGGGAAAATACTGAAACGGAAAGGTTGAAGAAGACAGAAAAAAATGTAAGTGGAAAGCTTAAACAGCTGGGCAACAAATAATATAAGATACACTAGTTTCATCAAATATTGGATAACAGAAGAAAGGATTGCAGAGTCATGATCTATGACGTCTGTTTCAGATAAGGCACCTGATCAAGAAGTACGAAGTAAGAAGAAGAAGAAGAAGAAGAAGAAGAAGAAGAAGAAGAAGAAGAAGAAGAAGAAGAAGAAGAAGAAGAAGAAGAAGAAGAAGAAGGGGAAAAAGAAGACTAACACCACCCCCTTCCCGAAAAAGAAAAAAAAACTCCCTGTATAAAAACAACAGAATACAGGTAATTTGCTATAATAATCACATTGCAATAGCAGCCTCATTTAATTCATTATCCTTACTAAAATACATGGTTATGTGCGTGAAGGTGTGTGTGGGTAGGTTTTCCTGCGGCATGCTCATGCCAAAGAGAAGAAAATAAATTAGTTACTGACCTGCCAGTTCTCTGTAAAGTTGGGTCACAATGACCCTCATCTTCTTCTTCGTCCTCTTCCACATGGGGTTTTCCAATAACGAGAAGCTTCGCAACTTTACGTGGAGCCTAATTCAGAAACCAATAATGTGTCAAATTAATGTATTCACAGTCACACAATGCACAAAGTTCACAATTCTGTATGTATACAATTATCATACATGTCAAGTGTTCACAAAGTGTTAGAAATCTGGCAATAATTTGAAATGATGTCAGTTAAATGCTTCCATCTCAGAGCACACCAAGTGTCATTTACTATTCTTCATGTGTGTCAATCAATGAGCAAGCTGTGCTTGTGTAGTGGCTAGCATGCTTACCTGCCAGCCCGGTCATCATGGGTTTTTCTTCTTCTTCTTCTGCGTTCATCCGGAGTTGGTTTTTTCGGACGTGATTGCATTGTGCCTGTTTACAGCTGAGCTGCATTCTTGCGCTGTTAGGCCAACACATCCGACTTCTGCGGGCATTTATAGACCGGGTTAACCTTCCCGGGGCATCATGGGTTCAAATTTGCATCAAGATGGATTGTTTAAATTGACCTGGTCTTTAATGGATGTATAATGTGTTTGAGAAAATGTCCTTGGAAGTAAAGTGGCTGGTGTAATATTAATCACATCATCCTTGACATTCGAATGGTCTATAAAAATATGGGGCTATCACCTCAAGGCATATTAAAAAAGTGTTTATTTTTATCTACCAATCAATGTGTCATGTACTTCTTACAGTTTGTCACTGCATACCAAAGAAACCTGACAAGATGTGTAGGTGGCTCCATTTGAGATTGTATTGTTATTATTTTCCTATTGAGCAGCTGCTGTGTGACCTTTTAAGATTGAAATAGTTCATTCTCAACTAGTATTTTTTTTTTAAATTACAAGTGCTGTTTCATCATATAGATTTAACATAAAAACTAAATAACTCAACATAACAGAAGACACACTGAGACTGAAGTCACTTTGAAATGACAGAATATGAAGACAGACTGTAGTCCAACTTTGATCAAAAACAATTTAACATGAAATATGAATAGGGAACTCAACAAGTAAATACATTAAAAATGAAGGATGACACCTTGCATTTGAATACAATATAAAAAACTGAATTCCAGACTGATGCTTTAGTAAGTGTGGGACCTCACTAGCCCCTAATCTGTCATGCTCTACTCCTTCCTCTCAAAATGAGACAGACTGTCAACCAACTCACTCACTCCAAGTCGTCCTATCTGTTGCTGTCTCATGCACTTTGTCCGTATCCTCCACAAATTATTCATCTCTAATTTCTTTCTCTGTGTGGCTTTAGGTCTCCATCTATTGCACATGCTTTGTTGGCTCAAGACAAGGACCTTTCTAGTTATACTATTCTCAGGTTTTCCCCAAAGTGTGTCCTATCAAGTTGGTGTCAGGTCTTAGTCAGATATAACTGAGCTACCGTATGACAGTAGACGGTATTACCTGCTTTCTGTTAGTGCCGAATGTTGGACGGCGCTCACCAAACCCGACACTCCACATTGTGCCAACGGCTTCGGGCGGAGGAGTGCAACTGGGAGTGTACAAGCCTTACCCTTGTGCGAGGAAAAGCAACCTAAAGATTGAATGTAATGGCACAGCAGACCAGGCCCTAAACCTTGGTCTGCAACTGGTCTAGGATTGAAGCTCTGACAGGCAGACAGTTAGAGCATTGCTTTGCTGATCCGGCAACTTCTGCAGCTTGTCTTATTCCAAACATATTGGTGTTATCTTTCCTCTGGTGTAATCTAGACAAGCCGAGAGAGGGATCATGCTGCATGGGCAATGCATGGTCTCTATATTCAGCTGAGGCTTTGAGTTATGGAGAGGTATAACTCAATTTTACAAACTATTGTCTGTCAAGACAGCAAAGTTCCAGTCAAAGTCAAGACATCCTATCAAGTGCCAGTGTCTTTTCCTCACATCTTCATTCACCGGAATTTGTCTGGCTTTCTCCCTGACCTTTACATTGGTGATTCTGTGATATCATTTTAGTGCTATTCTTCGAAAGGAACAAATTAATGAATGTTTGTTATTTATTAGTAATTGTTATAGCCATTCTCCATGTTTTTGATACATACAATAGTATTGATTTAACATCACAGTTACATATTCTAAGCTTGATACTAAATTTAACTTCCTTTGACATCCACAAAGTTCCTGGTACTATGAAAGCTCCTCTTGCCCTTTGTATTCCTATTTCAATATCTTGATCTCTTCTCCCATCTTTGTCTACTTTAGTGAATATATCTTGTCTGCAGCTGGAAATCTTAGAACCCAACCCCGAGCAACATTTCACAGTATTGGGTTAAATAGGTAAGGGATATATGACAGGTTCAGCAAACCTCTAGCGAATTTAATTGATCCTAGAAACATGATGCTGCTTATGAATCATGGAGGAAAGGCTCTAGTCACAAGCTGGAACTTCAATACATAAATGGAAGACAACAATAACTCACTGTTTACATTTGGTCAGAGTAAGCTAGTGAAATCAGGCTTCCCAAGTGGTCACTTTTATTGTGTATTTGCTACTTTGAAAGTCAAGCACTGGAGATATATATCTACCCCATCAGAATATTAACATTTTCAGTTCCATTAATCTCATCCATCATTTAATGTGTTCACTTAAATTTTACATTTAATAAGAGTACACTTTAGAAATCTTCCAATGTACATTTAGCTACTTTTAAAATCACTCACTGGGAGATATTGAATACTGGTTATTTTTCCACTCAAGAGCATCTGCTGCACAGACTAAAGAAGTTAATGGCATGTGTTAATAAAAATCTAATAATGAGATATGTTACCTGTGAGGGAACACTCTGTGGTGGTTCAATCCTAATCTTTGGATCCCATTCTCCAGGAGGAAGTGCAGTTACCTGGTCCAGGAACTCATCAACACCAGCTAGAATGTCTTGTCTGTTGCGAGCTTTATAGGATACCTCTCTAAACACCTAAGGTAGAATAAATCACATCAAGGAACTCTTGTTTTTCAGTGTATTGAAACATACATTTAAAACCTCTGTATCACACAAAATGATGAAAATGACTGGCCAGACAATGTGGTCAGTTTACTTCATCAACCTGTAGCAGGTCCTTTGCCGAATGTCGCTCATATCATGATGCACTGAAAAGCCTCTCCATCTCTGGCCATTTCTGCCACCTCATGCGTTAAGGTGTCTTCACTGTCCTGTCTCCAACTTTGTACTGGTTGACCCATGCCTCTTCTACCAGGAACCACGCCTTCCATCACTGTTCTCACAAAGCCACTGTGATGTTTAGTATGGCCAGAAGAGTATTTCAGTTGTTAAGACATGGTACTACTGTTTAAGGTGTCAGTCTTCTTCAATGTTCAGATCTGACAGCAGTTTAGTATTTTCTACTGCTTGGTCTACCATATTCTAACAATTGTTCTGCAAAATTTGAGAATAAAAGCTCCAATTTTCCTCTTTAGTGATTGTGAAAAGATGCACTGTCTCAAACATAACTTGTTTGCTGGTGTTGTGTTATAGGCTCTTGTACTGTTTAATCCCTGCTCATGTGGATGTGGAAAGCAAGAGGAAACTACACATTATGCAAAGACACTCAGTAGAGTGTGGAAAGCTAGGGTGCAACTATCATATTACACATCCCAAGCGTAAGGTCTAAATTCTTTAATAATGTCACATCTATTACACAAAAATCATTTGTTTTATCGAGAACTACAAGCCATGCTACCAGTACTATCTATAATACCTGATCACATGCTACTGAAGAATTTAATTAAAAACGATATAATATTAATACCTCATCCACCATTAATGTTGACATAGATCTTCCTATCTCCACATTTTTCTGTTGGCTGCCAGGTGGTCCAAGAAGAATGAAGAGAAATCTGGTAGGAATTGGTACCTCGGTGATGTCTCCAATGTTTCTTCCTTCGCAGAGACGAATGAAGCCAGACACCTGGGGACACGGGATATATTATTACATTATTTAATTACTTTAAAAAAAAAGCTAATTGAAATTGCAAGGTGATAAGTATAATATTTATCTTTTTTTTTCTTTGCACACACTCACTTTGAACTCAAGCATAGTCCATACATACTAGTTCTAGTAGTGCTGGACTGAATTTTATATCTGTAATATATATGTGTGGATTTATCACATTGTAAATCCTTGTATATATATATATATATAAAGGTTGGATTTAATATGTTTATCTATATTATACTTCAATTAACATTATTCACTTTTCATCAGCAATACAGATAAAAATTTTTCCCAGCCAGCTTAACTTCTTCTTTGATTCTTAAATTGTCTTTTTGTTTATGCTTAAAGTCTTTAGTAATGCTGCCATAATGCATAGACCAAGACATCTCACCTGATAGTTGAGATTATCCAGCTCTCCAACTAAAATGTTTGCGGCTTCTGCTCCGACTGGAATCTTTCTCATGAACTGTTCATTCAACTGCAAGAGATCAGGACATCAAGGTTAGTATCACTGCATTCCATAGCAATGTTAAGATGAAAGTCAATACAAAATTAGCAAACCCTCATTGACTCATGTTGTAAGTATCACAGTTATATTTCTCTTCTAAACTATGAAACTGTAGGCCATAAACTGGCTGATGCCCTAGTAACAATACAATCATTAGAAAACCTGCTTATAACAGAATATTTACAGAATGTATATTTCTTATACGTGTGTGGAAGGAAAAGGGAAAACCACCATACTGATTTCTCAAGAATAGGTTTATGAACAATACAAAGCTAGAAACTTCATACTAATCACCGAACTGAACAATCTGACATAAGTATCTCAATGTCAGTCTTTGAATGACAAAATCACCCATGCTCACACTCATTGAAATGTGACATTAGTCCCTCTTGACCCCCCCCCCCCCCACCCCCCCCCCATGCTGACATCCAAGTTCACCAGCACTTGTACACGCCCTGTCAGCACATTAACCAGGACCCCTGTTATAGATCACACATCTCTATCATTGTCAGCCCCACAAACAGAATCTTCTTCTCCTTTGCACACTTTCAGACATCAGCATGAATATATCCAAAGAAATCAACTTGAGCTTTTTGAAATCATAAATTGGACCTAAATTGGAGAGGGTTTAGGCAAAACTAGTTTTCTCTGTTCTGCATATGTTGGACACTCTTGCAACAAATGTTTAGCGTTTAGCTGTCATTTTAGCAGTTCTACAGTTACATTCATCAGTATCTCCTATCTTCAGTTTATTAAATGTGTAGTATTTCAGCCTGTTATGTCCTGTGTAGAGACTGAAGACTATTTATTACTTGTTCTCTTCGGTGGAGTTTTGTAATATGCATCATCTTTCTGGTGGGCTAGATACTCTGATTCCCACTTGGTTCTATAATTGCTTTTCATAAATCTCTTGGGAGAATCTAAGACCCAGCCAGTAAACCCTACAAGAGAATCTCTGATCTATTTCGGAGGTAAAGATAAACAAATGAACTCGGGTTAACTACAGTCAAGCTCTGAAAAGGCAATAAACAAATGCAACACAGAATATGCCAAAATTTATCAGCTTTACAACAACAGAATCACAATGGTTGCTGCAGCTACTAAGCCTTCATAAGCAAATAAAAACAAACACAAGCAGATACAAACACAACTAAACATTCACATGAAGATGTTTTTCCACTTGTTGATCTTTTTATGCCAGTTGTGATTAAGTGAACAGATTCGTTTACCATTGTTTCCCCCCACTGACCACGACTCCTTGATCCACCCAGCTTAAAATGTAAAATATAGACCTTTTTACATGCCTAGACAGGTGGCGCTAGACAAGTTTTATAGACCAATCAGCACTCGGTGAGTCATGTGATCAGTATTATGCCAGTACCTTTCACTCCCCAAGACATTTCCTGATACCTATTTTAGACTAGGTCGATCTAGGAGCTCAGGTCTATTTTAACAATTTTAATTACAAATTAACAACAGCTTAAAATGGGTGTCAGAAAATTACCTGGGAATAAAAGGTGGTCAGCAAGATATTGACCACATTACCCATCAAGTGCCTAAAAACATGGTTTAGCACCATATACCCAATGTTATTAATTGTACCTGATTGTCTGTTTTCAGCAGGCGCACACATTTCATGATTTGCTATAATTGAAAACTAGTTGTAAATTGAGAAAAGGGCTCCTTTACACACCTGGAAGTTTATTGGGTATATGGTGCTAGCCAAATATTTGTACAGACTGATCGGCACTTAATGGGGGATGTGGTCAATGTCACGTGACCACCGATACTTCTCTAGGCATTTCCTGGTAACCAGTTTAGGCTGGGTTGACCCGGAAGGCCAGGTCATTGACAGAAAAGACTGCCTTGAGTGAGGTTTACAAAACATAACCACTGTGCCAACAGGCAAGTAAGCTAGTATTACCGTAGCTCTGTGTTAAAAAAATATGCTTATAAGTCACTCATAAATAAATTAGTTCTTTTTAAGCACACACTATCTAATGTTAAATGTAGCCAATTGTTGATTTAATTATGTTTAGATGCAATTGAAATGTGTGTTGGCAGCTGAACTGAGAGATAGTTTCATAGAAGACAGCAACAGAGAAAACTGTATAATGAACATTATATAATGCAATGAATGAATCACTGAAAAACGAGAAGCAGATTGAGAGCTTTACCAAAGCACGACTACAAAAAACAATGGATGTTGCGGCCAAAGCCTTCGTCAGCACAGAACAAACAAACAAAAATAGATTAACAATTACACGATCGACACTACATGAAAGTATAAATTTCAACTTATCTGTGTCCTAGCTTGAAACGGCTATCCATGGATTATATAATGCAAAGACGTGATGGTGTGATTGAAGAAAGCAACAGATAAAATAGTATATAACGCACAGACTGATGGTGTGATTGAAGAAAGAAACAGACACAATAGTATATAATGCACAGACTAGATGGTGTGATTGAAGATAGCAACGATAAAATAGTATAATAAACAGTATATAATGCACATGCTACAATAAATAAGACAGCATTTTCAAATATGAAAGGAAATATTAGCTAAACACATTCACATTAACAATAAGTCACATGCAGAATCAAATTACTTTTCATGATTGCAAATTAATATGGCTGATATCAAGAAAAGGACCCTTTCACCCGCCTTAAGGTACACTGGGCATATGGTCTAAGACCCACATTTTTATAGAGCACCTGGCACTCAGTAGGTGATATGGTCAGTATCGTGCGGCCATCTTTACTTCCCAAAACGTTTGCTGAGACCCATTTTGGGCTGGGTCGACCTGGGAGCCCAGGTCAATTTTAAAATTCGAATCAGCCTCATTGTGGATCAAACTTATAACCAAAGGGCCAGCAGGCAAGCATCTGGCAACTACTATCATGGCACCCTGTTGCTGACATGCATGGATATTTTTCAATAAAATAGCATTTTAATAAATATTATGAAATAATGTATTTTCACAGACTTTCCGTTCAATTAATTTTTAAATGAAAACAATATCAGAATAAATTAATGCAGCAAATAATAAACAAAAAATCAAATACTATTTTAGCCAGGATATCACATTGCCTAATATACCTGATTTGTAATAGATAATACACAAACCATAATAACTCTGCAATTCAGGTATATTAGTATACATGTAATCAAAGGTGCAGTAAATAAACTGCAGCCAAATTCATGGAATGTTTACAAATTCAAACTAAAGTTTACAGAAAACATTGGCAGCATGTATTCATATACACACATTAAAATACAACTGAAAAATAACAAATAATGTTGGTAATCTAATGAATACATCACAATGGATTAACAAATTATTTGCCAATGAATAGCGAATGAAGAATAGTAAACATTAGAGGACACACTTGTATCAAGAAATGCATTGTAAAATTTAAAAAAATTGTAATACAAGATGTCATATATCATTCATACAGATAGGAGACAATTGAGGACAGCTGCATAAAAACATGCACATTTCTGTATTGTAACGTTAAAAAAAAAACTGTTGTAAATAAGAACTAATGTATCATTCACATTCAATATTTTAGAAGATAGTTGTAAATAAGAACTAATGCATCATTCACATTCAATATTTTAGAAGATACAGTTGTATCGAGAACATGCACTTCTGTGTACTGTAAAACAAGGTTGCACAGAAGAATTTATGCACTAAACACATACACAACAATCACAGACATTTCTGTATCAAGAAAATATACCCGTCTGTACTGTAAAATAGGGCTGTATGAAAGACCGTATACACCAGACACACATGAAACAATCAAGGACATAGTTGTGTCAAGAACATACACTTTTCTTAAATGTAAAATAAAGGAATTGCATGCAAGACATGATGCATTAGATACATAGAAGGCAACAGAGGATGTACACGTATCAAGAACATTCCTGTACTGGAATACAAAGAAGTTGTGTGCAGGATGTAATTTATCGGGTACATGTACACATCTCCTAGGTCAGCTAAGCTAAGCAAAAAAGCTGTTGTGCTCATCATAGAACTCTCCTGATCAATAACAAGAATAAGAAGCAGAAGAAGAGGAGAAGTAGAAATATAAAAATCTGAATAAAAAGAAGAGAGAGGAGGAGGAGGGGGGGGAGGAGGAGGAGGAGGAGGAGGAGGAGGAGGAGGAGGAGGAGGAGGAGAAGTAGGAAGAGAAGAAGGTGGAAGAGAAGAAGGTGAAGAGGATGAGGAAGAAGAGTAAGAAAAGAAGAAGTGTAAGACGAAGACAAAGATGAATATGAGGAGGGGGTGGAGGAGGAGCAGAAGAAGAAGAAGCAAAAGAAGAAGAGGCTATGTTATACAAGCTGTTATCTCTATCTGTCTAGTACGGCAAGGCAGTGACTAATCAAATCTGACTACATTTCCTTAAGAAGCCATGACTCAGAAATGTGATTCTAGAAAATGCCAATGGTTTTTGTTGCTCCTTGTTAAAGACAGGTCAATACATTCACCTTCTTCTCTGTGGATCTTTCCTTTTGTTCAGCTTCCTAGTGATATTTTGTGAGAATTAAGATTCTATTCTTAGCATGGCAGAAGTCAAATACCCATAATATCAAGTTACTAAATGCTCATTTAGCCAAATAATAATAATTTATATACACAAATGCAGCAATCACAAAGCCTTCCTTTTAAACTAAATAACAAATATCACAGTTAATCAAAAGTATGCATGCATGCATGTTTAAGCACAAACCACAAAAATAACAAGCAAGTTACAACGCTGAACAACAACCACATATCAGACACTACCTGCTTTGTCAACAAACTGTTATGTCGTTTCATCTGGGTGAAATACAAAACTAAAGCTAGACTATATCCACAGACAAACACTGATATTCTGTCTCAGCTTTGAAGTATAATTTTAACAATAACAAACAGCAAATACAGTGTACGAAACTAAAAGACACTTTTACATGTTTTTAAGGTGTATTGGGCATGAGGTGAAAGACCCATACTTGTATAAACCAATCAGCACTCGGTCGAAGATATGGTCAATATCATGCCGGTCAACTTTACTTTCCAAGAAATTTCCATCTACCAGTTTTAGGTTGGGTTGAGATGGGAGCCCAGGTCAAGTAAAACATTTGAATCTGCCCGATGCGTATCGAACCCGTGACCAGCACTAATTAGGCAATTGTATGTTCAGTAGTTTGCCTTTGCGTTCTGAACAGCAAGTCCAACGGACCAGTGTCTGGAATTAACCCCCTACCCCGCTGTCAGTGCATAGGAAGTGTAAGCCTGAGAGCATTAAATCTCACAATTAAAGAGCCTTCATATGAATGACCTTCTGGAGAGGGTATTAAATCTCACAATTAAAGAACCTTCATATGAATGACCTTCTGGAGAGGGTATTAAATCTCACAATTAAAGAACCTTCATATGAATGACCTTCTGGAGAGGGTATTAAATCTCACAATTAAAGAACCTTCATATGAATGACATTCTGTAGAGGTCAGCATGGCTGAATGGATAAAAGCACTCGCTCTTAAGCTTCCAGTGTGCTGATGGTGATATAGTGGGTTCAGCCCCTACACCGGACAGTTGGACTAAAGTGTTGACTTCTCGTCCTTGACTTGGGGACGTAAATTACAAGTACATCCAATGTCGGAGCGATTCGCCTGATAAAGAGTGACACTGGCAATAAGTATAGATGGCCCACACACAAAAAATCAGTCCAGTTCAGTCAAGTCCAAAGCCAGCGAACTAAATAAATAAAATAACCTTAAGCCTGATGCATTGATGTTCAAGTCTGATGTATTGATGTTCAAGTCTGATGCACTGATGTTCAAGTCTGATGTATTAATGTTCAAGTCTGATGTATTGATGTTCAAGTCTGATGTATTGATGTTCAAGTCTGATGTATTGATGTTCAAGTCTGATGCACTGATGTTCAAGTCTGATGCACTGATGTTCAAGTCTGATGCACTGATGTTCAAGTCTGATGCACTGATGTTCAAGTCTGATGCACTGATGTTCAAGTCTGATGCACTGATGTTCAAGTCTGATGTATTAATGTTCAAGTCTGATGTATTAATGTTCAAGTCTGATGTATTGATGTTCAAGTCTGATGTATTGATGTTCAAGTCTGATGCACTGATGTTCAAGTCTGATGCACTGATGTTCAAGTCTGATGCACTGATGTTCAAGTCTGATGCACTGATGTTCAAGTCTGATGCACTGATGTTCAAGTCTGATGCATTGATGTTCAAGTCTGATGTATTGATGTTCAAGTCTGATGTATTGATGTTCAAGTCTGATGTATTGATGTTCAAGTCTGATATATTGATGTTCAAGTCTGATGCACTGATGTTCAAGTCTGATATATTGATGTTCAAGTCTGATGCACTGATGTTCAAGTCTGATATATTGATGTTCAAGTCTGATGCACTGATGTTCAAGTCTGATATATTGATGTTCAAGTCTTATGCACTGATGTTCAAGTCTGATATATTGATGTTCAAGTCTGATGCACTGATGTTCAAGTCATCAGATCTGACATCTATCGGAAAAGGTTTTTGTTTTGTTTTGAACTCAAGCATAGTCCACACACGTGCAACTATTATAAAGTGACTGCATTAAGCTGGTTTAGCATGAGGATTAGCATTCCCTATTACCAGTGATCCCCACCATCGGGTGAAACCTCTCCAACTTCTAGGCACTTGTAATTTACATCCCCAAATCATGAATGAGAAGTCGACATTTAAGTCAAAATGACTGTGTGTGGGAAAAAACCAACTTTGTTGTGGGGTTTAGAGTAAGCCTTTCCTCCTGACCTAGTTCTGATGTACCATCAGTACCATGTACTGCAAATGTTTCCTTCCTCTCTCTAATCTCAGACGCTAGCAGGCATCATGGCCGCCCTGTGGAAATGGACTGAGCCATATGGGATCAAACCTGGTGCAATGAATTCAATCCTCTCGCCTTTTAAACCCTTTTTGTCAGTCAACTGGAGCTGTGTGTTGATTTCAGCATGGATGATGACCATGACGTTACCTGACTGAGGTCACAGGTTCCCCCTCGCCTATTATTTATCTTGAAGACTTGACCCCATAGGCTGAATTTCCATTCTTGTCTGGTAAATCTGGGCAGTTGTGTAAGATGTACTTGAGAGCTTGCAGTTTCAGATGGCAGAGTCTCTGAGACCTTATTTATAAAGGTGAGCTCTAATCCCAACATGTACTGTTTAAAGTCTGAAGATCTGTCATCTGCACATTTCTGTTCAAGCTACTGAAGTCAAATGGCCAGATAAACCAAACACAAGCTACCAGCTGGCCATTAATACCAGGTACAATGTATTAACACATTCCAAAATTAAAATATACGTACATAGCAGCTAACACTCTGCAGCATGGTGTAGTAGAAAATAAAAACTTTATTAATAGTTTGCACCAACGATGTGACAATTTAGATTACAACTACTCTACAAAATTATAATACTTGTATAAATGACATAACAACAGAGAATAAATCTTTTCTACAAAATTCTAATAGTTTGTATCAACAACATGATAACAAAGATAAAATCTTCTCTACAAAATATATTTTGTTGGTATCATGAAAACTCATTCAGTACCAATGACCTCATTATGTGTGTATTAGTTACGCCATACATGTCCTTCTTTTCATAACGCCTCCAGTCCTGGTGAGTTGCTACATTCGCCTTCTGCTTCTTTTGCCTATCTCCCCAACTGAGGCATTTACCCTCAACCAACTCACGCTAACACATCCTATCTGTGGACAACTCCTGCAGCTCCCCATGGCCTCCCCATATTACTCATTTCTGTCTTTAGCTCTTTTCTCCATGTTTTAAGTCTCCCATTAAATTGTTTGTCTTGTGGGTTCCAGATACAGGTTTTCTCCATATGTGTACCAACCATGGCCAGCGATTGATGGAATTGCCTAGTAGATAGTGCTTTGATATATTTGAGCAATCAACAACTATTGTTATCAAATACAGTATACAAAATACATTGTATTCTTATTTCAATATCTGACTAGTTAGGGGACGAAAGTGTGGACAAAAACCAAAAATTGATGAATGTCTTTATTTTTTCTTTGCATATCCTTTTTACAGGACACCCTGTCAACACCAGCATTTTACTTCTGTTGTTGATGTCTTGGCAAGTTTACGTTCAGTAGTTTGCCATTGCTTTCTTAACGACCAGCTCTCATACTAATTTGTTAAAACCCAGTATGACACTGTCTGCTGCCAAATCAGCCGCAGCTGTGTTTCGAATGCAGGTAATCGGGCTCACGAATCGCGTCCGTAAGCCCTTAGCCACGGAGACTGGCATGTCTTTACTAGTTAAATATATTAATAACTAAGTACACAACACATGTGATTATGTGCAAAACCTAAACAAATGAAATGCTAGAAAAATTAACCATTTTGAATAAATACAATAAATACAATTTTCTAAAAATATGTCACATTTGGCAGATGTGAATACACTGGATGAAAGAGGAAAGAATGTGGATGACATCTGAAACATTACAACTGAAGTCAATCAAAAAAGCAAAACCAAGACAAGTGGATAAACATGAAGGTTTTTTTTTTCTTCCGAGAAATAAATTTATGAAATCTTATATTCTAAGTATTATCTGTCCATATATGGATGATAGTATTTTGGTACACATTTGTTATTAAACTAGCTGCAGTTTTTACCCTTGTTCCAAATGTTTGCTGTAACGCATTGACATTTTTGTAGTATACCTTTGACAGAATCGACCCTACTTATTCATAGTCATCCTCAATTTTTGTTTATCTTGAGTCAGCTGCGTCACCTGGACTTTGTATAGCATACCCTAGACAGAATGTACCCATTTCTTTCTTAGTCATCCTCTATTTTTCAGTCTTTCATCAGTTATGCCACATCAACTTTGTTGACTTTGTGCTTGTATATCATACTTTCAATAGAAATTACCCATCTCATTCTTGGTAATTCTCAAGTTTTCAATCTTGAGTCAATGGTGTCCTTGGATTGTTTTTGTATTCGTGTAGCATACCCTAGACATGTTATGAATACAGCTCGCAAACCAGCATACTGGGTTTGAAACACAACTGTGGGCAAATTGAATACAGACCGCCTTGTATAGGTTTTAATAAAATGGTATGAGCTCTGGTCATTCAGAAAGCAATGGCAAACTACTGAACGTAAACTTGCCAAGAAATCATAAACAGCCAAAATAATGCAGTAGACTGCGATGTTCTGTAAAGGATATGAAACTAACTAACCCTAGACAGAATCTATACATCTCATTCTTTACCTTCCTACAGTTCTCTAGCCAGAGTTTCTGAGTTGGTTGGCACAATCCATAGCTGACTAATTTACCATATCGTGTATTAGTTCTGGTATTATATCACCATGCCCACAGACGTCTAATCATGCTAGAATGCTGGGCTATCATTCAGGAGATTTGAATTTGAATCCTCGGTAAATTGATGGATTTTTTTTTTCTGTCGGGGACACAAAAAAACCCTTAACTTGTGCAGTTTGTGGTGACTGCACAAGCCAGGCAGTTTTAATTCCTCATACTCAAGAATTAGTGCAAGGCGGTCTGCTTCCAAATCATCCAGCAGCTGTGTTTTGAACACAGTATGTGGGATTGCGAATTGCGTTCGTAACTCCTTCACCAGAGCTGTTGTACAACAAAGATCAATGTGAAAACAAAGTACAACAAAGATCAATGTGAAAACAAAGTATCACAAAGATCAATGTGAAAACAAAGTATCACAAAGATCAATGTGAAAACAAAGTATCACAAAGATCAACGTGAAAATGTCAGTGGTAGTGTGGTTTGTAAACCTACCCTGTTGATGGAAGGTGACTCAGGCAAGTCTCCATTCATCACTTCCAGATTTGGCTGACTGTTGGGGTTGCCTCTGATTCTAGAAGTTGAATTTGGGACATCTGTGAGGAGAAAAGTGATACTTGATTCATTAAAATCTATGTGTGCTGTAAAGAAGCAGCTGATTAGATTTGAATATCTGTAAGTAGTAACGTATTACCTAATTAGATTTGAATCTCTCTGAGGAGTAAAGTAGTACCTTATTAGATGTGGGATATCTGTGAGGAGTAAAGTAGTGCCACATTAGAATCATAAAGATGTACATGCTCAACTTTGAGTATACTACAAGCTTTCCTCTGTTTCCTCTAAGCTGTAAGAGCAGGCACTGGTTTACATAATTCTGTCTCAGTACAAAAGCAAATATATAATAATGAATTCTTGCCATGGTAAAATGTAGGAATACTCACTATTTTAATGTTAGCAGTCCTCAAAATAGAATTTGTGCTCACATTTCATTTTAACATCTGCACATCATTTTATGCCTTTTAAAATTACTACTTATATTTCAAAGATTTTCCTGCAGCCTATTTGTTCCTACAAAGCAGATTCAAATTACCTGTTGTGAATTTAAATAATCAAGACACAAACAATACATGGTAGAATTTATTGCCTGACATATTTCACTGTATCTCGCCAGGTGCATATTAGCAAACTGGTTTAACGTATTTTAAAACAACATCAAATGAATGCTTTTAGTTAAAATACATAAAACATACTGTTATATGCTTCACTGTCAGCCAGTAGTTTTAAAGAGGCTATCATGTTTTTTACTGACATAATAGCAGTTTAATCACATGTATTGCAGTTGCCTCTGCAATTCTCAGCAAATTTTGGTTACATGTGGTGAACATCACACTAATGGCCTCTTTGTCTGCCAAATGCCCAAATTCTAGTAAGTGGGAAGATATTCCTTCTTTCTGATTGGTATTTTTAGTAAGGTTGCCATAGTTTTCCTTTTTGTTTATTGTTTTGTTTCCTTAGCTATTTAGGGACGTGTTCTCTTCTCTTCACTGTCATTCCCTTCTGCCCTCGTAAATAGACTGGTATTTGCATTGAAACTAATGTATGCATAAAACTGGTATGTAGGGGACATACTAGGGGCTTCAAATGAAAACTATAAGAGTGTGACAGAAATTACAATAACCATGTCATTGTCTTGTAATCTGCCTAATGTTGTTAAGGATGCCAAGAGTGTTAAGCACATGACATCATGGTGCTGACGAGCAGTTTAAATATGGCCACCCCACTTTTGACATGCACTAAAGAGGAGCAGCAATCTGTTATCCATTTTTTTGATCAGTGAAGGGGTGAAACATTTAGAAATTAATCTGTGAATGAAGGTCCACTATGATGATGCATACCTGTCAGTCCAGTATTTGAATAAGTGAAGTGGGAAGTTTCAAAACGGTGTGACTTCTGTGACAGACTATTCACAACCAAGTCAGGCACACAGAGTAGTGACCCCAGAGAATTTTTTCTACAGGAATCCAAGCACTTTATCTGCGCTGGAGGACTTGCATTAAACACAGTGGTGACACATCAAAAAATCATACATTTGTTCTTTACTTTTTCAGAATATATTCACACACACACACACAAACTTGTAAGGTTTTCATTTGAAGCTCCCTCGTAATTACCATCATCACTAGCAACCAAGAACCTACATCACTCCGTGCCGCTATGAACTGGGCGGATTTATCACTGCCCTTGCTGAGCAGATAATTACTTACTAGTTTTACTTACCTCCCTTAGACTTCATGGAAAATGTTCGTCCAATTTCCGAGAAGGTTCTCTTCATTGAAAGGGACTTAAACATGACCTTCGATGCGTCGCCATCCGGGGTAGACATTTTTCTGCGAGATTTTTGGTGCTGGAAACAATGCTGGCCAATGATGGCAGCCCTGACAGAGTCCCTGAGCTGTTCTTCCAGAAGTTTCTGGCTGATTGTATTGTCTAGAAATAAATCTGCGGTACAAAAAGAAAAAAAAATACACATTTATTTCAATGGTTTAAGGTAGTAATTAATTAGAGAGCCAAAATGAGCAGTCTGGACATTTTGAGGGAAGCTGAATTGCAAAGATAACTTATCACAAACATCAGAAAGAAGCAGTCATCGTATTTTTGGCCACATTATGAGAAGATAAAAACTGGGACAACCGGAAAAGATTTATGGAAAGAGAGATTGAGGAAGACAGTGTGAGAAGATTCTTGACAGTCTTGTGTCATGGCACGGAAGTGAGTCAACACACAAATTAATCTATGCTGTTAGAGATCACAATTTGTGGAGAGGCATGATCTCCCATGCCAGCCGGCAAGGCACTGGATGATGATGATGATGAGAATGATGAAGATAGTAAAGAGAGTACTCTTCTCTACGCCTTGAGGCATATTGGGTACATGGTGCTAATCTCATACTTCTAGAGAGGCCAACTGGCAGGCTGCCTTTACTTCCTAGAACAATTCCCGGTAACTATTTTAGACTGAGTTGATATGGGAGCCCTGGCCATTTACAATAACAACAAAATCAATCGCAGATTTTACTGTTTAGCTGCTCAAATGCACAGTTCGTGCTAGTCTTTAAACATTTTTCTGTGCAATTCACTTTACTTTAGATATCCTTTCCGTTCATTTTCATCATCATCAAGTGCCCTGCCAGCTGGAGTAGGCATTCATGTCCCTCCACAGATCTCGGTCTTTGGTGTTCTGGATCAACTCTGCTGATGATATTCCTCCATGCCACCGTCTCAATCCATCCAGCATCATTTCTCTTGGTCTGCATCTGCCTCTCTTCCCCTCGATCTTTCCAGTTGTTACGATGTTCTCCAATGTCTCTCTTCTCATCACACGACCAAAGAAAGCTGTTTGTCTCTTTCTTATTGTTGTATACAATTTTCTAGTTTCATTAGCCTCTTTTAGGCAATTGTTGTTAGTTACTCTGGCACTCCAAGGAATTCACAAAACTCATCTGAGAAATGATACCTTTGTTGCTTCCAAAGTCTTTCTAATTCATTTCATTTTAATAAAATATAATTAAATACACTTTTAACACAAACATGAGTTCCGTATATTCTTTTTTTTCAACAAGAATAACTTAAGTTTTTATATGTGATGGAAAAGGCCACAATCTTAACAAAACAAACTTGATGCAGGAAATGTTATGTTAACAACAAACCTAATTACTTATTTTGTTAAACTTGATTTTGTTACATAAGAGAAACTTAAAATCTGATTTTGTGACAGAAGATAAACGTAACAATTTATTTTGTTACCCTCTTCTCTCTCTTTCTTTCACCTCTTTTCTCTTTGTCACTACCTCTTCTCTCTCTTTCTTTCACCCCTTTTCTCTTTGTCACTGCCACTTTCTGTCACCCCATTCTCTCTTTCCTTCTGTCACTCCCTTTTCTCCATCTTTCTGTCACCCCATTCTCTCTCTCTATCACGCTTTCTCTGTTTCTGTCACCCCCTTCTCTCTCTCTCTCTTTCACTCCTCTCCTTCTCTCTTTCTGTCACTCTCACTCCTTCCCTCTGTCTGTCTTTCTCTAAATTGCTCTCTCTCTCTCAGTCTCTCTATGTATATGAGGGAGAGAGAGAGAGAGAGAGAGAGAGAGAGAGAGAGAGAGAGAGAGAGAGAGAGAGAGAGAGAGAGAGAGAGAGAGAGAGATCATAATCAGTAGTGTTTAATTGGTCCATGGTCTCTATAACTCTGGTCACATGACTCAGTTTAAAATCTCTAGCTTCCTTCAACAAAATCAAAATGAAAATGTCAAAAGAAACAAGGTTGTGGAGATGAGAGACATGACATACCTGCCACCTGGTGCATGGTCAAAGCATCCATCTCCAACATGCAAGCACCAGAAGTGAGGCAGTTCCTCAGTTCAAACAGTGAATGAAGTGACAATGAGGCAACATGAGGCTTGGACCAGCGCATGCCTCCTTCCTCAACATCTTCCTCGTATTTCACCCATCTAGCAAAATAAAACAAGTATTACAAACTGATTGGATGAGAAAGAAAACGAACCAATCTGTCCAACAAGAACTGAATTCTGAAGAAGGTGGTTATTAGAACACATAAAATTGGGGAAAATTCAATAATTTGGGCAGGTAACAAGGCACGAATGTCTGGATCTTGACCTGCCTATATTCTAATAGCCCCTCCACAGATAAAAAGTTCCAGTACTGGCCCCACACACCCCAATGTCTGGGCTTGGTGAGGGCAAGGACAGCTCTACAACAAAGTCTCCATGAAGATGATACTTCTGTACACAGTTGGGAGATAAGTCTCTACATTAACAACACATCCCCCATGGAGATGATACTTCTGTACAAAGTTTGGAAGAGAAGTCTCTACATTAACAACATGTCGCCCATGGAGATGATACTTCTGTACACAGTTGGGAGAGAAATCTCTACATTAACAACACGTCTCCCATGAAGGTGATACTTCTGTACAAAGTTGGGATATAAGCCTCTACATTAACAACACATCGCCCATGGAGATGATACTTCTGTACACAGTTGGGAGATAAGCCTCTACATTAACAACACATCGCCCATGGAGATGATACTTCTGTACAAAGTTGGGATATAAGCCTCTACATTAACAACACATCGCCCATGGAGATAATACTTCTGTACAAAGTTGGGAGATAAGCCTCTACATTAACAACACATCGCCCATGGAGATGATACTTCTGTACAGAGTTGGGAGATAAGCCTCTACATTAACAACACATCGCCCATGGAGATGATACTTCTGTACAAAGTTGGGAGATAAGCCTCTACATTAACAACACATCGCCCATGGAGATGATACTTCTGTACAGAGTTGGGAGATAAGCCTCTACATTAACAACACGTCACCCAAGGAGATGATACTTCTGTACAAAGTTGGGAGATAAGCCTCTACATTAACAACACATCGCCCATGGAGATGATACTTCTGTACAAAGTTGGGAGATAAGCCTCTACATTAACAACACATCCTCCATGAAGGTGATACTTCTTTACAAAGTTGGGAGATAAGCCTCTACATTAACAACACATTCCCCATGGAGATGATACTTCTGTACAGAGTTGGGAGAGAAATCTCTACATTAACAACACATTCCCCATGGAGATGATACTTCTGTACAGAGTTGGGAGAGAAATCTCTACATTAACAACACATCCCCCATGGAGATGATACTTCTGTACAAAGCTAAGATAGAAATCTCTACATTAACCGATTCCACACTTACACTTCTGTGTGTTATTGCTGTCCACGACTGTCCCCAACACAGCCCCCATGGAGAAGATACTTCTGTACAAAGTTGGGAGAGAAATCTCTACATTAACAACACATCCCCCATGAAGGTGATACTTCTGTACAGAGCTGGGAGAGAAATCTCATCATTAACCGATTCCACACTTACACTTCTGTGTGTTATTGCTGTCCACGATTGTCCCCAACACATCCCCCATGGAGAAGATACTTCTGTACAGAGTTGGGACAAAAGTCTCTACACTAACCAATTTCAGCACTTACACTTCTCTGTGTTATTGCTGTGATTTAAGAATATTTTTTTGTTTGGCGCTCGCTCACTATGAACCCAAGTGTAGTCTAATTATCCACACTACTTCTAGTATCACAGGACTGATTTTTGCACATGAATTAACTTTCACTATTACCATTGTCTCTCGCCATCAAGCGATCCAACTATTACTTCTGATGTACTTCTAATTTATGTCCCCAAGTCAAGGACGAGAAGTCGACATTTTAATCCAGCTGACCAGTGTAGGGATTGAACTCGCTATCTCAGCATCAGCACATAGGAAGTAGATCGCAACGTCCCACTAAGGACTTGCAACATTAGCGAACACTCTTATCCATTCTGCCATGTTCACCTCCATATGTTCTATATGTAACAAGTAGAGAGATACGCAAATATTACCTCCATATGTTCTATTTATAACAAGTAGAGAGATATGCAAAAATTACCTCCATATGTTCTATTCATAACAAGTAAAGAGATACGCACATATTACCTCCATATATTCTATTTATAACAGGTAGAGAGATACGCAAATATTACCCCCCATATGTTCTATTTATAACAAGTAGAGAGATACGCAAATATTACCTCCATACGTTCTATTTATAACAAGTAGAGAGGTACGCAAATACTACCGCCATATATTCTATTTATAACAAGTAGAGAGATACGCAAATAAACCTCCATATGTTCTATTTATAACAAGTAGAGAGATACACAAATATTACCTCCATATATTCTATTTATAACAAGTAGAGAGATACGCAAATATTACCCCCCATATGTTCTATTTATAACAAGTAGAGAGATACGCAAATATTACCTCCATACGTTCTATTTATAACAAGTAGAGAGGTACGCAAATATTACCACCATCCATCCATCCATCATGTGCCATGCCGGTAAGCGTGGGCGGTCATGTTCTGCCATCTCACTCGATCAACAGAGTCGTGGATCAGTTCCGTGTTTCTGTCTCGACCATGCCACAAGGCCAAGCCATCCAGATACTTGTTTCTAGGTCTTCCCCTTGGTCTGTTCCCCTCGATCTTACCAGTTGTCACCAAGTTCTCCAAATCATTTCTTCTCATAACATGCCCAAAAAATTGTGACTGTCTACGTCTAATGTCTCTGATCAGTTTACGATCTTCATTTGTTTCTTGAAGGACTTGTTCATTGGTCTTTCTGGCTGTCCATGGTATTCTTTGCATTTTCCTCAGAAACCACATTTCTACAGCCATCAGATGTTTTTCAGCCTGGCTGCTCATTGTCCAAGCTTCACATCCATATAAAAGTACAGGTTCTATGTAGCATCTCAACACTCTTTTTCTCGTTTCAATTGACATCTTTTTATTGGTCAGTATGTTTTTCATCTTGCTAAAGGCTACTTTTGCCATGGCGATCCTTGTTCTAATCTCTTCAAGGCATCTCCCATCAGATGTTATTACTGTTCCGAGATAATTGTACCTATTCACTTGTTGAAGAATATTCCCATTTACTTGTATATTACACTGTGGTATTTCGTTCTTCCTAGTGACGACCATAATCTGTGTCTTTTTACAATTTAATTCTAACCCTTGTTGTTCACTGTGTGTAACAACCGCATCTACTAAATTTTGCAGATCCTGTTCATTGTCTGCAATCAAGACTGTATCATCTGCATATCTAATGTTATTGATGCATCGTCCCCCAATGTTGATTCCTTCCATATTTTCAATATTTCTGAAAATATTTTCACTGTACAGGGAAAACAGATCTGGAGACATTACACATCCCTGTCTCACACCTCTCTTAATAGGCTGATATTGGCTTACTTCATTATCAACTTTTATGGCAGCTTGTTGTTTCCAATATATGTTTTTTACAAGTCTAAGGTCTTTCCCATCAATTTGTAGATCTTCAAGCATCCTTATCATGTTGACATGTCTCACTTTATCAAAAGCCTTTGTGTAGTCAATAAAGCAAAGGTGTAGATCTTTGTTTACTTCTATAGAACGTTCGATTACGGTTCTCAGTATATACACAGCATTTACTGTACCCTTGCCTACTACAAACCCACATTGTTCTTCTCCTATTTCAGGTTGTATTTTCCTCCTAACTCTTTGCATGATAATTCTTAGCAAAATCTTCGTGATGTGACTCATTATACTAATTGTTCGATGTTGATCACATTCCAAGGCTCCTGATTTCTTTGGGATTGCAATAAATACAGAATTACATAACTCATGAGGTATATTTCCAGTATCATATATTGTATTAAGCAGACTGGTAACTTTATCTATTCCATATTCTTCTAAAGCATTAATCATTTCTGTTGTGACGCTGTCTGGACCGGGGGTCTTGCCAGATTTCATATGATTAAGAGCATTCTGAACCTCCGTCTTCAAAATTGCTGGCCCTTCATTGTTATTTTGAACAATATATTGTTCGTCTCTGTTATCGTCATAAAGGTTTTTCACGTAATCTGACCATACATGTAAAATCTGATCTTTTTCTATTACGACTCTTCCATCTTTTGTCTTTAGGCAGCCTGCTGATGTACGTGTTCTTTGATTAGTAATCTCCTGAATTCTTTTGTGCATTAGTTTCGCATTTTTACTGTTGTGTTGTTTTTCAATTTCTCTGCAATTTTTCTCAAGCCATGTTTCTTTAGCCTCCTTACATAAGGTTCTGACTTTTCTGTGAATTTCTTCATATTTGGCAGGATTATTTTTGTTCTGTCTTCTTGTTTCCATTAGTTGTAAAATTTCTTCAGTCATCCATGTCTTACGGCCCACTTTCTTTACTTTTGGAATAGTTTTTTCTGCTGCACAACTGATTGAATTCTTCAGCATTTCCCATTGATCATCTACATCTTGAAATAGGATCTCTAGATCAGACAATAAATCAAATTTGTTCTTTACTTCTATGTTAAAATTATCTTGTATTTCTTTGTCAGTTTTCAATTTGCACAAGTCATATTTAGGGTTTCCTGCTGTATACTTGACTTTCTTTAACTTTACCCTCAATGTGCCAATAATTAATCTGTGATCACTGTAACAGTCTGCATTTGGAACTGTTTTTACAACTGTTAATGCATTTCGAAACCTTTTGCTTATCAGGATGTAATCTATCTGGTTTTTAATCCTGCTGTCTGGACTCCTCCATGTCCATAATCTTCTAGGATGTTGTTTAAACCAGGTGTTTCCTACAACCATTTCTTGTTCTTTTGCCCATTCTACAAGTCTGTAACCTCTTTCATTTCTCTCTCCCAAACCATGGTTGCCTACACTGCATCCATCGCTTTGCTTTCCTATCTTTGCGTTGAAATCACCCATTATGATATTTATTTCTGATTTTTTACAGTTCTTCAAAGCAGACTCCATGTCATTATAAAATTTCTCTATACTTTCTTCACTGCTTTCACTTGTTGGAGCATATACTTGAATTACATTTATTTTAAAAGGTCTTCCGTTTAATTTTACTAATAGAACTCTGTCTGACACAGCCCAATATCCTTTGACAGAATTTGATGTTTGCTTATCTAATATAATGGCTACACCTCTTTGCTGTTCTTCTCCCCCCGAGTAAATAATCTTACAATCCTCTCCTGTCCTTATCCCTGCTCCTCTCCATCTCGTTTCCGATATTCCTAATATGTTAATCTTCTCTCTCTCCATTTCTTTTTTGATGTCCTCCAACTTTCCATCTGCATTCATTGTTCTAACATTCCAAGTTCCTACTTTCAATGATATTAATCTTTTGCACCTAGTAGCCTGTTGACGGTCTGGAGTCACCTGGTGCGCATGACTATCCCTACCGGGCGAGGCTGCTCCTATGGAGCACCCATTTACGCCGTTTCTCTGATTATCGATAAGTGAACACAACATGATTTTCTTGGCATGTGTAAAGAAGGTAGTTTGCCATTGCTTTCCTTCCCAGCAGTGACCATACTGGTCAGTGACCGTAGCCATTGTCTCCTCAAAAAAGGAGATCCTCTGCCTACCGTCGTGAAGGTGGAGACCATAACCTACAACTATCTGTCTGCTGCTCTCCATCTTCATCCACCACCTGCACCCATGGCTTCACGTAACCCTGATCGGGGGGCTAAACGGGTACTCCACCTTGCCCAAGGGTGTCCCGTAGGCTAGCGGAGGGAAGGAGGCGCCTTACTTCTCCTTTGATAGAGGATACCCCTACCCCGCTACCCATATGTTCTATTTATAACAAGTAGAGCGAGATTCGGCAGCGGTCGCGTTGCGCTGGTAACTTACGGAGGTGTGTGAGCCGGTCGTTCAGAAAGCAATGACAAACTACTGAACGTAACATTGCCTAGTACATCAACAGCAGCTGAAAAATGCTGGTGCTGACTGCAACGTCCTGTAAAAGATATGCAAATAAAAAAGAGTGATACGCAAATATTACTGCCATACCTGGCCGTTTCTCTCCACTGGTGAATGTCCCCGATTTTGTAGAGAACATCCATCTCACAGAAGATGTCATGGCTGGCATGGGTTGTTGAGTCCTCGGCTTCACTCAGAAGGCTCTGAATCTGTTCACTCGGTGTGAGGTTTGCTGTGTGGGATGAGAAACTACTGTCATTAGCTCTTGCTATCTCTCGCAAGTCACTGTGTGTGGTCAGCTGTGGTCTGTGTGTGTCTAGTAAATGATTGCGCGTGGTCAGCTGTGGTCTGTGTGTGTCAAGTAAGTCATTGTGTGTGGTCATATGTTGTCTGTGTGTCAAGCCACCAGGTCTTACCGGCTCTTCTCTGTGTGTGTGTGTGAGAGAGAGAGAGAGAGAGAGAGAGAGAGAGAGAGAGAGAGAGAGAGAGAGAGAGAGAGAGAGAGAGAAAGAGAGAGAGAGAAGTAACACATACTGTGTTATTATATCTTTCACATTTGGTCTCAGCATAATAAAAATAACTGGCCAGATATTTTAACATGCATACATTGGCACCTTTCCGTCTTGACAGACGATAGTTTGAAGACCAGGGATGGAGTTATTGCCTCTCCATAGCACAAAGCCTGGGCTAAAATAAAGAAACCATGTGTTGCCCATGCAGCATGATCCCTCTCTCGGCCTGCCTAGTTCACTCCAGAGGAAAGTTAACACCTATACATCTGGAACAAGACAAGCTGCAGAAGCTGCCATCAGCAAAGCAATGCTCTAACTGTCCGCCTGTCGGAGCTTCGATCCTAGACCAGCTACCAACCAAGGCTTAGGGCCTGGTCTGCCCTGCCATGACTTATTTTGTCTTTGGGTTGCATTTCCTCGCACCAGGATAAGGCTTGTACCCTCCCAATTGCGCTCTTCCGCCCGAAGCCGTTGGCACAATGTGGGGTGTCGGGTTTGGTAAGCGCCGCCCAACGTTCGGCGCTGACAGAAAGCAGGTGGTACCGTCTACTGTCATACGGTAGCTCAGTCATATCTGACTAAGACCTGATATGCAGCACAGTATCAATTGCCTCTATGGCAGTCGTGCAAGGATGTGTGTTTCATCGTGGTTACACTGTTCTGTGAACATCTGCTGCCAAATCTTCTGGTTCAGAGTTCATACAAACAAGTAAAAACTATGTTAGAGAATTGTGTTTATTTGTCTCAGTCTATCACATACCAGGAGTCATGTACCACGAGTCACATACCACACATACATTTACATTGAAGTGCTAAAGAACGCTACTACTACTGCTGGCAGTTATGATATCGCAGTGCCGGAGCTGTGGTATTGCAGTGCTGGAGCTGTGGTATCGCAGTGCCGGAGCTGTGGTATTGCAGTGCCGGAGTTGTGGTATTGCAGTGCCGGAGCTATGGTATCACAGTGCCGGCAAAGTGGTCATGTGTTCGGGTCCCCATATGGGTGGATTTTAAATTTTTACAAATTTAAATTCTTTAACGTCGAAAATTAAGCTGGGGTTGGGGTTGATTGCAGCGTCCTGTAGAGGACGTGCAAGTTTTAAGTAAGGTAATGGAGACGTTTCCATGCCTTGAGGCACTGGGTATTTGTGCCAGATCCATAGTTCTATAGTCCAGTTGGAGCTCGATGTGCTTGATATCATGCCTGCTGCCCTCACATCCCAATATATTTCATGGTGCCTATTTAAGGCTATAATTGGCGCTCAGTTGGAGATGTGTGTGTGTGTGTTTTGTTTTGTTTTTTGCCCTCGCTCGCTCTGAATCAAGCGTAGTCCATAACACTACTTCCAGTATTGTTTAACTGAATTTTGCGTGTGGATTAGCTTTCCCTATTAACAGTGTCCCTCGCCATTAGGGGAACCCACTCCGACTTCATGGGTACTTGTAATTTACGTCCCCAAGTCTGATAACAGACGTCAAGATAAGGACGTCAAGGACGAGAAGTCAACATTTGAGTCCAACTGTCGGGTGTAGGGGTTGAACCTCTCTAACCTCGGCATCAGCACACCGGATGTTTAAGAACATAGTTCTTATATATGTGTCCATGCTCACCCGTGTGTGTGTGTAAGTGTGTGTGTGTGTGTGTGTGTGTGTGTGTGTGCGTGCACGCGTATGTGTGTGTAGAGAGAGAGAGAGGCATGTATCTGTATCCTCAAGGAGGTGGAGATGTAAATAAAAATGGAAATGGGCCCTCAGGTCGCCCCAGCTTAAAATGAATACCAGGAAGTGTCCCAGAAAATAAAGGCTGACTTGTTTATAAAACATGGAGTCCGCGCCATATATCCACTATATGTGGAGGCCTATAAATAGTCCTTTTCTTACTTAGGGGGGGGGGGATGATAGAGAGAGGGAGCGAGAGAGTGGGGACAGGAACAGAGAGAGGGAGGGTGGTACAGGGGGAGGGATAGAGAGATATAGAGTGATGGAGGGAGGAAGAGAGGGGGAGAGAGAGGGAGGAGGGAGAGAAAGGGAGATGGGAAGGAGAAAAATAGAGAGATGGAGGGGGGAGAGAGAGAGGGGGAGAGAGAGGGGAAGAGAGAGAGAGAGAGAGAGAGAGAGAGAGAGAGAGAGAGATGATAGTTTATAGTACTTCTAACTTGCTGATGAGAGAGAAACTGCTCCCCCCCCCACCCCCTTTCTCTCAATTAATGATTGCACGGAAACGACTGTGTTTACCAGCCAGTGCATTTCCCGCTATGTTCCTTAAGCTGTATATTAACAGATATGGAACGTTCCAGAAAGAAGAAGTAAAGGAAAAAGGATATATCACATCTGGCCCAGGTGAAGAAAGACCTGGAGGAGCAAGGATGCCAATCCCCAGAGAGAGCGCTGAGGTGTGAAGGTAAATATGCCGCAACAAAATACGAGTGTTCTACATACGGGCATATAACCACTAGACTAAAGATCCATCCTGGATATATATATACTTCGGTATCCACATTCTGGCGGTCCTGTGGCTTATGTGTAGTGATCGCGTTTCACAATTTCCTGGTGCAGGTGATTTGGAAGCAGACCGCCTTGCGTTGATGTCGATGGTGTGAGCGTCGGTCGTTCAGAAAACTACTGAATGTAAAAACTTACTAGTAAATCTCAAACAGCTAAAACATGTTGGGGTTGCTTACGACATCCTGGAAAGGACATGCAAATAACTTGTATCCAAATCTATAGGGAAGTTCCATCCAAATCTACAGGGAGAGTTCCATCCAAATCTATAGGGAAAATTGCATCTAAATCTATAGGTTGAGTTGCATCCAAATCTATAGGGGAAGTTCTATCCAAATATATAGGGAGAGTTCCATCAAAATCTATAGGGAGAGTTCCATCAAAATCTATAGGGAGAGTTCCATCACAATCTGTAGGGAGAGTTACATCCAAATCTATAGGGAGAGTTCCATCCAAATCTATAGGGAGGGTTCATGTGCGCCCAAGTTCTATATATCACTACGCAAAGTAGTCCGAGGCTACCTTAATATTACCTTACCTAAATCATATCTATCCAGCAGAAGTCCCGCCTCCTAATATTGCTTCTGTGGTCGTTTGATGTGCTACTCGTTGCAATGGAACTGATTTCCACATACTGTTTGTAAGGACATGAGAGGTGCGGGGAAATCTCTCAAGAATTGAATTACACTCAGGGCAGGGGTACTATATAAACATAACGGTCATTGGCAGCGTTGCCAACAATAGAAATAATGTACTCTCTATATGTTTCTTGTGTCCTCTATCCTCTGTTAATGATGCCAATGATTACCTAATAGTTGAACAATCCATGATGTATGCGATTTACCCTTAAAGGACAGGCCGGTATTCAGTTAGGTCGAATAACGCAGACGATGAATGCCTAGAAAACTAAGCCATATGTGACTCCAGCCAAAGTGCAGTAAGAACACAAGAAAGTATATCTTATATGTTCGTAGTCAGTTCACGAGCGAAACAGGGATGCTCTCCCCCCCCCCCCCACCTCCTTTCCCTATTATTTAACATCTACATAGACAATATCCAAAGAAGCTATCTGACATATGCCTGGGTCATTGACAGTAAGGTGAGTGACCTGGCTACGAGTAAAACAATCAACCCTGAGAAATAATGGGGCGGTTGTGAGTGGATACCCCTAGGGTGGATGGGGCGAAAGACAGTTGAGTGTTGTGTGAAGGCAGGATACTGAAAAGTCAGTGAGAGAAGAGACCGACTGCGGGTCAGGTCGTTTAAGAGAGTTGAGTTTTAGATACCGAACGAGTCGGTAGTCCATGGATAACTGTGTTGTGTGATTCTCCGAGCTGTGAAGGCAGGCCTAAAACCCAGAGTGGGTTGCATAGTTGAGCAGTGGCTCCGACCCAATGAGTGGGTCGTATTGTGGGAGATCCAGCCGTGGATAGTAGCTGGACTAAATGTCTTGTGAATTTGAGATTCAGCAGGCCGTGAGAAGACAGTGATGTGTGCTGGTTAAATTGTGAGGAGGATATTTATATTCTATGGATTACATTATTTCTGGATGCATAAACATGTTCGGTCTGTCCGTCTTATTTCTGGATTAAAAGATTATGTGCGCCAACTCAATCTTGTTTCATGACTGGTGAATGTGCACTGCAGGGGTGAGTTGGATTAAGAGACAGTTAGATAGCTCAATTGACACACCAGGAGCATCGTTACCTAGACAACGACCATCACACGACAATATCACGCAAAGATCATCAAGAACATTGAACTTATCATCAAGAACATCGTGATACTATCCTTGACAGGAACAATTCAGAAAATTGATAAAGCTTTACTTAAGACGAAACAACTGTTTCACTCATAATAAACAACCTTTTATTTGCAGAGATGGAGCCACGAGGGCAGACTGCAAAATCATATATAAGTTGGGTTCAACATGCAGCAGATGTATAATGAATGTAAATACAACCAAAACTGAAGTATTGCCGGTTAGCATATCTCCTGGTCTACTAAATGTACAGATAAAGGGCACACGTCTGAAGCAAGTTAACTAATTTAAATACCTAGAAAGTATAATCACAGAGGATGGCACAATATACCGATAAAACCAAAATCAGATATAAGGAAGCAAGCGCGCTTATATATCAATTAACACCCATAATGAAACATCCAAATATACCCACGTCCGCATAATAAATAACATATTCACACCAATCATATGTTACCGATATCAAACTTGGACATGATCCAAATCACATCTACGCAAGGGACGCAGAGGTGTTTCCAAGGCACCAGGGCTGGGTTCTATACTGGCCAAGACCTATTGATGCGTCCTCACCGAGCGTCCTGGGCAACAGGTCCCTTTGGGGTCCTGGCTAAAGTCAGTAGGATCGTTGAATCGGCCAAAGTCGGAGAGTGTCTGCCTGCACGGCGAGGAACCACCAGTCTGCACACCAATAAGTCAGACATGGGACAACGGATACTCACGCAAACCTCAAGTCCTGTATGACATCACACTGATGTTGAACAACAGGATGTCTTCATCCGACATACAGGACTTCACGCTGGAGATCACAGCCAGCGAACACAAGTAAGCAAGCAAGCAAGCAACATCTACGCAAAATAAACAACACCTGCGCGATGAGATGCCTGAGAAGAGCTGCCAACTTCACCATCCGAGACCGAATAAGAAATGATGTTATTAGGCAGACAGTCAAATCAACACTTTGTGCCAATTATACTGAAAGGCAGAAGATCAAATGGATCAACCGTCTCGTTAGAATGCAACATCATTAACTACCAGCACTGGCGATACAGAAAAGAAAATCTGATATGAGATCACGAAGACGCCAAAGAAGATGGAATGGCGACATCAAAGACATTGTACAGTCACACGAAATGACACTATCCAGTGCTACCCATCTGGCGCTGGAACGCCAACCATTCCTCTCCACGACGCTTGAAGATAATGATGAATAATGCTGGCCAAACGTCCCTTGAAGGGATATCCCGTTCAAACATGCTCCCGGTCACTACAACAGACTCAGATCCGCTAAAGTCTGGCAACGTGGTTCACCATAACATACAAGTTGGCATTCACCTGTTCCACAGTTAAAAATACATCTTAGCATCAACCTTTGAAGCTCACTTTACCAATTCTGCTGAAGCCATCTGTTTTGTTTGAACAAACAATTTCAAGTGCGGATCAAAGATCCCGATAAGGTGGCTTCTAATTTCTAGGAAGCCTCTAATTATCTCGTGTAAGTGGAAACAGCCGGTCTCTCTGGCCGAGGGGTTACAACACTTTCTCCGTAATCCCGTTTATCACGCAGAGTCTCGTAGCGGGGCGAGAGCTGGAGGCGGTTCGACCCCTGCTGGTGACTTGCGGGATAACTGAGCCGGCCGCTCAGAAAGCAATGGCAAACTACTGAGCGTAATCTTGCCAAGAAATCAACAGACAGCTCAAAGATGCTGCTGTTGACAGCGATGTCCTGTAAAGGATATGCGAATTTTTAAAAAAAAACAACAAGTGGAAACAAGTTCCGGTCGCGTATTGGTACTTTCATACTGGCACATGAAAACACAACTCCGGGGCATGCGCCAGCTTAACTGTTCTACAATCGTATGACAACAGTTGGGGAAAGGGTCAATTTACGAGCTTATATCGCCGAACAAACCCGGGACACAGGCTATGATTACAAAGTTGTGTTTAAAATATTATTTTGTATACAATTATCATCATGTGCCATGCCGATAAGCGTCGGCGGTCATGTTTCTCCTCACCAGAGTCGTGGATCAGCCCCGTGTTCTTGTCTCGACCAAGCGGCGTGGCCAAACCTTCCATAGTTTTACCTCTCTGCCCTTCCCTTGTTCTCCCCCCTCTCCCTCCCAATCTTGCCAGTTGTCACTAATTTCTCCAGTTCACTACATTTGGCTCTTGTATAACTTGCTCACTGGTTGTTCTGTCTGTCCATGGTATTCTTTGCATTACTATTTTCATATACTAGAATTGTTGTTTTTTTCAAAAGTAAAAAGTAAAGAACAGTTTTACATGCCTTAAGGCGCATCCGGTATATGATAGTGGACCCATATTTTGGTAGACGTTCAGTAGTTCGCCATTAATTTATACATATATTTTTTTCATATCCTTTACAGGACATCGCTGTCAACACCAGCATCTTTCAGCTGTATGTTGATTTCTTGGCAAGATTACGCTCAGTAGTTTGCCATTGCTTTCTGAGCGGCCGTCTCACATACCCCGTAGGTCACCGATGCGATTCGAACCACCGCTGATTCTCACCGTCATCACGTTAACCACGAGAGTATACGAGATTACGGAGAAAAGTCGTAACCTCTAAGCCAGGAAGCCGGCTATTAATTTATATACTAGCATGAATTAATTTATTCATCACCGTATTCGAAATCATCATTATGCGCCGCGCCCTACGTTCGTGCGTGATAATGGCCCGTTATCTCACAAACATGACTGAAGTGGCAGCTATATACTTATTCCTACAGCAATATCTCATCTCATCTCATGGGACGCAGAGGTGTTTCCAAGGCACCATGGCCGGGTTATATACTGGCCAAGACCTATTGACGCGTCCTCGTCGAGCGTCCTGGGCAACAGGTCCCTTCGGGGTCCTGGCTAAAGTCAGTAGAATCGCCGATTCCTCCGAAGTCGGAGAGTGTCTGCCTGTACGGCGAGGAACCACCAGTCTGCACACCAATAAGCCAGACACGGGACAACGGATACTCACGCAAACCTCAAGTCATGTATGATACCACACTGATTTTGGACAACAGGATGCCTTCATCCGACATACAGGACTTCACGTTGGAGCTCAAGCCAACGAACACAAGCAAGCAAGCAAGCATCTCATCTCATCGCATCATGTTCCTCTTGTACCTTGCGGTGTCGAGGCGAAACCTAAACAGCGGAGAGTGTCCGTTTATAGACTTCGTATATCAAGACACCCATGGACTCAGTTATTCCCTCTGTCCACCGTTTACGTGGTCGGCCTCTTCTTCTGCTTCCATTTGGTTTGTATATCACTGCTTGTTGTGGTATATTGTTAATTGGTAACTTAGTTACATGGCCAAACCATTTGACTTGCTGCCTTCTAATAAAATATAGCGCTGCTATAACCCCATTTTAGTCCTGATTTCTTCATTTCTGATTTTCTCTCTTCTTGATACATTGAGCATTATTCTCAAGAACCTAATTTCTATTGTTGTGATATTTCTTTTCGTTTTTATTTTTCTGTCATTGTCCAGGTTTGGCACTGGTAGCATAGAGTTCGCAGGAAGAGTGGTAGAGTGTGTGTGTTTTAGTATCTACTGATACATGTTTGTTCTTTAGCATTGGTGCCATTTGTTCAATGAGTTGGTTTGCCTTATTGCAATTATTTTCGATCTGGTCTTCCTATAACCAGACAGCCATATCTGCAGAAATATGACGAAGAGAACCCATACACAACATCTTGCACAATGTGTTGCCTGGCATACATCGCTGCATCTGGCCAGATGCTTACTGCAGTTATATATTATCTGGAGTGAATAGATTAATTATATCTTGGCCGTGACACTTAACACACATAGCCTCTGACCTTTCTAAACGTGGAGCATCTGTTATCTCAAGGGTACTCGCAAATTCGTTTAGAAAGATTTTTTAGGGGGTGGGGGATGGGGGGGGGGGGGGGTGAGAGAAACGTTCGCTGGCTTTTTACTCAAGCGTAGTCCATACACATGCTACTACTTCTAATTCACTGACTGATTTTTGCGTGTGGATTAGCTTTACCTATACCAGTGTCCCCCGGCATCAGGCGAACCCACTCCGAGTTCAGAAGTACTGTAATTGAAGTCCCTAAGTGAAGGACGAGAAGTCAACATTTTAGTCCAACTGACCGGTGTAGAGGTTGAACCCGCTACCTCGGCATCAGCACACCGGATGTTTAAGTACGAGCCCTCTCAATCATTCGACCATGCGGACTTCCACAAAGTCTGTCTGCACAAAACTGGTTGGATAACGAATCTACCATTACCGGGGGGACCAACCACGCTCTACACTCGAACAAGATCGGTGGCTATGTGTTCAGTGTTCCGGCCAAGCTATGATTCATCTATCCACTTCATAAGATACATAACTCCGCAAGGTTGCACCTGACGAGATATAGCAAAATATGCACGGCAATAAACTATGCAACCTGTTATTTGTGTATTATTTGTGTGAACACAGTAAAGCAATACATTGTTTTGAAATTACGAAAATGGGAACGTTTTCACGTCATTTGAAAAGGTTGTCTGTAGTTTAAAAAAAAAAAAAAAAATAGGTAGTCAAATAGTAGATTTAGCCAATGGGCAGATACTGCCGTGTTAGAAGTTCATATAATCTAGGTCACGACATACGACGTGTGGTAGCCAGTTCCTGTCCTCATTACCTTTTCCTCACAGACCTTTCCCAGACAATTCTGAAAATGGCTGGTGGCCATGTTTTATGAGGGTCACGGCATATGAAGTGTGGTAGCCAGTTCCTGTCCTCATTACTTTTTCCTCACAGACCTTTCCCAGACAATTCTGAAAATGCCTGGTAGCCATGTTTTATGTCGACTTCAGACCCGTTCTTTCGGGGGAAAAGTAATCCAGTCTCTGGTGGGAATGAACCAGGACCGCTATCTTGGCAAGTAAGTGCGCTAACCTTTGTACCACCTCGGCTCCTTGCCAAACAAAAAAGTAGTTTCCTGTCGCTGCGCAGGATGCTGCTAATTATGAAGTCATTAGTTATTTCGTTGTTCGATAGCTAAGGATAAGAATAATTAAGCATGAAACAACAGCAATATTGTCAATTTCCTCATCCCTAGAGACTACAGAGAAGGGAGGCTGTGGAGAGAGCGAAAGAACGAACGAAATTTATTTTCGAGGGGTCACAAATTGAGCACGCAAGCCCGTCTTTCAATCACTCATCTCCCGCGCACCAATTATCTATCATGAATGGTACATTTACACTAGGGGGGAAAGAGAAGCAACCACTGTAAAAGCACAGAAACATAAAGAATGCATATGCCAACGTTGAGAAGAGAAGAGAAGAGAAGAGAAGAGAAGAGAAGAGAAGAGAAGAGAAGATATCAGAACAACTTGACAGATTTACAGAGAATAGACAAGGAAGAGAATGAAACAAGATTGTGAAAAAACTTTCATCGTGGCATAATAAAATATGAGAACACGAATTGATACATTATGTTGAAGATCGTTAGATGTAAAAAAAAAAAAAGCATGATCACCCACGCAAATTACCGAAACAATTTATGATGATAATGGTGAAGAAAGATTATTGCTAGCGAACGTGGTCTACCCCTTGTCATGTTAATTATGTACGTCTTCCGAGCGATATTTTCGTCTGAACGGTTTTGATTTCCAAATTCTTTTCCGACTATAAGAAACAGAGCAGTGGATTTTGTGTTGCAGTGACGTAAGGTCTGTGTTTATTTCCTCAAGACAATGGGAGGTTTGTATGAGACGGGCGAGATATTCCATCTGTCTGCAGATTTCAAGTTTTTCTAGTTTCTTGCGCTTTCTTCCGTTGGTAATGAAGGAATATGCAAGTTTAAACACATACGTCATAAATAAAATATTGCACGATTTCTTGCCTGGAAAGATATCGTGCAATATTTTATTTATGGCATGTGTTTAAATTCTTTCCAGGCAAGTAATCGTGCAATATTTTATTTATGGCGTGTGTTTAAATTCGCGAAGACAATACATTGTTTTGAATATGTCTTCTTATAGTCCATGTCGTCTGGCATTGGTGATCATGTCTGTCCACAACCTTCTGTCTCGTGTACTGCCAATTCTTTTTATAGTCCATGCCGTGTGGAGTTGGTGATCATGTCTGTCCACAACCTTCTGTCTCGTGTACTGCCAATTCTTTTTATAGTCCATGCCGTGTGGAGTTGGTGATCATGTCTGTCCACAACCTTCTGTCTCGTGTACTGCCAATTCTTTTTATAGTCCATGCCGTGTGGAGTTGGTGATCATGTCTGTCCACAGCCTTCTGTCTCGAGTACTGTCAATCTTCTTATAGCCCTTGCCGCGTGGTGTTTGTAATCATGTTTGTCCACAGCCTTCTGGCCCTGTGTACTGTCAATCTTCGTATAGCCCACACCGCTTATCATGCATACCCAAAGATGTCTGCTGATTCGTGTAATGACATTCATTTCTTAAGCCAACTAGACTCTTCTCAGAAACGTGTCTTTACCCTCCAGGTTTGTCATTTACCTGAATCCACAGTTATTGAATACAGCTTGTATGTAGCAGATCAATGCAGATTAATGTATTTAACAGGCTAGTTCAATGACCTCAAAGGTTTTCCAACAATTCATACATTAGTATATGTAGCTGATGTTAAAACATGCTTGGGCCAAATATTAAATATTCAAAACACCTGGCGCTATTAAATGACCATATGTCAGGAGTCATGATAAATAATACATAACGAAGTGAACCGAATAACAATGACTGTGTGACAGATGTGAAACACACATAAATATGGGCCAGTTTGGCCTGGAGTGTAAAGCTGTTTGTAATCCATAATGGATAAATGCAAACCTGCATGGGCAATCATAAAATCAGATTAAAGATGCGAAACAAAGATTACGACCAGAATAGGTCGAGCAAAATCTGCATGTCAGAAGTGAAGAGTATCTTATTTAATTAATCACAATCATCGAATGTAGGAAAAAGAGTACTGACACATTTTATGAAACCTGTTCCGCTGTATGGCAGTGAATCATGGCACGTGAAGGAATAACTTAGGAAGAGCTTTGACACGAAAGAAGAAATTGTTTATGAGACACATGTTGCGAAAAAACCGGACGGGTAGGGTCACTAATAACCAGTGTCTGGAAAAGGCCTTGCGAAACAGGCCGTTATAAACAACAATACATAAAGGCATTGTCCTGTGGTCATATAATGAGTCTGAGACTGATGCTACTACCGCTGCTGCTGATGTTGCAACTACTGCTGCTGATGTTGCAACTACTACTGCTGATGTTGCAACTACTACTGCTGATGTTGCAACTACTGCTGCTGATGTTGCAACTACTACTACTACTACTACTACTACTACTACTACTACTACTACTACTACTACTACTACTACTACTACTACTACTACTACTACTACTACTGCTGCTGCTGCTGCTGCTGCTGCTACTATTACTACTACTGACACCTTGCCGCCTTGACAGACGACAGTTTGTTACATTGTGCTTCGAAAAAGTATAATAACTACAACCGATGCCGGGAACCAGGGATGAAGTTATACCTCTTCACAGCACAAAGCCTTGGCTGTATTGTAAAGACCATGTGTTGCCCATGCAGTATGATCCCTCTCTACCTAGTTTACTCCAGAGGAACGGTAACACCAATACATTTGGAACAAGACAAGCTGCGGGAGCTGCCGGATCAGCCAAGCAATGATCAAACAGTCCACTTGTCGGAGTTTCTATTAATGAGAAGAAAAGCATTGAAACAAAAATGGTGGACTGGAAAGATCAGAGTTGGAAGTGGTAAAGACCGACAGAACGAAATGATACTGGATGACCGAAGACGGCGGTGTGTAGGAATTTCACCAATCGAGTTGATCCAGAACACCACAGACTAGATCTGTAGAGGTACACGAACGCCGTGTACATTTGGCAGAACAAGCGATGGTGATGCCAGATTTGGAATACATCAACAGGCAGATTTTGACCTCTGTATACGATTGTATTTTTTAAAAACAAGATGTGGTTCCAAAATGCGTTAAAAATACATATCTAGATGATATTATAAACACCACTTATAGTCGACCCGCTCCGTGGCGAAGGAGTTACCGACGCCGTTCGTAATCCTGCATACCGCGTTAGAAACACAGCTGTAGGTGATTTGGCAGCAGACCGACTAGAGAAAGATGTTTATGAAATGGTATGGGTGCCTGTCGTTCAGAAAATAATAACAAATTACTGAACGTAAACTTGCCCAAGAATAACGAACAGCTAAAACATTCTGGGGTTGGCTACTATGTCATGTAATGGATATGCAGTTAACTTTAACTAAACTAAACTATGGCCGAGAAGCGGGCAAATCCGAACGCGGGGGGGGGGGGGGGGAGAAGCTGATTGCACAGTGGGGAAAGATACTTCTAGAGATAGACGCGGGAAAAAATAAGGCACAACAGGAAGCAAAGAAACAAACCCAAGGAGTGAGTCCTTCTAAGGACTCTATCCACTAAAAACAGACCTGTAACGAGCCTTCACTGACAGACAGAAAAGCAGCAAGAAAACAACACAGAGAAACCCGTACCAATGAAACTCCAGGCTGACGTCACAAGCAGGAAGTCTGCTCTCCAGAAAGAAAATTGACTGACACAGAAAGAAAATAATCTAACACCGTAACATGAACCACCACAATTATAAAAGCAGGTTAAACGAGGTAGACAATTTTATTTATCGGATCGGATAACACATTAAAACATGACCTTTCAAGAGATGTATACCCCAAAAAAAAAAGGAAGCCGACACTGAGACAGAAATTAAGTAAAACAACAACACAGGTTGGAGACAGATATGGGTGGGAATGAAGACATAACGTCAGATTTAAGCAAGAAAATATAAATATGTAAACCCTAGACACACATAAACGAGTAGAAATGTTGACAGCGTCCCAGTGTCGGCCATTTATCAAGTTCCGGGGAAGAACTTGTTACAGACGGGTGTTCAGAAGTCGTCTGGCGCCGGATATTTAATACAAATATATGGCTTCCTACTACCAACTGGGGAATCACGTCTCTCGTTGAGGGGTTTCTATGAGACGTTTTCTCAACTTCATATTGCCACTACAGATCCCGATAAGAGGTATTGGTAAATAAAATGTCGGATTAATTCGATAGTAGACACCGGACGTAGAGTGTCGTCTGCCAATAACGCCATTCGTCTTCTTATAGTCTATGCCGTGCTGCGTTAGTGATCATGTCTTTCTACGGTCTTATGTCTCGCTTAGTGTCAATCATTTCTGATACTGATATTCTTCCATGCTAAGATGTCAAACTATCAAAGATCTTCCATCGCCTGCCTCTCTTCCCCTCGATGTCTTTGTGGCGACATACTACAGCTTTCTTCTTCTTGGGGGGGGGGGGGGGGGGGGCTGCGTGGTGGGGGGGGGGGGCTGCGTGGTCTCGAGGTATGGTGTCCGCCTCGAGTGCTGGAGGCCCCGGGTTCAAACCCCGGTGAGGACCGGGATATATTTCGCGTAGACTTCTAGCAATAAAATGTCCCCTGGTCTCTGGGTAGTGAGATCGGACGCCCGTGTGTATTGTTGCGCACGTAAAAAATCCCTTGGCAGGTGGAAATCGAAAAAGATTAGCCTAACGGCGCTGCCTGGGCAAAATTTTGAGTTAAAAATCTACCCAAAGTATTTCAAGATCCTCGCCGGTGCTACGGAGGTCGTGCACTGAGCTGAGTTTCTCCAGACTCCGGTTTGAGTGAGGAGGGAATAGAAAGAAAAAGCAGCGGCTGCAGCAGGATATAACAATATGAATGGGAACAAATAGGTATATTAAGTTCCTGCGAGAAGAAACGTACTAAACATCAACACGTTGCACATACCTTACAAGGAGATCCATCTTATCGCGAAATACAGGTGAAAATCCGAAATCAGAAGCACTCAATAAATATATTTTTTTAAAAATTTTGTTGCGTATCCCTTACGGGACGTTGCAGTCAACACCAGCATTTTCAGCTGCTGTTGATGTACTAGGCAAGTGTTACGTTCAGTAGTTTGCCATTGCTTTCTGAACGACCGGCCCCTATACCTTTTTCGAAAAAACCAGCACCGCCGTGTTTCGAACCCGGGTATACGGGCTCGTAAACCCCGTTCGCAAGCCCTTTAGCCACAGAGACCGGTAATAAATATATAAAATGAATAATAAAATAAAATAAAATAAAATAAAATAAAATAAAATAAAATAAAATAAAATACACAACAAACGCGTACAATACGACACACAGGACGGCCAACGTTTCGATTCTCGGAATCTTTGTCAAGGACAGGACACCACAGATAGCTAACACAACGAAATACAGCAAACAAAGAAAAAAATACAGCTACTCCGATGCCATGTGGGGCAGGAAAAAAAACGTCCTGTGTGTCGTATTGCACGCGTTTGTTGTGTATTTTATTTTATTTTATTATTCATTTTATATATTTATTGAGTGCTTCTGATTTCGGATTTTCACCTATATTTCGTGATACGATGGATCTCCTTGTAAGGTATGTGCGACGTGTTGATGTTTAGTACGTTTCTTCTCGCAGGAGCTTAATATACCTATTTGTTCCCATTCATGAGTTAGGAGGAGAACGGAGCACTTATGGGTTACACCCGTGTGCCGTGATGTTGATCCATCGAATAAACTAAACTAAACTAAACTAAACTAAACTTTCTTCTTCTTATGACATGCACAAAGAAACCAGTCCTCTTTCTGAGTTATATTCTTTCAGGATATCTTCATGATTCTTTCTAGCCATCCACGATGTTGTCAGTATTCTTCTATAAACTACATCTCCGCAGCACTCCGCGTCCTCACTTGTCTGAATTATCAATGATTTGCTTCCGTACATCAGGATTCGCTCAATATAGCTCTTAAGAACTATTTTCCTCTCCTCAATCGGCAAAGATATATTGCAGAAAATATTCGCCATTTTGCTTAATTCTGCTTTTCCTTGTGCTATTTTACGTTTAGCTTCCTTAATACATCTTCCATCTGCTGTTATTCAAGTACCCATGTGACGTCGTGTATACAGGTATATTCCACACTAACGACATGTTAGCTTCCCAGCGGCTGTCGTAATACGAATACTGTCCTTCGCTTTGTGAACAGATGCATCTGTGTACTGTAGTAAAGGGTGGTCACATAGCACATAACGCCATCTAGATGTGAAGCGACGGGTCTCCAGTTGAGTCATGACAGCACTCGGAACATTCCCATAAGTGCTCCGTCCTCATCTTCAACACCCAGCGAAGAGTCCCAATAATAATAGTACCTGTTGCAGTCTGCCTCTGTGTCCGTATGGTCTTTCTCGGAGAATCACATTATAAATATAACAGCTCGAATACATGTCATGCTTGCATTGTATGAGTGACTGAATGACACAGCAGCACGATCAGCAGCACAGCAAAACCCACTGACATGTAGTATGGCTGTGATGTTTATTAACCTGATCCGGCGTCTGTGTAAGGTTTGTTTGTGGATTAGTATTCGTTGACTCACCAAGGAAGAGTCTGTGTAAGGTTTTGTATGTGCTTTAGTTTTCGTTGGCCCTCTAAGGAATCTCATATTAGCTTTTTTGTCATACCCCGGTGCTGTCATAATCTTTCTTAGTTCCTCTACACCAGTGGTTCTCAACCTTTTTTGGCCCATGTGCCCTTACACGTTCAGAACGTCATCCGCCCCCCTTTTTTCGTATTTCCCCCTATACATCCCCCGCCCTACATAGTATACGTAAAGTTTGAAGTTAAATTTAATATCACATACTAGAACAAGTCTAGATGACGTCTACATAAAACGTGATTTGCGGGGCTTCGTATGTTATGAAACGAATTTCAGAAGGGCGAGACGTACAGAATTGTAAAGTATGGAGGGAAAGACAATATCAAGTAATCGGTTCTTGTATTAACGCGATCTTGAAATAATCTTATCCCCCCCCCCCGGAAACCCTAAAATTCACCCGGGGGGGGGGGGAAATTCCCCACCGGTTGAGAACCACTGCTCTAGACAGATATACATCCATCTATCCAATCCATCATGTGCCATGCCGGTAAGCCCGGGCGGTCATATTCTGCCATCTCACTCGATCACCAGAGTCGTGGATCAGCTCCGTGTTTCTGTCTCGACTATGCCACAAGGTCAAGCCATCCAGGTACTTGCTTTTAGGTCTTCCCCTTGGTCTGTTCCCCTCGATCTTACCAGTTGTCACCAAGTTATCCAGATCATTTTTTCTCATAACATGCCCCAAAAATTACAGATATACAGATATACAGTTCAATGGGTATTTGACATTTCTTGTTTATGTTACAAGACAACAATATGTTTTAGTGTGCTATGACTGGCAATTAAATAGCATATTGATAAAACCCGATACTACCAATGTAAAAGACGGACATTACCCAAATCACACACACACACACGCAAAATCAGCACCTGCGAGATGAGATGTCTGAGAAAAGCTGCATCCAAGGCCGAGTAAGAAATTATGTTATCAGACAGATTTTGGAATCAACACATTGTGCTAAATACACTAAAAAGAGAAGATCAGATGGCTTGGCAATCTCATTATATTGCAATATTACCAGCTATAAGCAATGACGCTAAACCAAAGAAGATGTGATTCGAGAGTAAGAGGATGCCCGATAAGAAAATGGATTGACAACATCAAAGACATTGTGCAGTCACACGGAATGACACAATCCAAAGCCATCCATTGGGCGCTGGAACATCAAATATTCCTCCCTACACCGCTTGACGACAAAAGTAGATGATGATGATTAAAATGTATAGGGTTTTTTGTGAACGTTCACAATAATTAACATCACGCCTGTTAAATATGTGTGAAACTGTTAGTAAAGCGCTAAACAGAATACATTTGTCACAGATGAACTGTAGCCTCTTACATAAACAAATGCAAGATATTTATTTCTTAACTAATTCACAGCCATTCAGTTACGTGCTCAGTTATTTCACAACTGCAAGTACAGGGTGTTTGTAAAGTCTCACTACACTTTGTATGTAGAAGAAATTTTTAAAATGAAGTACATGACGTCATCACAAAATGTGCTCCACAGTCCATCGTGAAGCAATATGCAGCGAATGGCTGTAGTCTGCTGTAGTAATTCTTTGCACTCCAAAGAGAATGATGTTATCAACGGAAGAAATCATTTTTAGGGTTGAACAAGTGTTTCGAAATGGCGGTCGATACACACGGAAATAACAACAGACACGTTGCAGAGGTTATTTGACAATATGAAGAGACGCATACAGTCAAATCTTCAAGCCAGTGGTGGACATTTCCACCATCTGTTATAATGAATACTTCATTGGTACTTTCTAGCTTCCCCAAAACAGCGTTAGACCATAGCAGTAACTATTATAACTAATTTAATGATTTTTTTAGCGCATTTGTTGATGACATCTTGTACTTTATTTTTCAAAGTTGACCTAAATACAAAGTATAGTGAGACTTTACAAACACACCGAACATTGTTCAGCAAAGTAACCCGGCAAGACACACGATCATGAGGTTGTTGGTACTCTCTCTCTCTCTCTCTCTCTCTCTCTCTCTCTCTCTCTCTCTCTCTCTCTCTCTCTCTCTCTCTCGCGCGCGCGCGCGCGCTCTCTCTCGTGGCAAGCATCGTCTGGATATTTTCTCCGGGGCATACTGGTGTGTTGGGGAATGAACAGGCAGACAGATTGGCTGGCTCTGCAAATTTGGTACATGATAAGGCAGACGTGGTTACGGCCTTGTGGGAGCACTTGTACACCTCGGAGGAGCAAATGGATCACCATGGTCTGGCAAGAATGCGACAGCGTGGAGTGACGAGGGGATCTGGCCGACACTCGACGCTCAGAGGAAAGGCGAGACGCACATATAATCAGATTGCTACTGGTACTTTTGGGGTTGGAACTCTTCGCTGGCTTCTGAGGATGGGGACGGTGCGCCTATGGGAATGCCCCGAATGCTGTGATGTCGGTTCCTAAATCAATCAATCTTTCTCTCTCTCTCTCTCTCTCTCTCTCTCTCTCTCTCTCTCTCTCTCTCTCTCTCTCTCTCTCTCTCTCTCTCTCTCTCTCTCTCTCTCTCTCTCTCTTAAAGTATATAGTAACATTATAGGAACGCTCTCAGAATATGTCTGTCCTGTATCAAGAATACGAGTCTCGCTGGTGTAAAGGTTAGTTCGCTTGCCTACCATGATAGTGGTCCGTGTTCTATTCCCATCAGTGCCAGGGTTAGTCTTTCAGACCATTAGGGCTCTAGGATCGATCCAGCCGAATTTTTTTTTTTTTTTTTTTTTTTTTTTGCGATCGCTCGCTTTGACCTCAAGCGTAGCCTACTAACGCTACTTTTATTACCACTGGAATGAATTTTGCGTGTGGATTATCTTTCCATATTACCAGTGTCCCTTGCCATCAGGCGGCCCCACTCCGACTTCTGAGATACTTGTATTTTACGTTCCCAAGGCGAGGACGAGAAGTCAACATTTTAGTCCAACTGATCTATGTAGTGGCGGAATTCACTTTTTCAGCATCAGCACAGCGGATGTTTAAGAAATAACTCTCTTATTCATTTGGCGCAACGCTGACCTCCAGCCTAATTTAACTTGGGGACCAAGCAATTATCTGCATCTTTCAGGAATTGTTTTGGGACGAAAGCCGACGGGTAGGAACTTATCAGCCCAGCACATTTTGTTGTGGTCTAATATATGTGAGGAACTCAAACATCACACTCCAGGGTGTTTTTAGCTCAATCATTATACAAGAAACAATAATCATGCAGACAACATCAGCAACCATGATTGCAAATAATAGTGAAGGCTCTAAGCAAGAAACATTTATTGTTGAAACCATAAAATTCACGGAGAAATAGATAATAGAAAGAGAACACAACGTAATCCCTCCCGGTGAATTTGTTTATAAAATGGCGCCTGCGTAAAACTGAAGGACTAACGTGATATGTAGAAAGTGAGAAAAAAAAATGGGCCTCGTTGTGAATAATAGAAAGATTGAGGTGATGGTGACATCAAAGAAACAGATTGTGGCTAACAGTGCAGTTAAAGTAACTGAAGCTATTTTGAGGCATGTGCATAAATTCAGATATCGAGGCACATGTATAACATAACATCAGGCGGAAGATGCATCACTGAGATGAAGAACAGAATAGGACAAGCAAAAAGTTTATTCTATGACATGAAGAACGTTTTGTGCAATAAGTCACTGTCCTTGAAAGTCAGAAAAAGAGTTCTTGCGTGTTACATAGAACCAGTTTTAATACAAGGCTGCCAGTCCTAGACAATTTGTAAATAGGCGAATAGATCCTTGGAAGCCTTGGAGATGTCGTTTTATAGAAGAATGCTGTAAATTAATTGGACAGCCAGCATGAGCAATCGGGGCGTTTTAAGGAAAGCTGAGTCGCAAAGACAATTTATCACTAACATCAGAAAGAAGCAGTCACCGTTTCTTGGTCATCTTATGAGGTGACAATAACTGGTACATGTTGTGACAACCGGAAGGATTTGTGGAAAGATTGATAGAGGAAGACAACAAAAAAGATTCTTGAGTCTTTTATCATGGCACGGAAGGGAACACGAGTTTATCCATGACGTCGGGGATCGTAATCTGTGGTGATGCATGATCGCCCACACCATTCGGCAAGGCACTGGATGATAATGCCGGAAATGATATGACAATATTGCTAATGTGTAACTTATGGAAAGGACCGGACATATGGCTGGCGGGGTAGGGGTATCCTCTATCAAAGGAGAAGTAAGGTGCCTCCTTCCCTCCGCTAGCCTACGGGACACCGTTGGGCAAGGTGGTGGATGAAGTTGAAGAGCAGCCGATAGATAGTTGTAGGTTATGGTCTCCAGCCTCACGACGGTAGGCAGAGGATCTCTTTTTGGGGAGACTATGGCTACGGTCATTGACCAGTGTTGTCACTGCTAAGAAGGAAAGCAATAGCAAACTACCCTCTTTACAGAAGCCAAAAAATTTATGTTTTCCGGTCTCATCGAAAAAATGCAAAGAATACCATGGACAGACAGAAAAACCAATGAACAAGTCCTTCAAGAAACAAATGAAGATCGTAAACTGATTAGAGACATTAGACGTAGACAGTCAACATTTTTTGGACATGTTATGAGAAGAAATGAATTGGAGAACTTGGTGACAACTGGCAAGATCGAAGGGAAGAGACCAAGGGGATGACCGAGAAGTAAATACCTGGATGGCTTGGCCACGTGGCATGGTCGAGACAGGAACACAGAGCTGATCCACGACTCTGGTGATCGAGTGAGATGACCGCCCACACTTATCGGCATGGCACTTGATGGATGGATGGATGTGAATTGGTTGAGGGCTTTGTGTCTTAGCATCAGAAAACGGGCAGAAGAATGATTGTGTGCGTGCGTGAGTGCGTATGTGAGCACACGAGCAGGCGTGTGCGTGTTGTAAACCGTCTACATATTCCGCGATGTCATAGTGGTTAGAGCGTTTGCTTGCCGACGCACACCGAGATGACTTTCCGCTGACTTAATAAATGTGTCTCATTAAACCAATATGGGCCTTTAGTGGACCCCCGCTTCGTTACATACGAACTGGGTATTTTCAAGGCAAACGTAGTCCAACCGCCGGAGAACATCTTTCTTTCTCTCCTGCGCTGACGCTGGGAAAGATGGGGTTTAAAGATACGTGGTATTCTCCCCCTCGCAAATTTGGACCCGGATCTTGATCATGTCGAGTCTGCAATCATTCCCACGGTCTAATTCAGGGAATATGACCTTAATATCTGCAGACGTTGCTTCAGGCAATACTCTGATGACATTGGATTCTAAGAGCTTGACTGAACATTTCAGAGGTCTCTGGCTTGATTGTTGTATTAGAAATGTACACACTTTATTCGCTAATTCAATAAATGGATGTGTTTGATTATATATATAATGTTAAAGACGTTATCCGCCGAGGAAAGAGGGCGTAAAAGGGAATTTGTCAGTGCAACTGTTTAGTGCCGTAAGCTATAGTTGCGAAGGTTTAGAACCCTATCTGCTATGGGAATCACATTAAATATTCAAAACAACCATTAGTTTATGATTCATTCATTCATTCATTCAGTAGCATGTCCTTTGCAGAACCTCGCTCCCATAACAACCTTCCGGAAAACTTCTCGATCCCAAGCAAGATGTCCCGCGTCTGATACACCCATCTGGAGATCATCCGCCACATCCTGCACCCATCTTCTCTTTGGCCTTCCTCTTCCTCTCTTCCCAGGCATATACCCTTCCATTATTGTTCTCTCCAAACTGTCGTGACGTTTCAAGTGACCAAAATACTTCAATTTTCTTTGTTTTATCGTCTTTAATAGCCATCCCTCCTCAATATTCAACTCTTGAAGTATGGATGCATTTGTTCTTTTCTTTACCCAAGATATTCTTAGAACTCGTCTATAACATTTATATTCAAAGGCATGTATGCGCTGTTCAGCTTGTTTAGTAAGTGTCCATGTCTCACAGGCGTATGTTGCAATGGGAAAGATGCATGTTCTTAAAAATCTAATTTTTGTAGTTCTGTCTGTCCCACACCATAATTTATTCATCTGTTTTAGTCTTTGAAGAGCAATGGATAGTCGCCGTTTAATTTCTTTCATTGTGTCACCATTATTCGTAATCAATGACCCAAGATATTCAAAATTTTCAACCACCTCCAATTTTTTCCCATTAATGTATATTTCTTTCTCCATAGTAGTTTTATCTGTATGCATTATCTTAGTTTTTGCTATGTTAAGATATAAGTTGTGATTTTCACTATTCAATTGTGTTGAGGCTATTAGGTTTTCTATGCCATTCTGTGTTGTGGATAGTAATACTGTATCATCAGCATATCGAATCTCTGGTATGTCATGACCGCCGATATTTAGGGCATCATATGGCTCCCTGTTTATATCATCTCTTACATTTCTCATTATATTTTCGGCATACAGGTTAAACAAATAGGGTGACAGCACGCAGCCCTGACGGACTCCTTGCTTGATGTCAAACCAATCTGATGTCTCGCCATCTATTCTAACTGCTGCTTGTTGGTCTAGATATAGCATTTTTATGAGATGTACTACATGTGAAGGAAAGCCCATATTCCTCATGATTTCCCAAAGTTTCTGATGCTGTACACAGTCAAATGCATTTGAATAATCCACAAAACATGAGAATAGGTTTACATTAAATTCTCTGCACTTCTCTATTATTAAACGCATGTTGAATATGTGATCTCTTGTTCCTCTTCCTTGTCTAAATCCAGCTTGAACTACGTTAATCTCTTCTTCCATTTTCTTACTAAGTCTTCGCATTATGACTTTTAGTAGAATTTTACTTGCATGACTTATCAGGGCAACAGTTCTATAGTTGGTGCATAATTTCAGGTTGCCCTTTTTTGGTATTGGAATTAAGATAGTTCTCTTCCAATCTTTTGGCCATATACCATATTTCCAAATCTTTGTACATAATGCATGATATATGTGTATGCTTTCTTCTCCTCCTGCTTTAATTAGTTCAGCTAGTATCTCATCACATCCAGGTGATTTACCATTCTTCAGGTTCCTTATAGCCCAAGCAATTTCATCTAATGAGGATTCAGGTTCTGTCTCTACTGTCATTGGCTCATGTATCTCATTCATATCCTCACTGTCACTCATATCATACATTCCACTGCAGTACTCCTGCCATCTTTCTAGAATTTGTCTAGATTCTGTTAAGGTATTTCCCATCTTGTCACAGATAACATTCAATTGAGGTTGAACATTTCTTGTCAATAACTTCATTTCCTTGAACATTTCATAATCTCTTCCAGCCTTATGATATTGCTCTATTCTGGTACAGCAATCTTGTATATATTGATTTTTGTCCTTTCTTGTGTTCTTTCTTATTTCTCGAGTTAAAGATTTATACTTCATCCTGCTATCGGATTCATCTCCTTTCTGTTTCAGCTCCCTTCGTTGTTTTATTAATTCTAACGTGTCTGATGTAATCCATGGCTTAAGTTGCTTTCTCTTGGTCGGAATGAAATCTTTGGCTGCAGTTATCAAGATATCTCTAGCTTGTATTGCCAGTTCATCAGGTGTCATTTCTTCTTGTACAGAGATCAAGACCCCAAAGCGATTCCTAACTTATATGTTGTATGCGTCCGGTATTTGTGTGAGATCAAAACGAAGTGGCCTTGGTCCTCGTGTAAGCTTTTTTAGTTTTAATTTCAGATCTGCTTCTAATAACTGATGATCTGTATCACAGTCTGCACTTCGTAGGGTTTTTGCAGATGTTATGCTTGATCTCCATCTTCTTTGTATTAAAATATAATCTATCTGATTTTTGGTAAAACTGTCTGGAGAGTTCCATGTGAAGAGTCTTCTTGGATGTTGTTTAAAAAGTGTGTTGGCTATCGTTAACTCATTTTCTGTGCAAAATTCAATTAATTTGTCACCTGCATCAGTTCTATTTCCTAATCCAAATTTTCCTAAAACGTGTCTCTCATTTTCAGCTCTTCCTGCACCTACTTTAGCATTAAAATCTCCCATTATTATTGCTATATCATTATGACCAATCTTATTTAATGTGTCTTGTAGTGTGTTGTAAAAATCTTCAATTTCATCCTCCTCTGCTGTTGAAGTAGGTGCATATATCTGTATGAGAGTTGTGTTTTTTGGACGGCCTTTAAGTCTAATAGTGAGGATTCTATCACTAACTGGATTATATCCCATTAAAGCTTTTGCAGTTGTCTTATCTAAACAAAATGCCACTCCACTCTGGCCTCCGACATCTCTACAAGAATAAATGAAAATACTTCCATTTTCAGTTGTAAAATGTCCCTTGCCGCTCCAGCGATGTTCACTAATTCCTAAAATGTGAATGTTTAACCTCTCAATCTCATCACACACTACTTTAAGCTTTCCCTCATACAAACTTCTCACATTCCACGTTGCCATTCTCACTCTGTTTCTTAGTCTGATACAGGGGATTTCCTTGGTAACACAGTCAGGATTAACTCCGTCATCACGATTACTAGTACTGGTCCCTGCGTCACACTCTTCCCCAGTGTTATCTGATCTGCCTGGCCTGGGGGTCTCGCCACCAGATCTCTTTCTTATTGTTTTCTTTCATGGCTGTTATGGTTTCTTGGCAAGTTTTGCAGGAGGTAGTTTGCCGTTGCTTTCCTTCTGGGCAGTGACTGTACTAGTCGGTGGCCATAGCCATTGTCTCTACTGATGAGATCATCTGCCTATCGCCGCAGAGTGCAATACCATAACCAACAACAATCTGTCGGCTGCTCTCACACTCCATCCACCACCTGCTTCCATGGCTTCACGTAACCCTGATCGGGGGACTAAACGGGTACTCCACCTTGCCCAAGGGTGTCCCGTAGACTAACGGAGGAAAGGAGGCGTCTTACATCTCCTTTGATAGGGGAAACCCCTACCCTGCTAACCGAAGTTTATGATTATGAGTGAGTATATGTCTTAGGTCTATGCGAGGGATTGTGTATTTGTGTGTTACTGAGTGGGTGCATAACTGTGATAGCTTGTACAACACTGTAAGAGAGTCACGCCTACTCTACGCTACCAGACCGTAAGATAGTCACACCTATTCCATGCGATGATAGTAGACAATCAACATCCACATCTTGTAGTCACCACTTGGAGAGTTCATACGCATGCTGGGAACGAGCTTGTTGCTCGGCTACCTGGATGGGGCCAAGTCAACATCGGACACAAGTTTATCAAGTTGTACAAGAACTAACGACTCGATTAAAGAGGTTCGACAACAACGCCGCGAACATTATCATCATCGTTGTCGCCACCAACATCAACAACAACATCACCATCGCCGATAATAACACCATCATCATCACCATCGTCAATATCAACAACATAATGTCTTCGGTTATCATGTGTGTCCGGAAGACGAAGCAGGATTCAGTCAACACGACGATGGACACAGGACACGGCAGGCGCCTAGGACGTGAAAATGCAGGAGAATTGACAAAGGATGAAACTCATAATAAAAGTGATGTTCAGCAAGGGACATGGTACATAATGCTGCTGCTGCTGCTGCAGCTGATGTTAGATACGGAGTGACGTTTGAAACTAGAGCAGATCTGGAATCATACAATCCCCTGGGGATTGTGTTGTGGGAAATGAGCAGGCGGATAGGTTGGCTGGATATGCTCTCCTTGGTAGGTTCATGATAAGACAGACGTGGTCGGGGGTCTTTGGGATCGTGTGTATAGTGCAGAAGAACAGTTAGATCATCAAGGCTAGGGGAGAATCGTGATGGAGAAAGTGACCAGCGGGTCTGGTCGACACTCAAAACTCCGAGAAAAGGTCAGACGGAAACATAATTAGACTACTACTGGCACTATTAGTACTGGGACTCTTCGCTGTCTGTTGCGGATGAGGAAGGATCACGTATGGGAATGTCCCGAGTGCTGTGATGACGGTCGGTTCTTGACTCAACTCAACTCTGGATCATACAACACAAATATAACACAACTACGAGGCAAATTAAGATGTAACAGCACAACATCAATAAGCCTACTTATAACACAGCAACATCAGTAAGCCCACAAGTAACCCAGCTGGCAACAAACTGCTGGTCTAACACACCTACAACTTGCCAACCTTTAATGTGCTACATGCCGAGCCCATTTGTAACAATAAGCCCATCTACAAACAGTAACACCAAAAGCCCGGATGCACATGCCACGTAATCAAATAGAAACTTACCCAAAGCCAGCTTCACTATCTCCTCCACAAGCGATACTAAAGATATCAATACAATGTATCAATACGCATGACAAATTCATTCACGGGTACTGATCGACACTCATAATTAGGACTTTTGTGTTGGCATTCTGGCGACGGCATTGTGTACAGTGAAATGCTTTTACATCTGTCCACGGTTGTTTGTAGCGTGAACTGCATGTTCGGAAAAAATGGCGGCTGGCTTTGTCGCAAAACGGACTGGTTTTCCTTATGCGGTAATGTGTGGCTGCTGGTTTTCTAGTGACTGCCGCTTCCGTCAACGGTGTGCTTTAGGCAGTAATGTGTGGCTGCTGGTTTTCTAGTGATTGCCGCTTCCATCGACGATGAACTGTATTTTTCGTGGAGGACTTGTGTGTTGACATTCTGGCGGCGGCATCACGTACAGTGAAATGCTTTCACATCTGTCCGCGGTTGTTTGTAGCGTGAACTACACGTTCGGAATAAAGGCGGCCGGCGTTGTCGCAGAACTTACTGTTTTCCCTTATGCAGTAATGTGTGGCTGCTGGTTTTCTAGTGACTGCCGCTTCTATCGAAGATGAACTGTATTTTTCGTGGAGGACTTTTGCGTTGGCATTCTGGCGTCGGTATTATGCACAGTGTACCTGTGCGGGCTGTTGGTTTGTCGAGACTCCTGTCTGTTCCACTTTTCACCTGGGATAGTGAGGAGCATTTTGTGTGACATTCAGTGGCACACAAACGGAGCATAATTGGGACGACCCGTTGCTGTGAAGTTGGAACCGCGACTAACTAACTAACTCATAATGAGGAAAGGAAAGAATTATAGATCAGAAAACACTCATCATAATCTTGAAGCCGGTCCACTGCAGAAGGTAGCTATCATCACGACCCACCGTAAAGACTCTTGATCCTGTACAAGGCGTGTGCATGGTGTATCCGTGTGTGTGTGGATGTGAGGGTATTGCTTAGGTTTGAATATATGTGAGTGTGCTAGCTGTCTTTGGTCCGAATAAGGCAGATGTACGTATGTGTATGTGTGTGTGTGTGTGCAGACAGTCAGACGGACGGACGGACGGATAGATAGATAGATAGATAGATAGATAGATAGATAGATAGATAGATAGATAGATAGATAGATAGATAGATAGATAGATAGATAGATAGATAGATAGATAGATAGATAGTTGTGTGTGTGTGTTTGTGTGTCGCGCCCGCCCGTGTGTGTGTGTGTAAATCTGTATAGGGAACAAACGAATTAATGAATGAACGGTTGATTAGATGAATGTATCATTGAAGCAACGAATCCTTACTATACTATATCGCTTATCAGATTTATCGGACACAAGTTTTTTACTATATCGCTTATCAGATTTCCCCAGGAGGTGACGTGCCCATTTGACAGAAGGTCTCTTGCACTTAACTAGGGCAAATGATTACAGCAGCCATTGCTACTGTCCGCAACTGCCAGGTCGTTACGTTAACCAGGGGTTTGATACGGGTTTCAACACCTGGAGGGCTCTCGCTTGTCATCGAGGCAGATTATTATCATTGAAGAGGTCATGTGACACGTGACGTTTGTTACAATCTTGCTCGTTCATATCCGGTACTGTATGTGTTTGGCAGATGGTTTATCTTCTTCTTCTTCTTTTACTTCTTCTTCTCTTCCTCCTCTTCTTCTTTTTCTACGCCTTTATCTTCTTCTTCTACTCGTATACTTCTCCTACGCCTCCACCCCTTTATTCTTCTTCCACTTCTCCTTCCCTTTTCTTCTTTCTGTTCTTCTTCTCCTATTTCTTCTTCTTCTTAGTCATGTACTTCTCTTCCTCTCCCTTCTCTTTCTTCTTCTTCTTCTTCTTCCTCCTCCTCCTCCTCCTCTAGTTCCTTTTCTTCCTTTCGATAACATAAGGCGGAAAGTATATTAAGAACGCATATTTCACTGTAAGAGCGGGCACAATCCTGTATATTTCACAAATACCAAAAACATACAACAATGTCTGATTACACGAAAGTTAGTAATAATAACACAAAGATCTAAATAACATACAACCAAACGTTATATCCTAATTAAACGCACAAGGTTCCAACAAAGTATACGAGGGGTTTCACGTGAAAACCGTAAAAGTGTCTTGTAACCTGTCAATATTGTTGTTAAGGATGTCAAGAGTGTTCAGCACGTGACATCGAGGTGTAGACAAACACAGTGACCTTATAAGGACAGTTTAAATATGGCCGCCCCACTCTTGACATGCACGAAAGAGGAGCAGCGTTTTACTATCCGTTTTTGTTTTTAATCGGTGAAGGGGTGAAAACTATGGAAATTCATCGCGAATGAAGGTCCTGTATGGTGATGCATGCCTGTCAGTCCAGTGAGTGTATGAGTGGAGTAGGAAGTTTCAAAACGGTGTGGCTTCTGTGACAGACTGTTCACGGCCGGATCAGGCACACCGAGTAGTGACCCCAGGGTCGATTTTTCTACAGGAATCCAAGCATTTTATTGGCGCTGGAGGACTTGTATTGAACGCAGTGGTACTACATCGAAAAAAAGGATGCATTTGTTCTTTTCTTTTTCAGAATATATTCACCGGGGAGTGGATATGTTCGGGGGGGGGGGGGGGAGAGAAGGGGAATGTAAAAAAAAAAAAAAAAAAACTAAGGATGAAAGGTGCCCATTCGTATCAAGGTAGACCAACGAACTCCAGATCTGCATTTCCAGCACAATGTTGACCGCTATCCACCACTGAGAGCTAGGAGTTCCCTTTGTGAGCACCGAGACCATGACGACTTTTTTCACTCTCCGGGACTTTGTTTTGGGGGACAACACCATTATACTAGATACACACGTGTAGACAGGTCTCTTCGGGCAGATGAAGAAGGCAAAACAAAAACGTAAGGGCAGAAATGGGCAGTAGAAGCAGCAGGAAATGGCAACGAAGAGAAGTCGGGGAAATGTAAGAAGAAATAAATAGTTTCAGGGAGAAGAGGGAAGATGAGAATGATGATGATGAGATGTGACGAGAAGAAGAAGAAGAAGAAGAAGAAGAAGAAGAAGAAGAAGAAGAAGAAGAAGAAGAAGAAGAAGAAGAAGAAGAAGAAGAAGAAGAAGAAGAAGAAGAAGAAGAAGAAGAAGAAGAAGAAGAAGAAGAAGAAGAACAACAACAACAACAACAACAACAACAACAACAACAACAACAACAACAACGAGACACGAAAGAGAAGAGGAATAAAAAGAAGAAGAAGAAGCTGGCAATGATGATGGCGATGATGATGGAGCGACAACATACCTGGTGGTACAATATCCGACGACGCCTGGTTGTTGCCGGCAGTTCTCTCCCCATGATGACGTTTCGATTTGTGCGGTCTACGTGGTCTCTTGGGCAAGCGCAGGCCGATGTAGGCAGACTCGTATCTGTGTTTCGCGGCTGTGGGACGTGGTAAACAAACTTTCTACAAACATTCCATCGCAACTAAGTAACTTAAGTGAGCACTGTATTGGCTAGACCAGTGGTACTCAACCTTTTTTGGCCCATGCACCCTTTCACCATATGTTCAGAATGTCACACCCCCTCCCCCTTTCAAATTTCCTCTCTATAAATCCCTTACCCCCTGCACAGTATAAGTAAAATTGGAAGCTAAATTTAATAATACATACTAGAACAAGTCTAGGCATCTACATAAAACATGATTTGCAGGTCAGCCTACGTTATAAAACGAATTTAAGAAGAGCGAGAAGTACAGAACTGTAAAGTATGGAGGGAAAACACTCTTGTACATATCAAGTAATTGGTTCTTGTGGTAACGCGATCTTAAAATAATCTTAACTCCCCTCTACCCCCCCCCCCCCCCCTGAAAACCCTACAATTTCCCCCAGGAATTCTCCATCGGTTGAGAACCACTGGGCAGTCGTTCCAGTAGTCAGTGGTTCTATTCTCATTGGGGTGGATTCAATTTTTTTTTTTTTAAGGCTCAAAACTGGTCCCAACCTAAAATGGGTACCAGGAAACATCTTAGGAAGCAAAGGTGGCTGGCATAATACCGACCACATCAGCCACTGTGTGTCATGTGGTCCATACAAATATTGGTGTAGTACTTTATGCCCTATGCGCCTTAAGGCGTATAAAAGGATCCTGTACCTTTTCTTATAAGTAAAGTATAAAAGTGTAAGGTAAACTTAAGAGTAACGTAGAGTGTAAAAGTGTAAGGTAAACTTAACTGTAACGTAGAGTGTAAAAGTGTAACGTAAAGTGTAAAAGTGTAACGTAAAGTGTAAAAGTGTAACGTAAAGTGTAAAAGTGTAACGTAAAGTGTAAAAGTGTAACGTAAAGTGTAAAAGTGTAACGTAAAGTGTAAAAGTGTAACGTAAAGCCAAGTGTAAAGTGTAAAGTGTAAAGTAAAGTGTATTGTACTATAAAGTGTAAAGTAAACTAAAGTAAAAATCCAATACACGTTATCGTCATCATCACGTATCATGTCCTTTGCAGAACACAGTTCTCATCCCAGTCTACTGGAAAGTCTCGATCCTTGGCCAGTCCTTGTGCCATATGTAGTTTCGTGCCCAGTCGTTTATACTTGGCCAGGCCTCGTGCCTTGTGTAGTTGCATGCCCAGTCGTGTTGACCGGCCCTTGTCTTGCCTTCCAGGAGTCCAGTTTTTTTCTTAGTGGCTCATTCTATGAGGGCGAGTCAATAAGTAAGTCACACAGTTCTGTAGGATGGGAGGTAAATGCAGTTTGTGTTTTCTACATGTGTCATTAGGTGACAGTAAACATCGAACTTTATATTCCCGTGGCGTAAGGTGCCTCATGCGCATGCGCAGCGCATAAACAAAATGGCGACGGTACTTATGGAGTGTACAACCAAAGAGCAACGTGCTGTTGTGCGTTTTTTTTTTTTTTTTTGTGGGCGAAAGGACAATCATAAGGAAATGCTTCCTGTTTATGCTGACAAATGTTTGTCCTGTAAAGCGGTGCATAGCTGGGTAGAAAAATTTTCTCAAAGACGTTCTAAAATTGTTGATGAAATCCGATCTGGTCGTCCTGTTGAGATTGCAACAGAAGCATCCGTTCAGCGGGTGCAGGAAATAATTAGAGATGACATTCGAGTACGATAGACTCTGTAGCATCTGCAATAGGGTGCTCACATGGTTCAGCATACAGCATAATGCATGATCGATTGAAATTTAAAACGCCGAAGTTGAATGTGAAGAGTAAACGTGGTTTAGAAAATAGAGCACGCAGTTCTAGGCAGCCGGTTTGGGAGGACTGATAAAACGATGGGATAAGTGCATCAATGTTGGTGGAAATTATATTGAGATATAAAGGGACAACGTATGTACAAAAATAAACTGGTTTCAAGTTATCATATTTAGTTATGGGCCTAGCCATTTGTGACTTACTTATTGACTTCCCCTCGTGGAGAGATCTGACGTTTGATGTTGCCAAAGTACTAATGTCCGTCACACCTTGCTGTTTATGTCTTCGATGTTCAGATATTGTTGAGCGTCAGTATGTTAGTTTCTCTTCGTAATACGCGGCATTCTAATACTTGAATTTCTCTGTAACCTTTAAGCTAAATATTATTGCTGTTGTTGGGCTGTTATTGCTGTTGAGTTGTCGTGGATCTTACGGCATCAGGACCTTCGCCCTTCGGCCCACGTCATGTAGTGATACATGTAAGTTGTTTAAGATCCGTTAAAAGGCGAGAGGATGTCCCTCATTGCACCAGGGTTTAACCCACACGGCTCGGTCTCTTTCCACAGGGCGGCCTGCCGAAATCGTCGCACAAAGCACGAACTCCGTATCACCGGCGACGACACCCAGGAGTCTCCGAGAAAAATGCACATGAACGTGTTTATCAGCTGTTGTGTTGTTCCATTTAAACTGTCCTTTTTTGCGGTCGCTAGCTCGCTTTGAACTCAAGCCTAGTCCATACACACTATTTATAGTAGTGATTGATTAAATGTTGCGTGTGGATTAGCTTTCCCTATTAGCAGTGCCCCTTGCCATCAGGCGAACCCACTCCGACTTCAGAGGTACTTGTAATTTACGTTCCCAAGTCAAGGACGACAGGTCAACATTTTAGTCCAGCTGTCCGGTGTAGGGGTTGAACCGCTTACCTCGGCATCAGCGCAACGGATGTTTAAGAACACGCGTTCTTACCCATTCGACCATGCTGACCTGCAACTGTCCTTTTTATCTAGCACAGACCATCATCATGTGTCATCCTAACTGGCATAGGCGCTCATGTCTCTCCACAGATCTTTACTCTTGATGTTCTGAATTAGCTCTATCGATAATATTTCTCCACATCACTGTCTTGTACCGCCCAGCATCATTTCTCCCAATCTGCCCGTCTCTTCAACAGCCAAAGGTTTCAGTCATCGGTGTTTTGCAGTGCCCCTCTTCTCGTTACAGAAGCACACTGGCTCAGGTGGAAGCAACAATGCCATTGTATGAGTAAGAGCTGAACGCTGAAAGCGTTCCACGGTCTGTTTATAAATACAAAGCAGACACTCCAGTGGGAGATGTGGCGGGTGTGTACAGGTGTATGTAAAGTGTTGTGTATTTTTGTTTGTTCATTGTGTATTTTTGTTTGTTTGTTGTGTATTTGTGTTTGTTTGTTGCGTTCACTAGCTTTGACCTCAAGCGTAGTCCATACACGAGCAACTTCTTCTAGTGCACTTGTCTGATTTCTTTCGTGTGGATTAGCTTCCCTACTACCCGATTAAAGGCACCCTACTTTTCCCTCTAGTCTCAACCCCTTTGTATCTCTGTAATCTGTAAATCACGTGTGACCAACCAGTTTTCTTGTGGGTGGGAGCTTATGATTTCCCCTGATCCCGTGTTAATTCTATCTGACTTGATTACACAATCACAGACCAATTTTAGCCGGCGTCTACGGGGAAGGACAAGCTAACACGATTCGTAATCCTACAAACCCCGTTCGAAACACAGCTATGGGCGATTTGTAAGCAGATCGCACTGGCTGATTTTTTCATAACATGTTATGGGTGCCAGTCGTTCAGAAAGCAATGGCAAACTACTGAACGTAAACTTGCCAAGAAATCACAAACAGCCAAATAAATGCCCGTGTTGACTGCGAAGTCCTGTAAAGGATATGCTACTAGCTTTTTAAGGGCAGTTTTATATCACCCAACGTCTTGCATGTCTATGGGAGATGACTACACAACCTTGGGAAGAGATGATCCTACGAGGATTTAAAGCAAAAATCAACAAGGATTAATGTTATCTACGATATTTGAGACACCAGATTGTCGATGTAAGTCGACTAGTTCGTGCTACTGGGGCAGCATGTAAGTGATATGAGCCAGTGTAAACTCTATGCCTGTCTTGTTCAACAATGTTAGACTGTATTCTGTGGTTGAAACTAATCTTAATTTGGCTTAGAACTGTTGAGTGCGGCCTGACTTCAGGGGAACTTCTAATTTACGTCCTCAAGTCAAGGACTAGAAGTCAACATTTGAGTCCAACTGTCCGGTGTAGGGGTTCAATCCGCTACCTCGGCATCAGTACACGGGATGTTTAAGAACGAGCGCTCTTATTTTAGACAACGCCAACAACAGAAACAATATGCATTATAAACGCATGGAAAGAAAGACACGCTGACAGACAGAAAAAGAAAAACAAAGCTAGAAAGACGGCAGGCTGGAAGGAGAGAATGAAAGAATGATTGAATAAAGGAAAGGTGACATTTTGTGGTGTCAAAGTTCAAAGATCAGGTCATGTTATACGTACCATCAGTGTCCACGTTAGGGTTAATTGTCTTGTTGGGGTCACGCTGCGCACCTTCACGCGGATTTTCCCGCACCAACGCACGCTCTTCGTCTTTAAAGTGATCCATTGCAGCCAATCAGACCAGTGCCTTAGGAGACAAACAACTGGCCGGAGATGTGATACGGCCAAGGAGACTACTAGTCTCTTGATCAGATGTTTTCTGCCGTGTAGATAGACAAATTGTTTCAGTAGCTGAATTGATTAGGTGAAATCTGCCGTGCGGATAGACAATTTACTTCTGTATTTGCCTGAATTCCGTTAAATCTGAGGAATAGAAACAAGAATACGTTTGTTACAAAATGAATGCTTGTGTTGGTTCTGTACTACGGCACCTGTGATTTATTACATGTAGACAAGGCGGTCAGGTTGACGGGAAAACGAACAGGCTGGTTTATATGACGCTAATCAGTAATCGAACCCTTTACATGGCGTCGCAGTCAATCCCAGCATGCATTGGCTGTTTGTGAGTGGCAAGGCATATTTTAGGTTCAGCAATTTGCCACTGCTTTCTGAACAGTAGACACTGAAACGATTGTAATCAACGCAAGGTGGTCTACTTCCAAATCGTCTGCAGTTCATGTTTAACACTGGAGTCGATGTGCCGGGGCATTGTGACAAGAGTTCAATGTCCCTAAATCACAGCGCCCGCTGTGGAAATGGGGATAATAAATTGCGAAAAATACATAATTGTAAATGTAGGCAGGTGAGTAGTTAGGTACTCGCGGGGGTATGTATGTAGGTGGGTGGTGGGGTACGAAGGTAGACAGGTAGGTATGTTGGTTTGTTGGTTGGTTAGTGGTGAAAGATTGAACAGACAGTCAGACAGACATGCACCGACCGACCGAGAGAGAGAGAGAGAGAGAGAGAGAGAGAGAGAGAGAGAGAGAGAGAGAGAGAGAGAGAGAGAGAGAGAGAGAGAGAGAGTCAGACAGACATGCACCGACCGACCGAGAGAGAGAGAGAGAGAGAGAGAGAGAGAGAGTCAGACAGACATGCACCGACCGACCGAGAGAGAGAGAGAGAGAGAGAGAGTCAGACAGACATGCACCGACCGACCGAGAGAGAGAGAGAGAGAGAGAGAGAGAGAGAGAGAGAGAGAGAGAGTCAGACAGACATGCACCGACCGAGAGAGAGAGAGAGAGAGAGAGAGAGAGAGAGAGTCAGACAGACATGCACCGACCGACCGAGAGAGAGAGAGAGAGAGAGAGAGACAGAGAGAGTCAGACAGACATGCACCGACCGACCTAGAGACAGAGAGACAGACAGACAGACGCAGACCGACCGAGACAAAGAGACGTACAGACATACAGACAGACAGACAGACAGACAAGATACTAAAGCACTGGCATTTCAGTACTATAAATGTACATCGACGGCATCAAGTGTAACAAACAACAGAAACGTGTCTGTTCTGAATTAAGAACGTGAGAGACCAGGAGAGCGCATCAAAACCATCATACACACAACCTCTAGGCATGGCTGGGACTCTCTGGAGTATTCCAATACAACGGAATGTTCTCAGTGAAATAGGAGAGGACACTCCGCAATACAAGACAGGAGAAACAATTATGAATTACATCAGTTTACCTTTAGGATATGAAGGGAGACTGGGGGATGGTGAAGGTGGTAGCTGTTGTTCTTGTTTGTTTGTTTGTTGTTACAGTGATCGTGTATGACAGTGCAAGTAGTATCTTAGGGGTAAATAGTTCCCTATGCAGGAAGTAGTAGTAGTAGTAGTAGTAGTGGTGGTAGTGAGAGTGGTAGTAGTAGTAGTAGTAGTAGTAGTAGTAGTAGTAGTAGTAGTAGTAGTAGTGGTGGTAGTGAGAGTGGTAGTAATAGTAGTAGTAGTAGTAGTAGTAGTAGTAGTAGTAGTAGTAGTAGTAGTAGTAGTAGTAGTAGTAGTAGTAGTAGTAGTAGTAGTAGTAGTAGTAGTAGTTTTGTTGTTGTTTCGGTGGTGGTGGTTTCTACCTACATACCTGCCTATCCATATATCTATATATCACTCATCTACCTATCCATTTATATTTCTGTCCGTCCGTCCATACAACTCTCTATCCATAGATCCATGCTGTCAGCCAGGCAGTCTGCCTGCACCTGTGCAACTACCTACCTGTCTATCCATCCATTCATTCATGAGTTCACGTTGCTCTTTCTTTCTCTTTCCATCATAAACACAGAACAACCGAGCGCCCGCATATGGCCTACATCACCAATATGAAAACGTCAGGAACACGAGATTGCGCGCGAGGGTTTACTCGTGCTCACGTGGAGCAGAAACTGTGAAATAAAACGGACTCTTCTGAGCTGAGTCGGCAACGAGGGACGGAAGAGCTCAAGAAATAAAACAAGTGCCAGAGGGTGAAAGATAAGAGGACACGGACAGATATAGGACAAGAAAAGATCAATGGGAGAGACGAACATAGAGATTGAATGAGTGAGGAGAAAGGGTACCAAATAAATAAAGTAAGAAGAGCTGTAGTTAAGATCAGAAGGAATGCAGAAATAAAGAGAAGAGTTTAACACGGAGTAAGAAATAATGGAAGATAGAAGAAATGGAACACGGAGCAGAGAGGATGAGAGGGCAGAATTCTGATTATGCGAGGGAGGATAATGATAATAGTGTGAGAAAAGAAACAGGGTATTTCAAGATACTAAAGGGGATAGGGTATCATAGGGAAGGGAGTTAGGAAGGATAGCGAGATAGGAGAAAGAGAGGGGGAGCAGGGAGTGAACAGAGTTACATGAAGAGAGAGAGAGAGAGAGAGAGAGAGAGAGAGAGAGAGAGAGACAGACAGACAGACAGACAGACGAATAGGCCGGTAGACAGACATGAGAGAGAGAGTGTGTGTGAGAGAAAGAGAGATAGAGAAACAGACGGACAGAAAAGAAAGAGAGAGAGAGAGAGAGAAAGAGGCAGGCAGGCAGGCAGGCAGACAGACAGACAGACAGACAGACAGACAGACAGACAGACAGACAGACAGACAGGAGAGAGAGAGGGGGGGATTGAGGGGAGGCTGAGATGTGGAATTGACAGAAGACAGTGAATAGAGGTACGGATAAATGAGAGTATATAAGAAAGAAGGGGCGAACGGATACGGATGGCAATGTGAATGGGGAAGGGATGGTGGAAGATGGGGTGGGGGAAGACAGAAACCCAGAGAAAGGTGGGGGAGAGACATATAGATAGAAAGAATGAGGGTCGGGGTGTCCGAGAAACATGGCGAGAGAGAGAGAGAGAGAGAGAGAGAGAGAGAGAGAGAGAGAGAGAGAGAGAGAGAGAGAGAGAGAGAGAGAGAGAGAGAGAGAGAGAGAGAGAGAGAGAGAGTGAATTCAAAAAAAGAAAATCGGTACCAGATTTCAGGTAGCGTTAAGTCAGCCAGCCAGCCAGAGAGACAGCATAGACAATAAAGGTTGATAACAGATTTCTTTACACCATTGAGAAAGGAAGGGCGAGTAAATGATGAAAGGTTGCGTAAATGAAGAAAGGTGGGGAGCATAAATTAAGAAAGAAAGTGGGTGTAGTGGAGGAAAGATGGGAGTGTAAATGAAGAAAGGGAGTGTAAATGAAGAAAGGAAGGGAGAGTAAATGAGGAAGGGAAGGGGGTGTAGTGGAAGAAAGGAAGAGAGTGTACATGAAGAAAGTGAATGTAAATGAAGAAAGGAGGAAGTGTAAACGAGGAAAGGAAGGGAGAGTAAATGAGAAAAGAAATGGAGTGTCAATAAAGAAAATGGGCAGTGCCAATGAAGACAGCCAGGATGTAACCATCTCCCATGCGATATTTTTGGGATGCTCTTCAATGAGAACCGCCAGGCATCAATTCTAAAAATGGAATATCACAGTTCCGGGACCTCATTTTCCAGTTCATTGGCCTGCGCGAGTGTCCCCAAACTGTGGCGCTAATATAACACATTAGATGTTTCCAATGATCCTCCCCAGCGTCGACCACGGCGAACAATTGGGTTTTAGGTCATCATCACCATCATACACCGAGGTCAGTATGGTCGAATGGATAAGAGTCCTAGCTCTTAAACTTCCGGTGTTCTGATGCCGAGGTAGAGGGTTCAACCCCTACACCGGTCTGTTGGACTAAAATGTTGACTTCTCGTCCTTGACTAGGGGAAGTAAATTACAAGTACTTCTAAAGTCGGAGTGGGTTCACCTGATGGCGAGGGACACTAGTAATAGGAAAGTTAACCAACACGCAAAAATAAGCCCGATGCATTAGAAGTGTATGGAATACGATTGAGTTCAAAGCGAGCAAGCGAAATAAAAAGTCATTTTCAATTTTGCCATGAAGAGTTTGGGGGAGGAATAATTGACGATCCAGCGCCTGGTGGATGACACTGGATAGTGTCATTCCGTGTGTTTGTGCAATGTCTTTGATGTTTTCAATCCACGTTCTTCTGGAGCGTCCTCTTGCTCTCGTATCGAATCTTCTTTGATCTAGCGTCAGTGTTAGATATGGCGGGTAATATACATAGAACTATCACAAACTTTCAAGAATGTGTGTTCCAACCCTCACCATTATCATCATCATGCAGCTGCATCTCTGCAGAGTGGCGTTCCATCGCCGTCCACCGAAAAGACCTTTAGCGGCGGAAGTGATGAGTCTACTGATAAATGATGTGGTAGTTTCCCCTTGCTTCCACATCCACATGGCCTTGGACTGCGTTTGCGGTCTTTAGCAGCCTCTTTGGTGGCTAGCGTGAGTGAGTACCCTACTCTGTGATGCTCTAGTACAGTGGTTCTCAATCTTTTTTGGCTCATGCACCCCTTCACCATATGTTCAGAATGTCACCCCCCCCCCCTTTCGTATTTCCTCCCTATAAATTCCCCCCTCTCCCCTATAAGGTACACATGAAAGCTAAATTTAATAACACATACTAGAACAAGTCTAGACGTCCACATCAAACGTGATTTGCGGGTTTACTTACGTTATAAAACGAATTTCAGAAGGGCGAGAAGTACAGAACCGTAACGTATGGAGGGAAAAACAATATCATGTAATCGGTTCTTGTGCTAATGCTATCTTGAAATAATCTTAATTTCCCCCCCCCCCCCCCGCGGAAGCCATAAACTTCCCCCCTTAGAGAGGGAGGGGGGATTCCGCATCGGTTGAGAGCCACTGCTCAAGCACATCAGAGACGTCCTCCACCTACCCTGGCGGGTAGTTAGAGCTGTGTTAGCCACACCGTTGTGTGTGTCCATCGAACCACGTGAGTTGTGCTCGCTCTTATAAAATGTTTTGCGTATCCTTTTACAGGACTTAGCTGTCAACAGCAGCATCTTTCAGCTGTCTGTTGATCTCTTGGCAAGATTACGCTCAGTAGTTTGCCATTGCTTTCTGAGCGGCCGGCTCAGTATCCGCAAGTCACGAGCGGGGGTCGAACCACCTCAGTTCTCGCTCCGCTGCGAGACTCTGCGTGATAAACGGGATTACAGAGAGAAAGTGTTGTAACCCCACAGCCAGAGAGACCGGCGCTCGCTCTTATAATTACAGAAAATGTGTGTCCTTTGCGGGATTTAACGGTCAACGCCAACCCCAGTTTAATTTTCTACGCAAGTTTACGTTCAGTAGTTTTTCCATTGCCTTCTGAACAGGAAGTTACACTGACCGATGTAGGGGACGATTCCCTTACCACGACATCAGTGCACTGGAAGTTCAAGCGAAATCGATTAAAGCTCCGCGACCACGCAGACTGCCAAGCTCTGTTAAAACATGTACTTCTTTATTTATCGGAAGATATTTCTGGGAAGCACTATCATTGTCGTGTGTGGGGGAAGGGTGTGTGTATGTGCGAGGACAGGCTAAGAAGTTCAGACGTCCATCTCTGACCCGTGCCTGATCTGCATGTGTGGAATTTTACAATGTAGGGAAAAGGTGGTATTTTCTTCGTGAACACGTGGTAGTGTGTATGTAGGACGTCTAGGATTCTAGGACGTGGTAGTGTGTAGGACGTCTAGGATTCTCGAACAAGGGTGACAAATATCACAGATCCCGTATGCACGTTGTACGTGAAAAATCCCCCTGCCGTTGGAAATCTAACAGAAGAGGTCGGACAAGGGTCGCTGCCATGGCATCATTTCCAGATTAAGACAGCACGCTCAAGAATACAAGGGGGTGCTTGCTTGCTTGCTTGTGTTCGTTGGCTTGATCTCCAAGTGTAAACGCGAGATGATCGACTCTGTTGCACCGGGTTTTATCCCACACGGTTTGATCTCTTTCCGAAACCCGGCCTGTCCAAAGCAAGAACTCCGTAGCTCCAGCGACGTCTCCGAGGAGTCTCCGAGAAAACTGCACTAGTGAACCGAATGGCGTTATCCGGAATCGAACCCACACCCTTCGCAGCGGGAAGCAGGCCGTTTACCCGTGATAGATAGCATTACTATCCGGACACCCTTAATACACCTGTGTCAATAGACAGACATAGATAGACAAAGACAGACTTATAGACATACACCTAGACATACAGGTACACTGACTGACATACCAAAACATTAATAGACATACTGACAAGTAAGCAGACACAGACAGACAGACATAAATACACCGACACACACACACACACACACACACACACACACACACACACACATGTCAGACATAAAGACACAAAGACAGACATAGACACACAGGGCAGACATAAAGACAGCCATATACCGCTCTCATGTTCCTCTACCTTGGAGAGATAGAGGGGTCTGTGTGTACCAATGACCCCAAGAGCTATGCCGACGGTTGCGCGGCTACTGGTAGGGTCTACCATGTCGGACAGGTCAAGGGATAGGAACCAGACCAAGAGAGACACAAGTCCCTTGCCTTGTGGGTAGACTGGGGACAGTCAAAGGTTAGGGAAAGCAAACATGAGAAAATTCTTGCTTTTCAAAGTAATTCACTTCATGATCTCTCTCTCTCTCTCTCTCTCTCTCTCTCTCTCTCTCTCTCTCTCTCTCTCTCTCTCTCTCTCTCTCTCCTCTCTCACACACACACACACACACACACACCTACCTACCTACCTACGTCTGCTCCCACTGTCTCGTCTAATTAAAACAGACAAAGATCGCCGAGGACGTAGCGAGGGCACATACGCACCCAAGTGTATGCAAACAATGGAGGCTGTAGTTATGTAAGATCCACCGCTTGTTTGGGATATAGCGGATTAGAAACCGCCAGTGCAGGATTTGGAAAGCACTGGGCTACGACCGTTTTTTTTTTTTTAAGAGGCCAATTTGTCGCGTAGACAGGGAAGACCTGTGCAGAGGGAAGGACTTGTGCCCTGGGGCTTTCTAGGTGTGAAAGTGGTGGGGCTCTGTAGCGTCTATTCCCTCAAAGGGGTGACGGGCTGATCTGAAGATATCGGGTTTAAGTACACTGTGCTTATGTAAGCGGCGAGGTGACGTTGGTGTGCTAGGGTCAGGGGTCATACTATTAAAGACCTCTCTTTAGCGCCCGACGGGGCATTGTAGGAAATAACGCCAGTTTACGGGTGGAGCGGTGTCACCGCCTCACTTGCATATCTAGTAAAGGGCTGCAATTCCAGCCCAAGGGAAACCATTGAGTCGAGCAGGACCCAAGTAATCTAGAACCTTCTAGATAGAGATGGTCACCAAGTCCATGATTCCGTGGACACTGATGTGGCCCGCCTAATGCGGGGTCCACGAGGAACTCGGACAGAGTTACCGCCCGTGTCGAGTTAGGACACGCGGAGACCGGCAGAGGACGAATGGACTTGAGAGAGGCAACAGGGCCTGCCTTTGAGGGACTCTATAGATATCAATAGATATATAGACATAGGCTAGATAGTTTGCTAGACTGTTAAATGATACTTGTGTGTTTGATGTTTACTATTTGACAGATGTAATATAGCGCGGGTCTGTTTACCCACTGCGCCAACGCATACTGTATATGTAAATACAATAAATATTCGATCTCATAACGAACAGATTTATTGTTGCCTGTATGAACCCAAGTTTAGTTATCTAGATACGAGCAAGACTATGACAGGCTTTTTGGGGGCTAGTTTTCCGGTTTTGGCATAGAATGTTTTCTTAAAAACCTATTAAATGCCATGTAAAATTAATTATTTAATCATATCACACTGATTTTTGATAAAACATTGATTTTTGGTAACACATTGATTTGTTTAAATCAAAGAAATTGTTAACATTACAAAGTTACATAAAACTAGTAGCTATCTAGCGATAAAATAGAAGTAATCTGAGTCCCTCGGCAATGTCTCACCATTGCCTCCACAGCGCCTCTTTATTTTGATTCTGTAAACAATTTTTTTTTTGACATGTTATTATTTTGACATTTTTTTGTGTGTGACAGTAACTAATGTGTTCTCGCTCCACGAGCAGATTGTTCCGCAACAAGTGCCGCGTCCAACCGATGAAACCTTTCCCACAGTAACGAGAGTGCAAGATAACATCGAGGAGCTTCAAAAAAATTCAGAGCTAAGTTTCACCTCATACTCATTGTACTTCTAAGCTGTACTTCTCATGTTTCATCAATGTATTATGTTGTTTCATATTGATTTGGTTGCATATTCATGAACTTTTCACCAACATAACCTTGCATTTTGATTTACCCATTAATAAGTAAGGGAGTTAACCAAATTTTCGACTACACTACATTTTTTCTAAGGGATTTAATTTTAAGAATATTACAAACAAGTGAAACACAAAATGTCTACCTTAGATAAATGCATTGAGCAAGGAATAAAGCTAGGTTATAAAGAAGAGAAATTGTCAGAATGGGCACAGAAAACGCACGCAGAAAACATTGCCCGTGAAGAAAGAGCGATAGAACGAGAGGAAAAGAAATCGCAGATGGAGGCCGAAGAAAAGAAACTGCAGATGCAAGCAGAGGAAAAGAAAATGCAGATGCAGATGGAGGCCGAAGAAAAGAAACTGCAGATGCAAGCAGAGGAAAAGAAAATGCAGATGCAGATGGAGGCAGAAGAAAAGAAAATGCAGATGCAGGCTCAGGAAAAGCAGCTGGAGCTCGAGGCGGCGGCCAAACAGGCCCAATTGAATGCCGAAACACAAATAAAATTAAAACAGATGGAGCTTGAGTCTAACGCAGAAATATCTATAAATAAGCTAAGAAGCAAAGAGGAAGAACAAAAATATAATAAATATAAAGGCCTCGTCAAGGCTTTCTGTTCTGGAGATTCCATCTCCGCTTACTTAGAAAATTTTGAGTGTCTCATGTCTCATCATAAAATCAGTAAATCAGATTGGGCATTTATTCTAATGGGGAATTTGGCTCTTGAACCACTGAAAGTAATAGAAACAATACCACAGGAAATGCGAAAAGACTATGAGTACCTAAAACAACGCATTCTCCAACATTTTTCTTTAGACACTGCAGGTTACCAACAACAATTTGCCAAATTATCTCCACAACCAAACCAAACCTTCATAGATTATGTCAGTACAGTCCAAGACATATGCACAAAATGGATTAACTCGGCTAAAACCAACAATAGCCATGATAAACTTAAGGAACTAATTATAATAGATAAAATAGTTAGCACCATCCCCACACCTTTTGCCAAATTCTTAAAACAAATGGACTGTAAGAGCATTCAGGAAATCGAGGCGAAAGGGAATGCATTTTTTACAGCAAATAGGGATATTTTTCAACATAATATAAGTCACAATGATACAGCAGCTGCAGTAGTGAACACCAAATACTCCAAACAATCACAGAGCAGATTTAAACCACGATCCAATGTCGGTAAAGTAGTAAGGTGCCAATATTGCAATGTTCATCACGACAGTTACGGTATGTGTGACAAATCACCCGCCTACCCTGAACACCTCAAAAAGATGGTAGAGAAGCAAACAGCTAAACGCATGGCTTACCACAGAGCAATTAAATGTTATTTCTGCAATAGCTGGGGTCACTATAATAAAGATTGTCAAGGCCGAAAGTTATTGAAACAGGCCAATGCGGCATTAGTAGAAACGTCGACTGACGAAGAGCTTGAGTCACTAAATGAATGTGAAAATCAACACGACAATGAAAGCGAGCTTGGGAATGCTGTACACGTCATCAACACCATAACAGACAATAAGTGCAACACCTGTACAAAGTTCCAACTGGACACAACACTACATTGTGGTCACATTATCCCAATTGCAAATGAAATAGCTAACGCTGCCTTATCATCTACAGGCAAGCTAGTTTTTTATACAGGGTTTGTTAACAACAAAAAGGGCACGTTAATTCGTCATTCCGGCGCAACTCTCTGTGGAGTGAGAAGAACATTAATAGACACTAAAGACTACACAGACAAACATGTCACATGTCGCACATTTTCAGGTACAATAGAGAAATACCCCCTTGCTTTGGTCGAAATTCAAACACCGTTCATATCGGGGCGAGTATTGTGTGCTATCCTTGAAAATCCCGTCGCGGATATTATACTTGGTAATTTACCCAACATACATCCTTGCTCTAAAAGAGAAATAAAAATGTGGGAGCAAAAACACGGTATCCACCACAGAAATAGCGACACAAAAGAGAAACACCATTCTTGCTTGTCTCAAACTGCCAAAATACCAAGGGAGACAACCACTGAGGTAATTCAGGAAGAATTTACCGAGGTGTACAATGCAGGGGCGGTCGAATCAAGAAACGATACGACCGAATTAAAACCTCGAATTGAGGATGCGACCAAACTACCAAATACCGAACCTGTAAATGTGCAACAAGACACACAACACACAAACGCAATAACACGACAGACAACCCACAAAACCAACACCGACCAACTACAGGAATCATTAGAAATAGTAGCGCCAAACTCAACTAACATCAATTTTGGAAATGAACAGAAAAATGACCCTACACTAGCACCATACTTTAAGTTAGTAGGCCTTAAGCCAAAATTAACAAAGAACGCATCGTGGACATTTAGGCTACAGAACAACATCTTAACTAGATTTTACACAACAAACCAGACCACGACACAGCAAATAGTACTACCACAAGCACACCGAGACAAAGTGCTAAAATTAGCCCATGACTCCCCTTTTGGAGGTCACATGGGGTATGAAAAGACCAGGGCTAGAGTCCTCACCCAATTTTATTGGCCAAAGTTTTGCCAACATATAAAAACTTTCTGTAGAGCTTGTGATGTATGTCAAAGACTGGGGAAAAAGGGAAAAAACCCTACAGCAGAAGTCCAATCAACGATAACTGCCTCGAGGCCTTTCCAAATCGTGGCAGTTGACCTAGTAGGTCCGTTGAATCACATATCAAATAAGGGGAATAGGTACATTTTTACTCTCGTGGATTTATGTACAAGGTGGCCCGAAATGTTGCCATTAAGATCTATCTCCTCTAAGGATGTGATGGACATATTACTAAATATTTTCTCCCGTTTTGGCTTCCCGGAGAAAATCATTTCAGATAGAGGTACCCAGTTCATATCTAATGCCACCCAATCAGTAACTAAGTTACTAGGCATCAAGCAGTGTTTCACCAGTCCCTATCGACCGGCCGCAAACGGTATCTGCGAAAAGCTTAATGGGGACCTGAAACATATGCTATCTAAAGTGACAGCTGAAAATCCAGCCGATTGGGACATACTTCTCCCAACGGTGCTGTTCGCATACAGAGAAGTCCCTCAATCAAGTACAGGGTTCTCTCCCTTCGAATTGATGTATGGAGCGAACCCAAGAGGACCTCTCACCATTTATAAAGAGATCATCTCACAACCTGTAGATAGCCAACTTCCCATTTCCACCTATGATTTGGTCACTGATACCAGAGACAAAATCATACGTTCGTGTATATTGGCCAGAACATCACTACAGGAGAAAGGTTTTAAATACAGGCAGTACGCCAATAGAAGTGCAAAAACCATTGTCCTACATCCAGGTCAGGATATTTTACTCTTACTACCTGACAAAAGAGATTTACTGTCAACCTCCTGGCAAGGACCTTTTAAGATCATTAGAAGAATTTCAGAAGTAGATTACGAAATCTCTTTAAATGGAAAACTGAACATATTCCATATAAATATGTTGAAACCATATTATGTTAGACAGGACAATGAGACAAATGAACTGACTCAACGAACTGGCGACGGAGACAAAACGACAATTTCTCAACGAAATGACACCTCGACAAACGAAGCATCGTTAACGACACACTCTTACGACAACGAAAACGACGAAGACATATGGACATTACCGACAATCTGTGATATCGACATCGACGACAAATTTGACGACATATTGACAACGATTGATCTCGACGACGACGACAATGACATTGAAGACAATTTACAAACAGTGGCATCTGTGGTAAATCAGACAGACGTGGACAACACTGAAATCCCTGTACCAATCATGACTGATGACGGAAGTATAAATGACATACATATCTCTGACACTTTGACACAACAACACCGACAAGACATTTTGACTATCCTCGACGAATATAAATCTATCTTTTCTAACAAACCTGGACGCACTGATAAAATAACACATTCAATTGTGCTGACAGATCTGAGACCGGTCAAATGTAGACCATATTCTATTCCTCTCCATTACAGATCTAATTTAGATAAAGAAATTTTAGACTTAGAGAAAAATGGCATTATTCAAAAATCGATGTCTCAATATTCGTCACCGATTGTTCTGGTGAAGAAGAAGGACCAGACAATTCGTTTGTGCATTGACTATCGAGTATTAAATACAAGAACAACAACAGATGCAGAGCCAATGAACAGCTGTGAGGATCTTATCTTAAATATGGCTCAATCATCCTTATTTTCTAAGACCGATTTAGCTAAAGGATATTGGCAAGTTCCATTACACCCTTCTTGTAGACATATAACAGCATTCGCAACACCTCTTGGCTTGTACGAATGGCTATATCTTCCGTTTGGGCTCAAGAACGCACCGGCCACATTTGTAAGACTAACAAGATTGTTATTACACGGAATTAATGACGTAGTTGCTTATATTGATGATATATGCATCCATTCTTCTGATATGACTTCTCACTTACTCACCCTTAAACAAGTCTTCCACCAAATCTCTCTTTTTGGACTTACTATCAAACCTTCCAAGGTTGAAATAGGTTATACACAAATAGACTTCCTTGGACATAGAATTTCTGAAGGAAAATTGTTGACTGATGATAAAATTGTTTCCAAGATCCTTAAGCTAGAAGTACCTACCACAAAGAAGCAAGTTAGAAGTTTACTAGGTCTGATTAACTATTATTCGAAATTTATTCCACATTGGGCAGAATTAACCTCAATCTTTTCTGATATGTTAACTAAAAATCATCCATTAAAAATTTGTAAAAGTACCAGCTTAGATGATGCAATGTGTAAATTGAAACATATTTTTTCTAATCCACCAGTCTTACGATTACCCAACATTAATTTACCCTTTATTTTGACCACAGATGCGAACGCTATCGCAATAGGAGGATGCCTGATGCAGGAAATGGATGGCATAAAACACCCAATTCTCTATGTAAGCCGCAAACTAAAGAAGGCTGAGACTCGGTATGCCACAGTTGAATTAGAGTGTTTAAGCCTAGTGTTTTGTATATTGAGATTATCGAAGTTCCTCTTAGGGAGTCACTTTGTGGTCCTCACTGACAGTTCGCCATTATTAGTCCTTAACCAGGGGTCGCCTAAAAACCATCGGCTACAAAGATGGTGTCTTCTACTTCAAGATTTCGATTTCGAAATCCGCCACATCAGAGGCACCGACAACATTGTGGCTGACCTTTTGTCACGGCAGGTGAATGCGCCAGTAGAATGACTCTGATCACATCGACCATTAGCCATACTATAAACTGTGATACTTTTAGTCGGTTGCATATTACAGTGGAACTCTACACCTGCTAGAGTACTCTCAGTGATTAGTTGAATTACGACACCCAAGAACATGATACGTTACTTTGAGAACTATACCATCAAGTGCCTAAGCGCTAGAACACTTCCAGCAAGAAACAGTAACTGTGTTTGTGTCAACCAATAAGATCAACCAACGAACTAACTCCGAATTCTGGAAGAACTCGTTATATAGGACATTAAGAACATGCCATACTTGCTGTTACTACGTAACTTTACAAACAGCCGAAACAGAACCCCATCGACTACGACACTCAAGAGACAGCCATATTAGCTTTACCATTCATGGCATAACACGCTAGCGACAGGAGAACGACGCGCACATCATCTTGGGATTTAATTAATTAATTAGTTTAAGATTAAATATGTATTATATTTCCATTATTGTTGTATATAAATTGTATTCACCTGTAATTTGTACATATTCGACATTAATATTACAGGCGGTACCTTTCCTAAGCTAAAGAACCGTCCTATACAATTGTCTCTATTTAAATTATAACCCATTTGTGAGTCATCGTACAAGAAGTACGTATTTTCTTAAAGGGCAAATATCGCCTAGCCCATTTTTTCTAAGGGCAATAACACTTACCTCAACTTTAATTATATATTTTAACCAAATACTATTTTTAATGAAAAATGAGTGAATGACTGTGTGAATGGATTAAATGAGAGAACGATACACTTGGCGGACAAATTGTACGCAAACCGTATTTATTTTAATTTGTCTGCGTCTTTCATGTAAATTGTATGACTTGTCTAATTTGTGAATACATGTGTAGTACTTAGTTTAATAGTGAGTTAATATACTTAGTTTAGCAGTTAGGATACATCTAAGCACCACTACTTGGAATGCCTGATCATGTATTGCACACAGTATTTCCGGAACTTCATAAACAGCAGACATGGCACCAGTCAAGAGCATGGATTCACTCGACATCGACCATTTTCTCGAAGGAAGACCACTACACAACAAAGGTACGTTGGTAATTACATTTACTGGCCCTGGCGCTGCGGCCAAGGCCACGCCTTCGTTAATCTACAGCACGCTGCTGGGCCCATGTGGAGTACCACATGGCGGTATTACTGACGTATACCGGTACGAAGTACCTACTCGGTGGTACGTAAACCTAACCCAGGCGGCCCATGTGGCAGTGTACAAAGGCCTTCATGGCAAAACAGTTAAGCTGCCGGCGGAGGGACTGGAGCTATCAATAGAGCACCTGGAACGAGAAAGGGACCGAGTTACGATTCATTGGCTCCCCAACACTATTTCTCCACAGGGAGTAAAGTTCATAGTCGAAAAGACAATTGGAGACGAAAACGCGGAAGTCTTCAGAATCCAATACGGTGGCGGCAAGTGGGGCGTGCTGTGCACCCCCACAAAACCGGTGCCGCACTACGCAAAGATCACGGCGCCAGGGAAAATAACAGGCGACCACCGCATACTTTTCACTATACCAGGTCGCCGGACCCAATGTCCATTTTGCAGCCAAGACGACCACTGGTCAAACAAATGCCCGACAAGGCGGCAGAAGAAAGACAATAACAAGAAAACTTCCGAACCAACACAAGAGGATTTCCCGGCAATCACCGGTAAGGCCGACACAAAGAAAAACTACGCTGTCCAAGATGACGTCGAGGTAACTGGCAGAACGGTGACCACGGAGACAGCCGCAGAAACCCAAACAAAAACAATTTCACAAGAAACCAACGACGACGGTTTCAAAACCGTCCACTACGGCAGAAAAAGACAGTGGGCAGAGAGGAGAAATTCCTCAGGCAACAACGACATGAGAGAAGAGGAAGAAAGACTTTCCCCTTCTCCTTCTAAACCATGCAAGAAACCTGCTACAAAGCAGGATGAAAACAGCGACAACGAAGGACCACTTTTTATAAACACTGACGAAGACACCGACGAAGAACACGAGGGAAACGAAAACTACAAACATACCATCAAACCCGAAGACACAACCCAGAATTAAATTACTACAGGAAAGATAAAGGTAATCACTTATTTTAACCACCATGTTGTTTTATTTTATTTTAAAAATGGCAGACAACTTATGTTTAATTAGTTTGAATATTCGTGGTATGACAATGAAATTACAACACATAGTCACACTCATACACAAACACAAACCCGATTTTATTTTACTACAAGAAACAAACATTAAAACAGACTTTCAAGCAGCAGAACTTGTAACACGGCTAGGATTAAGAAATTCGTGTTTCAGTTTGGCCAAACATAACGTAGGGTCAGGGACAGCCATTCTTCAAATTTCCGACACGTGGACTATTTTTAGAACACACACAGACCCACATGGTAGAATTTCCGCAGTTCAAGTTAAAAACGACACACACTCCTTTGTCATAGTCAACATACACGCACCACCTAACTACAATTATCAACCTCTTTTTTATGAACATTTAGACGACTTACTAACACAGACATACAGAGGACAAAATATTGTTCTTGCCGGTGATTACAATTGTGTTCTTGAAGATTTAGACTTGGTGGGTGGGGAGGTGAAAAAACAGCTGAGGAGAGCCGGCAGGGACAGCTTACATCAACTTGACACACTACGAAATATCATCGACACACACAACCTCACAGACGCATTCAGGCATACACACCCCGACAGTAAAGAAACGACATACACAAACAAAACACACAACAGATCATCTAGATTAGACCGGATTTATACGCCCGCAACACATCACATCATACAAACCAAACACCTACGGGAAACTTTAGATTACACAGACCACAAAGCAATACTAGCACACATCAGCACAAACAGCACAAACACGCAGCCAAACAAAAGGTCACCTCACTGGAAGTATAATAATTCACTATTGGAACACTCAGAATATGTAAAATATATGACACAGCTCATACACACGTACACAGACAATATACCGACTGAGAACATCACACAATACTGGGACTTATTGAAAAACACCATACGAAGCAGAACACAACATCTAGCAACCATGATCCACAAAGACAGACTAAGACAGGAGCGCATCATACAGACAGCCATACGACTAACAAAACAAACAGACAGAGACGCACATCACTTACACACATTAGAAGCACAACTAGAAGAACACCAACAACACAGATATCTGGGTGCTCTTCTCAGAACAAAACTCAACACAATTACACAAGAGTCAGCTACGAGGCAATATTTGGCAATAGAACAGAATGTACAACGTAACAGACAAATAAGCAAAATATCAGACATGCAAGGAAACATGCAGACAGAAACACCACACATAGAGACTGCTTTCCAACAACACTACACACAACTATTCACAGCAGAGACAATCGACACACAGATACAAGACAACTTCTTACAGTACACAAAGAAATTATCTGACACAGACAAAGACACACTGGACACAGAACTGACACTGACAGACATAACACAGGCTCTAAGCACACTAAACAAAGACAAAACTCCAGGACCAGACGGTTTGACAGTAGAATTCTACCAACACTTCTTTCCTATTCTAGGCAATCTTCTCCTCAAAGTCTATCAGGAAGCCTTTGACAAAAAATATCTTCCGGACAGCTGCAACATGTCTTACATTACACTCATATGCAAGGATAAAACTGACAAAACACAAATGAAGAACTACAGACCAATTTCCTTACTCAACACAGACTACAAGATACTCGCCAAATCACTCACCAACAAACTTAAACCTTTCATGCCAACACTAATACACCCAGACCAACAGTGCAGTGTCAAAGACAGAAATATACACAACCACACACATCTCATTAGAGATATTATCAACTACACACATGGAAAAGACTGTCCATCCTCCATCTTATCCTTGGATCAAGAGAAGGCCTTCGACAGAATTTCCCACACTTACCTGCATAGGACACTAGAACACTGTAACATAGGAGAGTACTACAGGCAGTGGATACAGATCCTGTACAAAAATCCTGAGAGCAGAGTGTTGGTGAACCATTCACTGACAGCTAGCTTCAGGCTCACGAGATCTGTAAGACAGGGATGTCCCTTATCACCACTCCTGTATGTGCTCACCCTAGAACCTTTATTAGAGAAGATAAGGCAAGACACTAGTATTAAAGGAACCTTCCTGCATGGGATAGGAGAGCAGAAGCTCATCGCCTATGCAGATGACACTGCCTTCTTTCCCACCAGCAACACATCAATAAGGAATATACTCCACACCTTTACCCATTTTGGAAAAGGCAGTGGAGCCAAAGTAAATATACAGAAGTCACAGATAATGGGCCTAGGAAAGTGGAAACAAAAGTCTGATTTCCCTCCAGACCTGAGACACACAGACACCATGAAGCTGTATGGGATCACATTCCCATGTGATCCCACAAAAACACACAAACAGACATGGCACTCACTGACTGAACAGATCATAGACATGTTACATAGGTACAGGTACAAAACATCCACAATATTTGGTAGAAGCACAATAGTCAACACATACATAATACCCAAAATATTATACTTAGCAACAGTACTAGACCCTCCCAAACAGACCGTCACAAACATAAACATACAAATCAGACGCTTCATCTTCACCAACACAATACACAGCATCAAGCACAAAACTCTCATACAAGACAGGAAACAAGGCGGGATTGGACTACAAGACATCCAGACAAAAATACTGTCACTTAGAATCAGTCACATAGGTAAAATCATCAGACACCCAGAACAGAACAGACTAGCACTATACTACATAGGCCACAACATCAAACATCTCACACCTCTTAACAATGCAACTGCACACTACCAGGGAAGACTGCCAACATTCTATCAGACATGCATACAGGCAATAAAAGGACATGAACATTTAATACAGCAAACAACACACAAAATATACAAACATTTAGTTAGAGAACAAGCACCATCACTAAGACTTAGGATTAAAAGAGGACACAAATACTTCATGACAGACTTCACATGCACCTTTTCAAACCTACACAACAAACACATAACACCAAAAGCTAGGGAGATCACATATAGACTGTTATACAGTATGACCCCAACAACACAGGTAGAAGCATACATATCCAAACAATGTCAATTATGTAGAAACAACACACAAGAGACAGAGGAACACATCTATTATACATGTCCAACAATTACCGCCACACGCGCAACACTAAAACACCTCATACAAACACACACAGGCAAACAAACCGACATATATAAAGCAATTTTTCTCAATACTATACCACAGACAGCTAAGGACATACATACAAAACTACTTGTAGCACTTTCTTACTACAGACAACTTATATGGACCTGCAGAAATTTTGCCAGATACAAACACCACACATATAACACACATTTAATTTCCTTTATGTACACACACAAGATATCACAACTATTTCCAGAGTAAATCATATGTACTCTTCCTTATTTTATTACAAATTTGGTATACATGAGGGCGAGAAAGAAAGTAGAAACTGTGAGTGAATGGTGAGAAAATGATTAAAAAAGATCACATATGGTCAAAAGACCAATGGAAAATCCCTTATGTAAAGAATAGTGAAAGTATAAATGCTTGTTTTATTTGCTTCAAAATGATGGTTTCAACCCTTATAGATAAGGGGAAAAGAAAAAAGGAGAAAAGAAAATCAACTCCTCCCATTCCAAATTACTATTTATGGAATGGTTTGCTTTAAATGCACTTGTTGTGCTATACCACCACCACTACTGAGATTATCACTTTAGTAAACAAAATCACATATCTGTTATACTATTTATTATTATTATTATTACTATTATTATATGTTTGTTGTTTATTTATTATTTTATTATTATGGAAATGTCTACTATTATTATGATCATTATTATTATTACTATCATTACCTTACCTTTATTATCTTTAGTATCATTAATTTGAAAAGTATTAAGGATATCATCATTATAAATTTACAACTTCATCTCCCATGTTCCCCCCCCCCCCCCACCTTTGCTTAAGGTTTGTTGCTTTTGCTACTACCCCCACTATTTTGTTTCCAAACATTTGTCCAGCCTGTACCATCATAGAGAGTGGTCATGTCCCTTCCTCTCCTTGTCACCCCCTTTGAATCATGTGAGTGAGTGTTCAATGAATGAATACAAAATCACAAATGGTTACCAAACCAATGATACTGTAAACACTTGTGTCAATACAAATGCTTGGTTAAATTTTTATTTAAAAAACAAAAGAAAGAGAGAACACAGAGGAAAATATGAATGAACCTCTACATTTAGGAAAAAAACAAGTAGGAAAATATAACCCACTCCTATACTCCAAGTATTACTAAAAACTGCAGTTTGCAAGTGTATGTACCTGCTAGGCCATGTTTAACACCATTACAAAGAAAACCATCCTAGCAAATGGAATCACATATTGTAAAAATGTTTATCCTTTTCATAACTATTAGTACCCTTGCTGCTTTTATAATTGCTGTTATTACCCTCAGTATGCCTCTTCTTGCCATTATTATTATTGTCATCATTAGTAATAAACAAAAAACCCTTTCCCATGTGCCCCCCTCCCCTTGCCCATGGCTTGTTGCTGCCTTTGCTGATACCCACACCGGTTTGGTTCAAATAATTATCCTGCCTTTACCATCATTGCCCGGATAAGGTTTGATGAAGGCATTGGTGGAATGAAACAAATTGGTGAGAGGATGGCAAGGGAAACAAAAATGTAAAAATTGTTAAAATGATTGTGCAAATACTGATGCTTGTTTACTTTTTACATAAAGTAAAAAAAAAAAGAGGAAGGGAAAAAATGAATGAACCCTTACAAATAAGAAAAAAAAAAAAAAATAAGCAAGGAGAAAAAGATAACCAACTCCTTTTACTTCTACTATTATTGAACATTGCATGCATAGGAAAAAAAAAAAAAAAAAAAAACAAACAAACAAACAAAAAAAAAAAACACAATAAGCAAGGAGAAAAAAAGATAACCAACTCCTTTTTACACCTACTATATTATTTAACAGTGCAGGATGCAATTGTTATTGTAGGTACCTGCCATATTTTAACACCATGTCTAAGAAAATCATTTTAGCAAATCATCAAATGGAATCACATGTTTGGAAAATGTGATCATTAATCAAAACAAATCCTACCATTGTGTTTATTAATATTAGCATTGCTGTCATCACTCTTAGTAGGTTTTTATTCCTTGTCATTATTATTATAAGATGTATTTCATGTAAACACCATTCCTAAGGTAATAAATTTAGCACATAAAATCACATGTTAAAACTATTATTTATTATCATTGAGTCTATCACTAGTCTCAGCACTGTTTATTCCTTGTCACTATGATATTTATTTATGTATTTGGTTGTTACTTTGCATTATTATCATGTAATCACTATTAATATATATGGCTTTGTAAACGCGTATACTATCACATCCCCCTTCCCCACCCTTTTGATACTGTGATTTTTGTCTCTGCTGCCACCCTCGCCGGTTGTTTTGTAAACAGTTTTGCACCGCCATGTTTTATCACCACCGAGCGGTGGTGATGGTACTTGGTAGGAGTTTTTGGAGCTGACAGGAGAGCGGGGCGGCAGAGGAAATAAACACAGCCTGCTACCATCACGCTTCCTATTTAAAATATTCCCTTACAACAATGTCAATGGAGAAATGTTTAAATGTATAAAATATTTGTAATTTTTGCGCATATGTCACCTACACGCCCACATGCAACGCTCTGTAAAAACACGCACACAAATACTGAACACACAGTACGCATGTAACAACACAAACAATACAATGCAACAACTACCCCTCCTGCATTGTAAACTATGATACTCCTTGACAACCCCCCCCCCTTCCCCCCACCCTTTAAATACTGTTGGTTTTTGATGCTGCTGCTGCCTTCACCGGTCGGTTCTAACAAGTTTTACTGCCATTTTCCTCATTACCAAGTGGTGATGATGGTATTGGTGGGGTTGGAGCTGACAGGTGAGGGGGTGGCAGAGGTTAAAAAAAAAAATGGTATACTATCGTCTTGTTGTTGTTTGTACTCGTTTTTCGTTACCCCCAATTTCAAATGTAAAAATGTTGAAACAAATGTTGTAAAAATTTGCGCATATGTCACCTACACTTCCATATGCAACGCTCTGTAACAACACGAACAATACACTTTGCAACGATTTTAACACTCAATAAAAGCTTTAAAAAAAAAAAAAAAAAAATTGCACACAGTGCAGTATTTCATGATTGAGGTTATCCCAACTCGTGACGCTTGAAAATACGCCACACATTCAGCACACACAGTACACAAACCTTAAAACTCAACACTATCAAGTTAAAATACAGTCACTTTATTATAAACATCAACTTATTAGTCAAAGCACACTAACAAGCCAACAGGGACACTTGTAGTATGAGGGGAATAAAAAGAACAAGGTAACTACATATTTAGCATTATATAACATACGGGAGTAAAAGTGTATAGAAATACACACACAGATCAAGATTTGAAGGTGTACTTATTTAGCCAAGACTTCGGTCTTGTTAACCCTCTATTATATAGGGGTTATTTGTCTGGGTACCATTTTGGGTACTATGAGAAGGGCAAGTTGTAAATACAACTACTAAAATGCCACGTAACTTCGGTCTGATAAGCATATTTAAGCACACGAGAGACAGGGATCTCTGCACCAAATCAGACAAGTGTTGTATGGTAGAATACATGAGTTTTTAGTGCTAATAGGTAGGTTGCCAGGTTACTATCCACCAAACTACAACACCAACTGTAGGTGAGTCGGTGACAGAATTAGAACGGATCTAATTCCCAACAACAAATCATGTCACGGGGGAGGGGGGGGGATCCTGTCACCGCCTCACTTGCATATCTAGTAAAGGGCTGCAATTCCAGCCCAAGGGAAACCATTGAGTCGAGCAGGACCCAAGTAATCTAGAACCTTCTAGATAGAGATGGTCACCAAGTCCATGATTCCGTGGACACTGATGTCGCCCGCCTAATGCGGGGTCCACGAGGAACTCGGACAGAGTTACCGCCCGTGTCGAGTTAGGACACGCGGAGACCGGCAGAGGACGAATGGACTTGAGAGAGGCAACAGGGCCTGCCTTTGAGGGACTCTATAGATATCAATAGATATATAGACATAGGCTAGATAGTTTGCTAGACTGTTAAATGATACTTGTGTGTTTGATGTTTACTATTTGACAGATGTAATATAGCGCGGGTCTGTTTACCCACTGCGCCAACGCATACTGTATATGTAAATACAATAAATATTCGATCTCATAACGAACAGATTTATTGTTGCCTGTATGAACCCAAGTTTAGTTATCTAGATACGAGCAAGACTATGACAGGCTTCTACACAATTACGACGTCCGACTCTTTATGACGCAAAACGGTTCCACTGTGTGGTTTTTTTTATAGAGTAAAAGAGGGTAGTACACGCCCTGTGATCCTGAAGTTGGGAATCAGACGTCTAGTTTTCTCAGACAAGGGCGAAATACTCGAAGGATGCATATAGATCACGTGAAAAATCATCCCCCGTAGTTGAAATGGAAAAGACCAGGCCGAACTGTGTCTAGCTAGTACGCTACCGAGGGTCCCAAAATGTGAACTTGGTAATGCGAGACTTGCGAGTGGCCTTGACCAGGATTCGAACCTCAGTTGTCGCGGCAACAATACTAAGTACTAGCCACTATACAAACACGGCTGACTGGCAGTATTATTCGATTTCTTGGTGCAGGGTAGTGTAAGAAATTTTTCTGGTAACATCTGAGTTTAAAAGGTCAGATTTTCTTCTCTCGTGTTTGCAGAATAGTCCAGGATACACGTGTGTATGTTGCCACAAGAAGGATCATCATCATAATGTGTCATGCTGATACACGTGGACGATCATGTTTTGCCATCTCTTATGATCACCAGAGTCGAGGATCAGTTCTGCGTTCTTTGTCTCTATGGTATATGATCAAAGGTTAGTCATCAGACCATAATGCCGTGTCCAGTATATTAACTAAATATAAACATTTCTTAATTTTGTTGCGTATCCCGTACGGGATGTTGCAGTCAATACCAGCATTTTCAGCTACTGTTGATGTAAGAAGACAAATGATTAATCGGTTCCAATGTCTTTAGTTATCATCATTGATTAAGTATTTAGCTATCATCATTGCCTGAGTCTTTAGTTGTCATCATTTGACTGAGTCTTTAGTTTGGAAAAGATAGGTAGCTCAGATTGCCCTGGACTCGTTATCTACCATTTAAAGGCTCGTTTGTTTAAATTAAGGGGTCGAAATGGGGTGTGACCCCGACATCACATGGCTTCCGCCACCTACGCTCTCATGTCGGTGAGACCCAGACAAATGAGGCTCCTTATGTGATTAATTATCCACCATACATCAAACTACGTGCGTACATGTCTACCCTCCTTCCTTTATGCTTTCCTACCTACATGTCTATCTGGCTGTGTGTGTGTGTGTGTGTGTGTCCGCCCGCCCGTCCACCTATCTACCTATCCATCCATCTATCTACCTATATATCTATTTATCTGCCTTTCAGCCTACATAGCTACCTACATAAATATATACCTACCTGCCTATTTATCTGCGTGGCTATATGTTTATCTATCTACCTGCTTTCCTCCCCCTCCCCCTCCCTACCTACCTACATATCTACATAAATATATACCTACCTGCCTATTTATCTGAGGGTATATATATATATTTATCTATCTACCTGCTTGCGTATCTCCCTCCGTCCCTCCCTCCCTACCTACCTACTTATCCACCTGCATGTCTGTCTATCTTTCTACTAGTTTCTAGCTGTCTGTTGTTTCTATCTGTACGTCCGCGGCCTACTCTCCTGTCTATCGCTAAAACCGACTTCTCCACACCCCCACACATCTACAGAGATGGCTGGGTGTACGGACAGGAACTTGCGCGACCCAGACACAACGTGACCACGCTCCACAAAACCTACCTCTTAAGGTCAGCAAAGCCTGAGCAAATGAGAGGCCTTTACCTGGCCCAGTTAATTTCCAAGCTCCCCAAAGAAGGTGTGGATTGTTAAAGGCCGCCCTGGGGTGAGTCAGTACAGGATCAGCTTGTCTCAAATCTAGATCTAGCTGAATATAAATGAGGCGTTAGGGATCCACAGCAAGACAGAAGTTCACTCGCCTGCAATGTCCCATAGCGATCCACAGCAAGACAGAAGATCACTCGCCTGCAATGTCCCATGGGCTGGTATAATAATGTTCTTTGTTTTCTGCCTTGCACTTTAACTTGTTTGTGTGGTCTCGAGTATGGTGTCCGCCTCAAGTGCTGGAGGTCCCGGATTCAAGCCCCGGTGAGGGTCGGGAGTTTTTCACGTGGACTTCTAGTAACAAAATTTCCCCTGGTCTCTGGGTAGTGAGATCGGATGCCCGTGTGTATTGTTGCGCACGTTACAAATCCCTTGGCAGTTGGAAATCGAAAACGAGTAGCCTAACGGCGCTGCCCGGGCAAAATTTCGAGTTAAAAATCTACCCAAAGAATTTCAGGATCCTCGCCGGTGCTACTCCGCACTGAGCTGAGATTCTCCGGACTCAGGCTTGAGTTAGGAGTACAACGGAGCACTTATGGGTTACACCCGTGTGCCGTGGTGTTGATCCGTCGACTAAACTAACTAAACTAATTGTGTATTTATGTATGTTTATCTACCTTCATACAAGCAAGACGGCGTTTACCTGCAAAGCTTTGTGGAACGTAATGAGCACGGCAAGGCACGTAGAGCGCCCTGGTCATCCACTGCACCTGTATTCGTCTCCAGTTGTCTTGACTTGTCCTGTCACTGGATTCAGATGGACTCAGGCGAGAGAGTGAGGTCGACGAATCGCGCAACTCTTCCTCACTTTAATCCAATTCATCGAGCAAGTCATTATTCATCCAACTCCAACTTTATCTACCTTAATGCCGGGGATTTGTGGCGACGGAGTTACAAATGCAATTCGTAATCCCACATACAGTAATTGACACACAGCTGCGGGAGATTTGGAATCAGACCGCCCTGCGTTCGTTTCCATAAAAAGGTATGAGTGCCGGTCGTTCAGAAAGCAATGGCAAACTACTGAACGTAAACTTACCCTGGAATCACAAACAGCCAAACAAATGCTGGAGTTGACTGCTACGTCCTGTAAAGGATATACAACTAACTGTTTTATTGTATCTACCTGTCTGCTCTGTGGTGAAGGTGTTGCGAACGTAATTCGCAGTCCTGCATACCACGTGATCTGGAAGCAGACGGCGTGATCTGGAAGCAGACGGCGTGATCTGGAAGCAGACGGCGTGACCTGGAAGCAGACGGCGTGATTTGGAAGCAGGCCGCCTTTGTTGATTTCCATACAATGATATGAGCAACGATAGTTCGGAAAGCAATAATAAAACAAAGAAGAAGATAGTGATGATGAAATAATGTATTATTCATTACAAAATGCAATGTCTTATTTGTAGATGACGTCATGCTCTAAATTCTGCTAACAGACACCAAAATAAAAACCGTTTTTTTTTCTACACGCAAATACACGTAGAAACAACGTTTAGCCACAAATACAAGCCGAAATGAATTGTATACGCAAATAAACAGCCAAACTAGCTGTCAGTCTGGAAGCTATAAACAAACGCGGACACGCCATCACTAATGATATTGCTGCATATTGGCATTGCCACTAAATTAGTGTATAGTTAATGTCCGCCAAGGCTTTCCAGCTAAGTAAGCAAGTAAGTACGTCCCTTTTTCCACATCCTTAGACACATCGGGCGTTTGGTACTAACAACTTGTGTTTGCATAACAATCGACACTGTTTTACAAACCAATCGACACTGTTTACATAACAATCGACACTGTTTTACAGACCAATCGACACTGTTTACAGAACAATCGACACTGTTTACAGAACAATCGACACTGTTTTAGAGAACAATCGACACTGTTTACAGAACAATCGACACTGTTTACAGAACAATCAACACTGTTTACAGAACAATCGACACTGTTTACAGAACAATCGACACTGTTTACAGAACAATCGACACTGTTTACAGAACAATCGGCACTGTTTACATACCAATCGACACTGTTTACAGAACAATCGACACTGTTTGAACAATCGACACTATTTACAGAACAATCTACACTGTTTACAGAACAATCGACACTGTTTACAGAACAATCGACACTTTGAACAATCGACACTATTTACAGAACAATCGACACTGTTTACAGAACAATCGACACTGTTTACAGAACAATCGACACTGTTTACAGACCAATCGACACTGTTTACAGAACAATCGACTATGTTTACAGAACAATCGGCACTGTTTACAGACCAATCGACACTGTTTACAGAACAATCGACACTGTTTGAACAATCGACACTGTTTACAGAACAATCGACACTGTTTACAGAACAATCGACACTGTTTACAGAACAATCGACACTGTTTACAGAACAATTGACACTGTTTACAGAACAATCGACACTTTGAACAATCGACACTGTTTAAGACTAGTCGACACTCAAAGGATGATGTGGTTAATTCGAAACAATGTATTCCGTTAGTGAATTTAAAACAGAAACCAAAAACAATATGTTGCACGATTTATTGCCAGGCATATTTCGCTGCATCTCATCAGGTGAATACTGCAGAGTTATATATCATATGAAGGGAATAAACATGTCGTACTTTGGCTGAAATACTAAGTACAGTGATGTACAGACCAAATGGAACCAGAAGAAGAGGCCGACCATGTAAACGATGGACTGAGGGAATAACAGAGTCCGTGGGAATCTCGATATATAAATCCCATAAACGGAAATGCACTTTTCCGCTATTTATGCTTCAGCTCGACACTGCAGCGTACGTCAAATGTTATGTTGTCTAGTGCGTCTTCTAGTCTCTACTTCCTTCTTCTCCTTCTGTGAGCGCCAAATAATACTATGTGTGTTTATTTATGTAAGAGGAACACGATGCGATGAGGATGATGGTCACATCACAATATCAGTGACTACCCCGGTAGAGGGGTATGCAATCCTCTTTCTCATGTTGTAAAACCCTCACACGGTGAACTGAACCAGACCTACAGGATTCAGAGGCGGATATGCTAGCATTAAGCCACCCCGTCTCATCGACTGATACTTTACAATTTATGAGTTGTGTTTCTTTGATGTCTCAAAGCTCTGCGGCGTCCTATCTGCCAGATCATAGAACCCACAACCAATCACGACTCTTCCTTAAATGTTTGTAATTAACGGTCCGCTGCGTGTAATGGCATGATGATTATTAGACAGGCAATGTTTTAATTTGGTGAAACTTTTAAAAATACAGCTTAAGTTTGTAGCCGAGTAACTGTGTTACAAATAAACGTTATGGTATAGCCAGGTCGTAATTACAGAAACACACCAACACAATTGACTGTTTGACCGATGAAAACAAAGAATATATTGCACAATTTATTGCCTGGTATATATCAAACAGGGTCTGCAACATTTAGTAAGTGCGGTTATTGTACACTGTGAATAACTAGGGTTATGATTACATTGTAAGAAGACAGAGATTATGGTCGTCTCTAGGAAGACAGAAATACGACAACGTAATATAAGAGTAAATGGGAATATACTTAAAAAAGTGACTCAGTACAACTGTATTGGAATAGTTTGATGGGAGATGCCTTAAAGAGATTAGAACAAGAATCGCCTCTTGCGAGATGGAAAACATACTGACCAATAATAAGGGCGCCGAAGTGTTACATAGGACTTGTACTTTTTTATGAATGTGAAGCGTGGACAATGCAAAAGCTGAAACACATCTAATGGCAGCGGAACTGCGATTTCTGGGGGAAATGCAAAGAATACCATGGACACACACACACACACACACACAAAGATTAAAAAACAACAATGACCAAGTCCTACAAGAAACAAATGAAAACCGTAAACTGATTAGAGAAATCACACGTAGACAGTAAAGATTTATGTGATCACGTTATGAGAAGAAATAAACTAGATAACTTGGTGACAACTGGCAAGATTGAGGAGAAAGAACAAGGGGAAAGCATAGAAATAAATATCTGGCCACATGGAATAATCGAGACAAGAACACAGACTGATCCACGAGTCTGGTAATCGCGTAAGATGGCGAATCATGACAGCCCACGCTTGTTGGCATGTCACCTGATAATGATAACATTTTAGCTGTATTGTTTGCACCAAAGTTCTCGCACTGATCTGTAATTGGTTTACGTCACTTAGCAACCTTTGTCGTATGCTGCTTCGAGATGAACTCTTCGGGTCCCTGTTCACTTTAACTGCTGTGTCTCATTCTGAAGTGCTGTTTATTCCTCCTTCTGCTTCATGACAGTATGTAAGTCATGTTTTTAAGCATGCTATAATTGAGTCGTTATGTTTGCACCAGGGGGGCTTAGTGGTCTCGAGGTATGGTGTCCGCCTCGAGTGCTGGAGGTCCCGGGTTCAGGCCCCGGTGAGGACCGGGATTTATTTAAAACATCTGTCACAAAATAAAACCGTGTGTTTAACCAGTTGATTAGTAAGAGGCTTTCTGATAAACCGGACTATCTGCTAAGCATGTGTTTACAGAGAAAACATTCATAGTTGTGGCTGCACGTGGTCCCAAACAGGACGGGCATAAATAACAGCTGTACTTGTACATCTGGTTGACGGATTGGCAACACTCGGAAGTGAGTGCGCTGAATCATACATCGCTTTGACAAGTCAATAACATATCAGAGGGAAAACGGAAGTACTCAGCACGGAGGTAAACAGTACCTCTGTCAATTCTTAGTTTCCGGAACATCAAGAAGACTGGCAGCTTGTTGGGAAAAACTGTTGTTGGGATCATACAGTGACTCGTTAGTTTGTTGGGGGGGGGGGGTGGAAACGGGTGATGACAACTTTGACAGTGACTAAGGAAAGGGAGAATCGATTCTTGACAATGGCTGATATGAAAATAAATAACACCTGCAGGACGTCACCCATATCACGTGACCAATTTTAGGGGTTTGCCAGAAAACCATGATTGGAGATGGGGAGTTGACCAAAACCGTGGATTATGATGGACGTGTTTGTGGGAGAGCTCTACAGTGTTAGATTAATTCTAGATTAACTAGCATGTGTCGTTATGGCAAAGTGTAGTAGCCATCCTGGGAATGAGGCGGTTTTGCATAAGGTAGTCAATATAGTCTATTAGTTCTAATTAATATAGACTGTAGCCTTGTTAAACCTATAGTGTGATGATTAGCACTGTTAGTGGAAAACTAGTTAGAGTAGAATAGTGATATTGGCTCTGCTAAGGTGAATAGAATACTGAGGTTGCACTCTGTTTATTGGTCTTTTCTTATCATAGCCTGATTCGGACTTAGGTGAGAAGCTATAAGGCTCTCTGAAAGAGTAGTTAGCTGTAAAATAACAGAGCAGGGTAATAAGCTTACACCCAGCCGGTAGGATCAGTGACTAGTGCTCTCACATGATGTGTTGGTTTTCCCACAGGTTCCCCACCAGTTACTAGGAAACTCAACACTGGTTTTGAAGAAGTGCACTCCAATTGGACGACCACCAGTTGGACTCTAAATGATTCTTACGGAAAAGGAATAACGTCCGAGAAGAAAGATGGTATATGTTGACGCTGGACTCATACTCAGAAGGGTTCACCATGGCATGGCCCAGAAGAGCCAGCCAATATAACGACTCCTGCGTGGTATGGTTCACATAGGATGGGTGATGATTGTTGATATATCACACATCAGACAACCATTGTTTAAGGAACGAGAACATTAACGGATAAGTCACATAGTGTGCTAGATTCCAGTGAAATATTACATAGGACATATACTTGAACCTATATGAACACTAGTTAGGATCAAGTGTAGAAACATTAACAGTAAAACCTAAATACACTACAAAGGATTTGTGCATTCTGTAGGACCGATAGGAACTTACAAAGTTAGTTGACAATCAGTCCGTAATCAATCTGTACTTACAAACAGTATCTATTTCGGATGATCATGAAGATGGATTACCAGGTGGCTACAGATGACAGTCAGTATCCGGCAAGAGGGTTTCAACACCGGGTGAGGTGCACTGGTTATGATTTAATGTGCTGTGGTGTGCCCTTGCAATGAAGAAACTATGCTATTATCTGAAAGTCCGATCATACACACAGTATAGAACACATCACGCATTTTCTTCGCATACACGTCTCATATACGTTACACTTTTCTTTTAATAAATTAATCTTTATTAATTTTTAGAAGCAAGAGTTGTTGAGTATGTTGCGTTGGGGACGTATGAGAGGGGGCATAGTACGACAGTGAGAGAGTGATAGGAAAAGGTGTCCATGGGCTGATGGAGTGTGTTGGACGGAAGCTGGTGGATTCTCCAGGATATTGATAAGGGAAAAAATATTATAATGTGGGTGTTGACTCTCTTCACTCCAGGGACGACACTTTAAAGGAGGACACGACAACATCCACCTGGACTTCCAGTAATAAAATTTCCCCTGGTCTCTGAATAGTGAGATCGGACGCCCGTGTGTATTGTTGCGCACGTAAAAAATCCCTTGGCAGTTGGAAATCGAAAAAGAGTAGCCTAACGGCGCTGCCCGGGCAAAATTTCGAGTTAAAAATCTACCCAAAGTATTTCAGGATCCTCGCCGATGTAACGGAGTTCGTACATTGAGCTGAGTTTCTCCAGACTCAGGTTTGAGTTAGGAGGAAAACGGCGCACTTATGGGTTAAACCGTGTGCCGTGATGTTGATCCAACGACTAAACTAAACGACTAAACTGTTTGCACCAAAGTTCTCAAACTGATCTATAATTGGTTTAAGTAATGTTTTTACATATGTTATATTTGAGTCGATATGTTTGCACCAAAGTTCTCAAACTGATCTGTAATTGGTTTAAGTAATGTTTTAAGTATGCTATATTTGAGTCGTTATGTTGACACCAAAGTTCTCAAACTGCTAGTGTTTAGCACAGTAAAATAAAAAACAAAATCAACGGACATGTCTCCACGCCATGAGGCCTATTGGGCGTATGGGGCTCGCGCCATATTTGTACAGACCAAATGGCGATTCATGAGTTCTATGTCAATATTACAGCCTTTACTTCCTATAACATGCCCTGGTACTCAGGAGGCCAAGATCAATTTATTTTTAAAAAGCTCCGATTCGAGTGGGATTTGAAAACAAGACTACCGGGCTGGCAGACAAAGGTGCTTGCGGGTAGGACGATATCGTGGCTTCTCGTTTAGCTGAGTGATGTTTCTAAAACTGGCTGTATTTTAGCTATTCTGGTTGCATCATAAGTCTAAAAACAGACTATGTTTAAGTTACACAACAGTTTGAAACAGAATGCGAGCAATATAAATGTTGAATAATTCATGCTGGGAAAGCTGGGCTGAATAATCCTAGAACAATTTTGTGCTTAGAATGTTTAGTTGCGTCAGAAATTATTGGATATTTTTCTTTTCCTGGGTTATAAATTCCTCACTGGCATATCTGTACGACGGTTTGTTCTAATGGGTGGCCAGGTTTACAGAGTGTTGTTATGATACAATAAAATTGGTGTCAAATTTGAACTTGTAATGCTTAAAGTATTGTCCAATAGGGGCATTTTACTTTACAAGATGCTGATGGTGGTGATTGTGGTGGTGGCGGTAGTAGCAGCAACAGCAGTGAAAGAGCTGTGGGTGGTAGTAGTAGTGGCAGCAGCAGCAGCAACAGCAGTAGTAGTAGTAGTAGTAGTAGTAGTAGTAGTAGTAGTTAGTAGTTAGTAGTAGTGGTAGGGGTGGTATTTGTGATAGTAGTAGCAGCATAATAGTGCGTTCAGAAATGCTTCCCCCCTGTATGAAAGTCCATAACTCAGTAACCAACTGAGGGAAAATGATGAGATTTCGCATTATGTACACCCATGAGATTGTACCGCAGATCTCCAATGTTTGTTTATATGCGGTATATAATTTACGGGTCAGAGATGAAGTATATATTATGAAATGTTTTACATCTTCACACAGAAACATCAGTGTTCAATAATGAATATTCTCCGTGGCGCACGGGAATTTCCTTATGAGAAGCACGTCACATAGTGGAATGGAAATGTTCAGAGAATTGACGTGCATTCCTGTAAAACAAGTTTTATTAGCGTGAATTCAATCCATTTTCGTCAAAACATCAAAGAAATGTCGCCGCTTTCCATGATTTCAGTTGCCTTTGGACCTATGAAAGACAAAATCCTTGGGAGGAGTAAATATAAGACGGCAGTATATATTTCATAACGATTCAACATATTCATTTTTTTTTGGGGTTTTACATTGAACGTGAATGAGGGAAAACATTTGTGAACGCATTATAGGAATAGTGATCGTTGCAGTAGTGTTGATAGTAGTAGCAGCAACATAGCAGTAGTGTTATTAGTAGCTGCAGTAGTAGTAAAAGCAGCAGCGGGTCTTCCTCGGGGCCATTCTAGTGAAAGAAAAGAAAATCCTATCTCGGCTGGGGATCGAATCCAGACAACTGTCTTGCCAGGCTAGCCAACTATAACCACTATTTCAGCCAGGCTCCAACATTTAATGATGCTATCAGACAGACAGTGGGATCAACTCCTTGTGCCACATATAGTGAAAGGCAGAAGATCAAATGGTTTGGCCATCTCACTAAAAAGCAACACTATCAACTACCAGCACTGGCGCTACATCAAAGAAGATCTGACACGAGATCAAGAGGAAACCCTCACTCGCTTTGAACTCAAGCGCAGTCCATACACAATATTTATAGTAGTGATGGACTGAATTTTGCGTGTGGATTAGCTTTCCATATTAACAGTGTCCCTCACCATCAGGCGCACCCACTGCGACTTCAGAGGTACTTGTAATTAACGTCGCGAAGTCAAGGACGACAGGTCAACATTTTAGTTTTAGTCCAACTGTCCGGTGTAGGGGATGAACCGTTTACCCCGGCATCAGCACACCGAATGTTTAAGAACACGCGTTCTTACCCATTCGGCGATGCGGACCTGCAAAAAATGGATTGACGACATCAAAGACACCGTACACGTGGAAAATGGTGATGATGATGATGATTATGATGATGATGATGATTAAATATTTAGTCGAATAAAACTATAGCCCTTCAATATACCGATATTCTTTATGAAACAGACTAACCAGTGCCAACACAACCAAAAGTAGTTTTCCTCATCGAATTTATATTTTTAATTTCACCTCCACCAATTTCAGAAAGTTCCCCAAAAATGTGCCCAGAAACTCCCACAGCGGTGTCACCCAGTTAAGCTGACCAGTTAAGCGTGTATGATGTTTGACACCTATTGATTTTGGCTTGCAAATGCTGCCGGTTAACTGGACCCGAAGAACGAAAAGGTGAATCACATAATTTAAACGAAAAGTATTCACTGGTGCAATGATACAGTTAGGTCAACCAGAGAGACGAATGGAGGCGAATTGTATCTGCAGCAAAGAACCTCAATGGCTCGGAACGCTGAAGGAGAAGAAGAAGAATGATACAGTTGAAATAAAGAAATATAATGATCAAAGTTCCACACATAACAGAACACAAAATGATGATTGTGAAACAATATCAGGTACAGTATTGACCCAGCGAAACAACATACCCTAACCTGGACACAGTATTGCATTCTTTCTCTGTTTTCGAACAGCGGTAATTCTTTCATGTCATTCACGGTTTGAGAGTCTGGTGTCCTTAGTACTCTTCTTTATGGCAGTGAAGCCTGGTCAACTTACTCACACCAAGAGAAACGTTTAAACAGCTTTCATATGCGGTGTCTGCGAAGAATACTTGGTATTAAGTGGCAAGACAAAATAAATACTGAAGTATTGGAAAGATCAGGTTGTGTGACGGTTTGTTCTGTGCTCAGTCTTCGTAGACTTAGATGGATAAGACACGTTAGGAGGATGGTGGTAAAATACCAAAGGACATCCTTTTTGATGAATTACAGATGGGTAAGAGATCTCAGGGTCGGCCTCTACTGTGATACAAAGATGTGTGTAAGCGGGACATGATTAATACAGGCATTGATAATTTACATTGAGAGCAAGTCGCCGATGAATGTGTTGCATGGAGGGCAAATATCAGAAATGGAATAAAGACAAAGGAGAAAATGATTGCAAATAAGTCACACACCAAGCGTGTGAGACGTAAAATGGTGCATGATGGTGGAAATGACCATGTGTTTACGTGCATCCACTGTGGACGAACATTTACAGCGCGAATTGGCCTACTCAGTCACATTCGCTACCGCCATGGGTTGTAGTTATTATGCCTTTTTGATGCACAGTGTAACAAACTATCGTCTGTCAAGGTGGCAATGAATGGTCAGCGGAAGTGGACATGACACGTTTTTGTCATCTTCTCAGAATGTTCATATTTACCTGACTGCCCCTTGCATTATATGCATTATTCAAATCTTTGCCCACTTTTCTCGCTGCAATTACATGTATGTAGTATTCATATATCTGCCTATTTTTATCACTACAATTCTGTATTAGTAATATATTTGTGTATTTCTTTCGCTACATGTCCGCAGTATTAATATTTTTGCCTACGTATCTTGCTACACGTCTGGTCTGTATTACTCATATCTTGTCGGTTTCTTTTCTCGCAACATGTCTGTGTTATTTATTAATATCCATGTCTGCTCAAGTATATCAGTAGGTAGATGGAAAGAAGAAGAAGAAGAAGAAGAAGAAGAAGAAGAAGAAGAAGAAGAAGAAGAAGAAGAAGAAGAAGAAGAAGAAGAAGAAGAAGCTAGTCAGGTAGACAGTCATGTAGATGGACAGGAAGACAGATAAACAGACAGACACTCTTAATAAACGAGCGGAGAACTGACTAAAGGTTTCAGTACTTGTATGTAGGTCAACAGCAAGAGCCGTCAGTTAAGTAATGAGGTCCCCAGATGTTGCCCGAGCCTGGGGCTGCCTGCAATCCCAGGCACTGACCAGAGCTGGCGCAGGCTGTGAATGACGTCAGTACCCCTGGCACATGCCCTAGTTACTATTATGGGAGACTGGTTCAATTTGGAACACGAGGGAAAGGAGGAAGGGGGGAAGTTGTTAGATGCTGGTAGGCGTTGAAGTCAAAGTCAGAGAGCAGGAAGATATATTGAGGAGAAAGGAAGTGATAGGAGGGGAAGAAAAAGAAGGAGAAGAGGGGAGTAGGAACCGGACGAAAAGGAGGAGGAAGAAGAAGGAGAAGCGGAGGAGGAGGGGGAGAAGAGCTAGAGAATGAGGCGGCGAAAAAGAAGTCGAGGAAGGCGAGGACAAGGAGAAAAAGAAGAAGGTGAGTAGGAGAAGGAGTAGGAGAAGAAGAAGAAGAAGAAGAACAAGAAGAAGAAGAAGAAGAAGAAGAAGAAGAAGAAGAAGAAGAAGAAGAAATAGAGGAGGAGAAGGATGTGAAGGAGGAGGAGGAGGTGGTCCCACGCCATCAGACGAAGCGACTCCAACTTCAAAGATACTTGTAATGTACGAGAAGTTAACATTTAGTCCAACTGACCAGTGTATTGATTGAACCCACCCCTTCGTCATTAGCACACCGGAAGTTTAAGAGCGAACGCTAGTATCCATTCAGCCATGCTGACCTAGGGGGAAATAGTATTAAGTGAGAGTGAGGGTGAGGAAGGTACCCTATACATAAAGAAACAAACAAAAACACTATACGAGGAAGAAGAAGAAAAAGAAAAAGTAGAGGAGAAGAGAGAAGAGGAGGGGAAAGAAGAATAGCTTCAGGCGATGAAGAATATAAAAATGACGGGGCTAGAATGTCCCCACCTGGCGAAAAAGACAACAGGAAATTATAATGGAGGCCACAAAAGTACACAGCACGGTATTTCACAAAGAAGTACCATGCTGGACGCCATCAGCTCTGCCTATAATCTACGCATCGTTGTATTTACTGATTGAGTGCCAAACAAAACGTAAGTCTGGACCAAACATTGTACATAATCAATTAACAAGTATTATCATGTAAATTTCCGTTCACTGAGCTTTAAAATTGCGGAAGATGCCACGAAGCAAAACAAATAGCATATAGAATAGCATGCAGGTCAGCATGGCCGAATGCATAAGAACGCGTGTTCTTAAACATCCGGTGTGCTGATGCCGAGGTTAGCGGTTCAACCCCTACACTGGACAGCTGGACTAAAATGTTGACCTATCGCCCTTGGCTTGGGGACGTAAATTACAAGTACATCTGAAGTCGGAGTGGGTTCGCCTGATGGCGAGGAACACTGTTAATAAGGAAAGCTAATCCACACGCAAACTTCAGTCCAGCACTACTAGAAGTAGTGTCTATGGACTACACTTGAGGTCAAAGCGAGCGAGCGAAATAAAATAGCACGATGGCCAGATTATGGCGATATATCGTCCTTCTGTCCAAATGGGAAGCCAGATTTGGTGATATATTATCCTTCGGCAAGGAATCAGTTAAGTAAAATACGATTGTAAAAAACCCTTTAACAGCTCTTAAACGCATGGGGCAAACGTCTAGCCCCACATTTCTATAGACGGCACTCGGTCGTTGGTCCGGTCAGTATCCCGCCGGCTGCCTTTACTCCCCACGACGCTCTTGGTACCCATTTTAGGCTGGGTCGAGTCCGGGAGCATAGACTAATTAAACAAAAAAATCCCAATTCGCCCATCTGCCGATCAAACCCCCAATAACCGGGTGGGGATGAGAGTATCCAGCCATACACTACCGAGGCTCGCACAGTATTTACAGGGAGCCTTAATATTTTTGGCGATGTCCATCTTCTCTCCATGTATATCAATGTTCTGTGGGCAAACTTTGCAATTTCTCTGTAAATCTAGCCAGGACAGGAGCTTATCACACTAATCTTTAGGAGTGCTAAACTACCCAGAGATGTGTAATGCCTGCAACGTAATTATCCGAGATGGCGATGTGTCCGATGAACTACTTCAAGGCATTCATTTCTGGACATGCTATAGGAATCAACATACATCTGAAGGATGCTGGTGTTGACCGCAATATCCTGAAAACAGGTTGGAAACGCGAAAAAAAAACAAATAAACTTACAGGACTTTGCAGTCAACACCAGCATTTTCAGCTGCTGTTGATGTACTAGGCAAGATTACGCTCAGTAGTTTGCCATTGCTTTCTGAGCGACTGGCTCACATACCCCGTAAGTTACCAACGCGGCGAGAATCGATACCGATTCTCGCGCAGGTTACGTTACGAGAATATACGGTATTACGGAGAAAGACGTTAACCCCTAGAACCAGGGAGACCGGCATGTAAGAGGTACAGGGACGTAAGAGGGCCCTGGGCTGAGGCGCTTTATGTGGGCTGGAGGAGTGACCTGGCAAGTAACATGTGTAGGGGTTGAACTCGCTACTTCGCCATCAACACACCAGATGTTTAAGAGCGAACACTCATATCCAACAGGCCAGACTGACTCGCAAGTCTACAATGATTTGTCAGATCATCTCTATAACCTCTGGTCGTTTAGTTAACTGTTAGGTACTTATCTCCCCTTTGTGACATAGTTCGCCGACTTCCGATTTCTTGCATTTCATTTAGTCTACTGTCTGCAATTATACTCCCGTCTCACGCGACTAATTCTGCGTCTGATTTGTATTTTCCTGTTCTGGTCTTGTACTTCATCAAAAAACTAATTACTCCTTAGCTGCTCTGTTCTCTTCCTAAGACGGTGGCTGTGGAGTTGCATTATCACCAACGCCGCTGGAGATTGCACAAGACAAATTGCCCTTGCGTACTTAACTCGCCTTGACGTTGACTGAGTATCTTTTATGTTTTGTACTCGTCTACCTTTTGGCTTTTACGTAACTCCGCCTGCAGACATTAGACAAGTCATCCAACTATAAGATTTAACAACAATCCGGCTTTTTGACCCCACTGGTATTCCATACATTTTATCCCGTTGACATAGACTGGACGGGGAATCTTGTTTTAATTGTCCCCTGGAGACTTTCGGTTACTCTCATCAACAGTAGATTGTCTATCTAATTGTTTCTGTCTGCCTGATTATTTCTATATCTGTCTGTCTGATTGTTTCTGTGTCTGTCTGATAGCATCTGTGTCTGTCTGTCAGTCTGTCAGATTGTTTCTATGTCTGTTTGTCTGAGTGTTTCTGTGTCTGTCTGTCTGATTGTTTCTATGTCTATCTGTCTGAATGTTTCTGTCTGTCTGTCTGTCTGTCTGATAGCATCTCTGTCTGTCTGATTGTTTCTATGTCTGTTTGTCTGGGTGTTTCTATGTCTGTCTGTCTAATTGTTTCTCTGTCTGTGTCTGACTGTCTGTTTCTATCTGACTGTCATCTGATTGCATTTATGTCTGTCTGTTTCTTCCTGTCTGTCAGTCTATTTATGTCTATCTGTTTCTACGCCTGTCTGCCTGACTGTTTCTATATCGACGTGTCTACCTCACTGTTTATATGTCGGTGTGTCTATCTGTCTGTCTCTATGTCTGCTGCCTGTCTGTTTCTATGTCTATCTGTGTATATGCCTCTGGCTTACTATGTCTGTCTGACTGTTTCTATGCCTGTCTGTCTAACTATGTATGTCCGTCTGTCTGTTTCTATGTCTGTCTGTCTATCTGTCTGTTTCTATGCCTGTCTGTCTAACTATGTCTAACTGTTTCTATGTCTGTGTGTTTGACTTTGTATGTCTGTCTGGCTGTTTCTATGTCTGTCTATCAATCTGGTTCTATAGTTCTGTATGTTTGTGGCTTCACAGATCGTAATCCTTGGGCAGGGAAAGACAATCAACGATTGATGGTACTGCAAGGGTATTATTTTCACTCTGCAATTCTGTATTTGCCAGTGCAAGAGTTCTCATATTCCGCATTCATCTCTTTTCTCTATACTCGTTTATCACCGCTCTAAGCCTCTCTTTAAACAAAGATCACCTTTCTCATTTATCAGTTCCCTACTTGCTGGTACATCAAGTTGTGACGCTCTCACATATCAAGTATCTGCTTTCTCATTAATTACGCGACAACTCTCTCACTTTTTATTTTATTTCCCTATTGCCTCATTCATCTCTTATCCGGCTTCTTCTACGCATGGATTATCAAATGATCAGTTATTCACTTTCTCAATCATCAATTTTCGCACTTTCTCATTCACATTTTTTTTTTTTTACATTTCTCATTAATAAATTCTTTACTTTTTCATTCATCAAGTCTTCAATTACCCATTCTTAATTCTTAACTTTTTTTCAAATTATCAATTCTTCATTTTCTCGCTCACCAAATGTGCACCTCCTCATTGATCAAGTCACCCCTTTCCCATTCATGAATTCTTCACTTTCATAATTATCTATGGTTTTTTTTTTCACTTTCTCATTTACCAATTTTCCAATGGATGCAGAGCCAGCAAATTTATTAGCTTGTTCATTTCCCTCAACTCCCGCATGGCCCGGGGACGAAGATGAAGGTGTCTCTACGAACAGCAGACCTCACAACGATTCAATCCACTGTCTTCGTACAGAACCCGCCTCGATCTTTCGGGTCGTGCTCACTGAATTACCCAGGACAAACGTGGGTATACTAATTCTGTGATTCCAGCTAAATGGAAGCCCGTGTTCCTCTATTGCTACATTAATCAATTCCCTTCAACATCCACAAAATCTCCAATTGGGCCAAGCAACCGGTGGTTAACCCCGATACACAAACCACACACAGCGACAGTTCCCGAGTCATGCAGCCGTACATCATCGACCAAATGTGCAGTACATGTTCTGGTTGCGAAATGTGCAATCAGCTCAGGTACAAATTGAGGTCACGAAAGCAGCTGTGGGGTGAGAGTATGTCGACCTCTAGCACGATGTTATTAACTCCATAAAATGCGCTGCAGCACGACTGAGTGTACCATATACACACATCATCATCATAAAGTGCCTTATCGACTGGCATGAACGATCATGTTTCTTCTCATCTTGCGATCTCCAGCTGCACGTATCAATTCGTTTGTTGACTCCCTTCCGTGCCATGACACAAGACTGCCCAGAAATATCTCTGGCCGTCTTCCTCTATCTCTCTTTCGACAAATCATATCAGTTGTCACAAAACGTTCCACTTTTTGTTTTCTCATAATGTGGCAAAAATATGAAGACATTTTCTGATATTTGAGATGTGTATAGACATGCTTCATCTTATTGTTCAAGCCGTCCGGTAATGGCGATCATGTCTGTCCACATAATTCTGTCTCGTCTACTTCCTATCATTTCTGATACCGAAGTACGGTCAAGTCCTGATGTTCAGCATCTTCTCTCCTGGTCTTCCCTTGCCTCTTTTCCACTCCAGCTTTCCATTTTCACGACATACTCCAGCTGAGCCCCTTCTCACGACATATCCACAGAAAGTGGACTGTCTCATCTGATGCAAGTGACCAGTTTTCTTTGTGAGTCAATTAATTTTCAAGATACATTCTTTACTCTTTCATCCGTCCACGATGTTCTCATCACTCTTTTATAATATAACATCCTATCTGCCTCCACATAATTCCTCACAAGTCTACTAACTGTCCATGATTGGCTTCCGTGCATTAGTATTGGCACGACAAAACTCTTAAGATTTGATTGAAGAAGATACAATGAAGTGAAATGATGTCTTTGTTTGGGCTATTCTATACTGACCTTCTTTAATACATCTGCTTCTCTTCCTTGACTTGCAAACACCAGTCTATGCTCTAGAATTAGTAGCATGTGTATGGACTACGCTTGAGTCCAATGCTAGCGAACACACACACACACACAACACACACACGAATATGCTTCGGGTGGCGGGTGGGGCAGCGATGTCTTCAATCAAGAGAGAAATAAGTCACCCTTCTCTCCCCTCCAACCCGCCCGCATATGGGATATATGTGGCTAGGGCTGAGCACACGTTTAGTTCCTCCTACCAGATTCACATGAAAGTATGCGAGCAGGCCGTGGATGGAGCTGGAGAGTAGTCGATAGTTGTTGGTTAAGACCGTAGCAAGGGCCATTACCTACATTTTACTGACTGACTAAGGCTTGGATGAGGATATGCGGGGCATGTAATTATAATGTGTTATGTTTGCAGATTAGCACACGGCGTAATAAGCATATGAGGAGCCGTGTCGAATCTAGGTGTGAAACAGGTAGACCAAAGTACTCTTTTTCACAGAAGTCGGCATGGGCGAAACAATGAGAACCCTTGTTCTTAAACATCCGGGGCGCAGATGGCGAGGTAATCGCTTCAACCCCTACACCGGCTTTAAGTTTGACTTCTCATTCACAAAGCAATGGCAAACTACTGTACGTAAAACTGCCCACAGAATCAACGTCCTAAAAAGTCGCTTAAATGTCGACAGGGTCGACTTCATTGCATCGGGTTTTATCCCATATGGCTCGGTCTCTTTCCGCAGCGCGGAAAGCGTCGCACAAAGCACGAACTCCGTAGCTCTAGTGACGACCCACAGGAGTCTCCGAAACATTTAACTCGTGAACCGAATGACACGGCCCGGAATCGAACCCACAAACGGTCTGCAGGGACATACAACATTTCTTGACTCTGTTTACAGAATCAGCGTCCTGCAGGGACATACAACATTTGTTGACTCTGTTTACAGAATCAGCGTCCTGCAGGGACATACAACATTTGTTGACTCTGTTTACACGTCTGATGCGCATCGGACATATGGCATCTGCCACGTCTGTAAAGGACACGGAACAAGCTGTAACTTGTACAGCAAAATCAATACAGTAGACCTCCCACCTCCCCTCCCCCTCTCTCTATCTACCGACCACTAAGGAACAACCCTTGTTGTAAGGAACAACCCTTGTTGAAGTCCCAAAATGGGTTAACTTGGTGGGTTCTCAAACACTATCCTCTACAGTGCGTGTCCATTTTGTTTTCTTTTTTCTTATTTTATTATTTTGCGCTCGCTCGCTTTGAACTCAAGCGCAGTCCGTACACACTGCCTCTAGTAGTGTTGGACTGAATTTTGTGTGTGGATTAGCTTTCCCTATTAACAGTGTCCCTCGCCATCAGGCGAACCCACTCCGACTTCAGAGGTACTTGTAATTTACGTCCCCAAGTCAAGGACGATAGGTCAACATATCAGTCCAACTGTCCTGTGTAGGGGTTGAACGCATTAACTCGGCATCAGCACACCGGATGATTAAGAACACGCGTTCTTATCCATTCCGCCATGCTGGCCTACGTGTCGTATGTCGATGAAATGTATCACGTATATTATACAGTATACGGCATCATATAACCCCACACAAGCCATACCTCTAATTCACTCCGTACCCATGCTTATAACGCACTCCAACGTAATCCGCATGGGTGGCGTGTAGGTCTATGTATAGTGGCATATCCTTTACAGGACGTCACAGTCAATTCAAGCATTTTTATGTTCGTGATTTCTTGGCAAGTTTAGGCTCAGTAGTGTCGCATTGCTTTCTCAACGACCGTCACTCATACCATTGTATCAAAAGCAACGCAAAACGGCCGGCTTCCAAATCCCCCGCAGGTATTTTACGAAAGCGGTATGCGGGATTACGAATTGCGTTCGTCACCCTTCTTCACACCGCCGGCTAGATCTAGGTGTAACTAACACAAGAAGAAGAAGACAACACGAGACGCACACAAAATACGGTTATGGACACTCGTTAATCACCTGACTCGACGACAGAAGCCCAAAGATGAACGTCATAATAGTTGTTGGAGTCATGTAGTAAAAGAAGAATATGACAAGGACATTCGTCTGCTAGGACATTCCTGGCGTAAACTTACAGTAAAAGGACATTAGTGGGACGTTTGCAGACGGCGCGAAGCGTACTTGGCTCTCTATAATGAGGGATGTGAGTGGAAGAAACCATTTTCTGGCATCTGTGACTGTGAGAGCGGGATCCTCAATGAGGCGATGTTGGACAATCTCGTCGGGATAGTTACATGGAGGACAACCCGAAGAGATCTGTGGTTTATGTGTATGTCCATGCTAAGTAGTATGTGTTTGTGCATGCTAATTGGTATGTTTATGTGCAAGCTAAGTGGTATGTGCTGCGTTCTGTGTGATTGCAGTATGTTTATGTGCATATTGAGTGGTATGTTTATGTGTATTTTGAGTGGTATGTTTATGTGCATGTTGAGTGGTATATTTATGTGCATGTTGAGTGGTATGTTTATGGGGATGTTAAGTGGTATGTGCTGTGTTCTGAGGTTGGAGTATATTTATGTGCACGTTGAGTGGTATATTTATGTGTATTTTGAGTGGTATTTTTATGTGCATGTTAAGTAGTATGTGTTGTGTTCGAAGTCTGAAAATGGTTGTCTGAAAAATGTCGTTACTACTCCTAGCGCACTGGACTGAGTTTTGCGTGTGCAGGAGCTTTCCTTATTACCAGTGTCCCTCGCCATCAGTGGAACCCACTCCGACATCTGAGGTACTTGTAATTAGCGTCCCCAAGTCAAGGACGCGAAGTCAACATTTTAGTCCAACTGACCGGTGTAGGGGTTTACCCCGCTACCTCGCCATTAGCACACCGGAAGTTTAAAGCGAGCGCTCTTGCCCATTCGGTTATGCTGGCCTCCAGTGCTGTGGTTAATTGTAACGTCCTGTATAATTTCATGCAACTAACTTTTAACAAGCTGCTTGACCGTTTGAAACGTGTTGCTGTACACAGTTATCTTTGTCTAGATCCCTTCTTTGCTAGTATGTCTTATCATTACCATGTATGTATGCTAGAATGAGCCCACTCCATGATTACCCGAGTGTATTTATGTGTGGCTATCTGATCTGCAGTTGGGGTCATCTTGCCAAGTTCAGCCTCATCCTAGAGCCAATAAGTCTACAAGGGTGTAACGGTAAAGAACATCGATTTCATTGAACCGAGTTTTATCCCATAAGGTTCAGGCACGTACCGCAGGGCGCCCTGTCGATAGCGTCGCAAAAAAGCACGAACTAGGTAGTTCCAGCGACGACCCCAGGGAATATTCGAGATAACAGCGCTTGCGAACCGAACGACGAAGGCCGGAATTGAACCCACAACCTTCGGAACGCGGGTGATACAGCGTAACCACTTCACCAGGTAAACTGCCCCAGGTGTGTTAGAATGACCAGGTACCCACTGTATGACTACCTGAGTGTTGTTGTGTGCCGCCATCTGATCTGCAGCTGGAGTCATCTCGCCGCGTTAAGCCTTATTCAAGAGTCAAAGAATCAGTGACGATATAGATGCTCTGGGCCCCGGGGTAAAGGCCAGAAGAAACATCGCCAGGTGTGATAATGATCTCTCCGGCGCAGAGATGTCTGCCTATAATGAGAGAAAGTCTCTCCAGACACTTCAAAGTGCTCCTCTGGCTAACTGACTGGCTACTGTAAATAAATGTGTCAGGCTGCATTGATGCTAGCGTTAACAGCAGATCCACCTGTATACAACACACGTGTTGTACGTTTCAAGATATGTCTTGATAGAGATTGATCTTGTTTATAGAATGGTTTAAACTAGAGAATGATCTTGATTAGTTGAAGCTTTAGTTTATATTGTGTGATTTCTGCTGTATGTACCTGATGCGTTGCAACGAAATATGCCAGGCAATAAATCAAGTAATCTATAGTTTGTGTCTTTGTTATTCAAATGTAAGGATACTACTGAAATTCCACAAAATTACTTATAGATAACAACAACTCAATCTCAATATACATTTTACAAAATATGCAACCTAAACCGGAAGCCATGCAGTAAACAATGTGCTAGAAGAAAACATAAAGAATTAGCAACATTAAATCTAAAGTCAGGAAACTATATTTTGATTGGTCCCGTCCCGGACACAGGAAGTGGTGTAAGCTTCCGTCAGATGGGGACATAACTTTAATTTGACAGAGTAAGTAATACGCCCTTGTCTTCAGCCCATTTCTGATTGCCAGAAGAGAGATACAACCTGCCCGAGTGACAAGATGGCTGTTGATGTTACTATAAATTCACTGTTTGATTTGATGGACACACCGTGATTAATTGCACTCAGACGTCAAACAGTCAGAAAGGGTAAGCTTCACTATAAGCAAAGATCTGATAACGGAGTTAGAGATTTGATTCAATAATAGTTGGCAACGTGAACTTTATAGGCTTCCCAAAACAATATAAATTAATAAAATTTAAAAACACCACACATACACATCATTTACACAAACTCTCAGTTATACACCCATTCCAAACACTCATACACACTCCCTAGCATACGCACATATCCAACCACTCATAGTCACAAAGACCCTAACAAACATTTACTCATATATATATATATATACACACACACACACACACACACACACACACACACTCACACACACACTCTCTCTCTCTCTAAGAAGAAGAAGAAGAAGAAGAAGAAGAAGAAGAAGAAGAAGAAGAAGAAGAAGAAGAAGAAGAAGAAGAAGAAGAAGAAGAAGAAGAAGAAGCCAAGGTTCAGAGAATTCAATACCAATGAAAGGTACGCGCACGCACGCACGCAAGCGCACGCACACACACACAGACACACACACACACACACACACACACAAGCGCTGACTCAGATTTTGATTTATCACCATCAACTCTGATCAATTATCCACCCCGTCAACCCCCTCCTTCTTCTCCTCCTCCTCCTACATATGTGGCAGACCGGATGTGGTCACCTTTCACCCTCCCTGGCCGGACGTCTTATGTGACATTACTGTACCATTTGTGACATTCCTGTACCATTTGACATTACTTACCATACTGTACCATTTATATGTACCACATATTGTCAAATGCATGTTGTATATGATGTTCCATGTGCTTGCGTTCGATTTACACAAGAGGAGCTATTTCTCAGCTGTTTGTCTCTCTTCGTGTAGCTGCCTTTGATCTCCCCCAGGTCATAATTTTTATTATGTGCCTCCTACAGAAACATCGAAGTCTAAGGTATTCGCAACATTCGCCTCGGGAACCACATCTCGGTTGCTTCTAAGTCCTTCCTAATTTGCCGCTGTGTGGCAAAATCACCTCTAGGGACCGAGTATCCACTGGGATAAGTGGACAGCTCTGCAGCTAACAGAGCAAGGCACTCACTTTTCCCGACAGTCCACAATTGCTGGTAAAGGCAAATACCTACGTGTGGATATTGAATACAAGGGGAAACCACCACATTATCTTCCCAAATTTTCGTGACACGCAGGTCTAGTCAAAAATTTGGTATTGTGGCACTCAACGCATTTATAGGCAAATAAAGTAGTAGAAATTAGAAGACACAATAGACAACATAGACAAACTTTAGGTGTACTGGATTCGAACGAGATACCTCGCGACAGATTCCATGGCCGCAATAAAGGATTCCCCTTCACCTTGTTTTTCCCTACTTGACCTTCACCTGATTATTTAAAAAGTACAACGCAAAGAAAAGCGGAAACTGTCGGTTAATTCGGGCTCCTTGTGAAAAATGATGGCAAGCATGACTAGGTGGCCGAAACACCGACATGCCCGGATTTTCAGGACTGCTGACCCTATATGCCAAACCCTGACAGTTGACATACGATGTGTGGAGGGAAGCCGGCGTAAAAGCAGCTTAGGGTTGAGGATATTATCATTTTAAATATTTTGTTGAATAAAAAGGTCATCTATCACAAGAGACAGGGAGCGGAGTCCTCCCACTTATATGCCTGGTGGGAATGTATCTTAGCTCTATAATTAGATGAAAGCAAAGATAAGTCCATGTAGATACTACCAGGTCGGGCTGTATCTTAGCTCTATAATTAGATGAAAGCAAAGATAAGTCCACGGACATACTACCAGGTCGGGCTGTATCTTAGCTCTATAATTAGATGAAAGCAAAGCAAAGTCTACGGACAGATTCCCTAGCCGGGATGTATCTTAGCTCTATAATTAGATGAAAGCAAAGATAAGTACACGGACATACTACCAGGTCGGGGTGTATCATAGCTCTATAATTGGATGAAAGCAAAGATAAGTTTACGGACAGATTCCCTAGCCGGAATGTATCTTAGCTCTATAATTAGATGAAAGCAAAGATAAGTCCACAGATATACTACAAGGTCGGGGTGTATCTTAACTCTATAATTAGATTAAAGCAAAGAAAATTCAGCGGAGATACTACCAGGTCGGGCTGTATCTTAGCTCTATAATTAGATGAAAGAAAAGATAAATTCATGGACATACTGCCTAGCCGGGGTGTGTCTTAGCTCTATAATTAGATGAAAGCAAAGATAAGTTCATGGACACACTAACTGGTCGGGGTGTATCTTAGCTCTATAATTAGATTAAAGCAAAGATAAGTCCGCGGACATACTACTAGGTCGGGGGGGGGGGGGGTATCTTAGCTCTATAATTAGATGAAAGCAAAGATAAGTCCACGGACACACTACCTGGTCGGGGTGTATCTTAGCTCTATAATTAGATGAAAGCAAAGATAAGTCCACGGACACACTACCTGGTCGGGGTGTATCTTAGCTCTATAATTAGATGAAAGCAAAGATAAGTCCAAGGACATACTACCTGGTCGGGGTGTATCTTAGCTCTATAATTAGATGAAAGCAAAGATAAGTCCACGGACACACTACCTGGTCGGGGTGTATCTTAGCTCTATAATTATATGAAAGCAAAGATAAGTCCAAGGACATACTACCTGGTCGGGGTGTATCTTAGCTCTATAATTAGATGAAAGCAAAGATAAGCCCACGGACACACTACCTGGTCGGGGTGTATCTTAGCTCTATAATTAGATGAAAGCAAAGATAAGTCCAAGGACATACTTCTAGGTCGGGGTGTATCTTAGCTCTATAATTAGATGAAAGCAAATATAAGTCCACGGACATACTACCTGGTCGGAGTGTATCTTAGCTCTATAATTAGATGAAAGCAAATATAAGTCCACGGACACACTACCTGGTCGGAGTGTATCTAAGCTCTATAATTAGATGAAAGCAAAGATAAGCTCATGGACATACTACCTGGTTATGGTAATAATTCTTTAGCTTGGTATGTCTGAAACTATGGCACTCGGGCGTCCCTTTGTTATTTTTTGTTTTTTCCCCGTTCACTCGCTTTTAACTCGGCCCCTCGAGCTCCACTGTGAATAGTGTCCCTCGCCATCAGGCAAACCCACTCTGACTTCAGAGGTACTTGTAATTTACGTGCCCAAGTCAATGACAAGAAGTCAACATTTCAGTCCAACTGTCCGGTGTATGTGTTAAACTACTACCTCGGTACCAGCACACAAGATGTTTCAGATCCATTCTTATCCATTCGACCATACTTGAGCTCAGGGGTGGGTTTGAATGTATAATACTGACCTGGGTTCCTGGGAGGACCCAGCCTTACTCGGGAACCAGGAAATGTCTGGGAAAGTAAAGGCGGACAGCTCAAGACTGAGCATGTCAGCCACGAGTGCCGGTTGGTCTAAGAAATGTGTGTCCGGCACCATACGCCCAATGTGACTCAAGGCGGGTGAAAGGGACGTCTGCTGACTGGCTTTACTAGTCTGGGAGTTAGTCTCTCGGCTACTAGAGCTTAGTAAATCTGGGGAGATTTATGATCTGCTTGGAGTGACGCATAGACTTGAAGGTTTCAGGGACGGAAGGGGGAATGTAATGGGGTGATTTGTGTTACAGTGGGATTTGTAACGTCGTGTGGCCGGGAGATCTAAGGCACTGGTTTAAGGCACCAGTCACTTTGGAATGGGTGAAGAGGAAGAGAGAGAGAGAGAGAGAGAGAGAGAGAGAGAGAGAGAGAGAGAGAGAGATAGAGAGAGAGAGGGAGTAAAGAGGGAGGGCGAGAGAGAGAGAGAGCGAGAGAGAAAGATAAAAGGAAAGAAAGAAAGACAGACAGACCGAAAGAAAGAAAGAAAGAAAGAAAGAAAGAAAGAAAGAAAGAAAGAAAGAAAGAAAGAAAGAAAGAAAGAAAGAAAGAAGGGGCACACAGACAGACAGACAGACAGACAGACAGACAGACAGACAGACAGACAGACAGACAGACAGACAGACAGACAGACAGACAGACAGACAGACAGACAGACAGACAGACAGACAGACAGACAGACAGACAGACAGACAGACAGACAGACAGACAGACAGACAGACAGACAGACAGACAGACAGACAGACAGACAGACAGACAGACAGACAGACAGACAGACAGACAGACAGACAGACAGACAGACAGACAGACAGACAGACAGACAGACAGACAGACAGACAGACAGACAGACAGACAGACAGACAGACAGACAGACAGACAGACAGACAGACAGACAGACAGACAGACAGACAGACAGACAGACAGACAGACAGACAGACAGACAGACAGACAGACAGACAGACAGACAGACAGACAGACAGACAGACAGACAGACAGACAGACAGACAGACAGACAGACAGACAGACAGACAGACAGACAGACAGACAGACAGACAGACAGACAGACAGACAGACAGACAGACAGACAGACAGACAGACAGACAGACAGACAGACAGACAGACAGACAGACAGACAGACAGACAGACAGACAGACAGACAGACAGACAGACAGACAGACAGACAGACAGACAGACAGACAGACAGACAGACAGACAGACAGACAGACAGACAGACAGACAGACAGACAGACAGACAGACAGACAGACAGACAGACAGACAGACAGACAGACAGACAGACAGACAGACAGACAGACAGACAGACAGACAGACAGACAGACAGACAGACAGACAGACAGACAGACAGACAGACAGACAGACAGACAGACAGACAGACAGACAGACAGACAGACAGACAGACAGACAGACAGACAGACAGACAGACAGACAGACAGACAGACAGACAGACAGACAGACAGACAGACAGACAGACAGACAGACAGACAGACAGACAGACAGACAGACAGACAGACAGACAGACAGACAGACAGACAGACAGACAGACAGACAGACAGACAGACAGACAGACAGACAGACAGACAGACAGACAGACAGACAGACAGACAGACAGACAGACAGACAGACAGACAGACAGACAGACAGACAGACAGACAGACAGACAGACAGACAGACAGACAGACAGACAGACAGACAGACAGACAGACAGACAGACAGACAGACAGACAGACAGACAGACAGACAGACAGACAGACAGACAGACAGACAGACAGACAGACAGACAGACAGACAGACAGACAGACAGACAGACAGACAGACAGACAGACAGACAGACAGACAGACAGACAGACAGACAGACAGACAGACAGACAGACAGACAGACAGACAGACAGACAGACAGACAGACAGGTGTATTATCATCATATGTCGTGCCGACAATTGTGGACAGTCGTGGTTCGCCATCTGGCACGATCACCGGAGAATTGAACAGACAGAAAGAAGCATTAGAGATATAACAATCTTACCTGTATTCGTGGTGTTCCTTCCAGGTAAAGGCCAAGTCCACGGGCTCACACTCCCCACAACAACCGCTCCGACGTTCCGGCACTTCGGAAGCTGTTCAACAGATGAGTAGCTGAATTAAGGGCAACTATTGAATCGAGATCAAAGTTACGACCCCTGTCTTCTTCTGGTCCACTTCGTTTCCACCTAAAGGGGACAAACCAAAATAAGGGAGGGGTAATTCAGTTTCTATTTGTTTATTTACGTTGCTGGGTTATCTTTTCCTTTAGATTAAGAATGCAATAAAGCTGAATACTGCATGTTGAAGAGTGGTGGTGGTGGTGGGGGGGGGGGGGGGTGGTGTAGAGAGAGAAGATGTGTGAGAGAGGATAGAGGGGCGTGTGAAAAGAGAGAATGGAGAGAGATAAGGAGAAAGAAGGGAGAGAGAAAAATAGAGAATGGAGAGAGAAGGGAGAGAGAAAGGGGGGGGGGGGAGAGAAGAGAGAGACAGACAGACAGAGAATGGAGAGAGAGAGAGAGAAAGATAGGGAGATATAATGGAGAGAGAGAGAAAGAGAAGGGAGAGAGAGAAGGTAGAGAGAGAGAAGGGAGAGACAGAGAGAA
>OY992892.1:82527450-82582450 GCA_963921405.1 Cepaea hortensis
CTGAAACAGTCAAATATTCTTATGTCCGCAGAAGGACAGATAGCATATTCACACCAACCTTATGCTACCAATGTCAAATTTGAACGTTATCCAGATCATTCATTGTCATTGGCACCTTGCCGTCTTGACAGACGATAGTTTGTGCTTTAAAAAGGCATAATAACTTTTAACTATGGCGGTAGCGAGTGTGACTGATAAGGCCAATTTGCGCTGTAAATGTCCGTTCACAGTGGGTGCATGTGAACACGTGGTCATTTCCACCATCATGCACCATCTTACGTCTCAAACGCTTGGTGTGTGACTTTTCCGCAATAATTTTCTCCTTTGACTTTATTCCATTTCTGATATTTGCCCTCCATGCAACACGTTCAGCGGCGACTTGCTCCCAATGTGCATTATCAATGCCTGTATCAATCATGTCCCGCTTACACACATCTTTGTATCGTAGTAGAGGCCGACCCTGAGATCTCTTACCCATCTGTAATTCACCAAAAAAGATATCCTTTGGTATTCTACCATCATCCATCCTCCTAAGATGTCCTATCCATCTAAGTCTACGAAGACTGAGCATGGAATAAACTGTCACACAACCTGATCTTTCCAATACTTCAGTATTTGTGATTTTGTCTTGCCACTTAATACCAAGAATTCTTCGCAGACACCGCATATGAAAGCTGTTTAAATTGTTCTCTTGGTGTGAGTAAGTTGTCCAGGTTTCACTGCCATAGAGAAGAGTACTAAGGACACAGGCTTGATAGACAAGGACTTTTGTTTTGGCAGTAAGCTTCCTGTTCTCCCAGACTCTTTTTCTTAACCTGTTCATTGTTGTTGCTGCCTTACCAATCCGGATGTTGATTTCCTGATCTAGGGATAATTTGCTATTTACCACTGATCCTAGATATGTAAAATGGTCTACTATCTCTAGTTCGGCGTCGTCAATAAAGATTGATGGTACCCCATGTGCACCTTGTGACATAATCTGTGTCTTCTTTAGTAGACATTGCAATTCTTCCTCAGAGTGGGTCGTAACTGCAGCATCATCTGCAAAAAGCAACTCTCTGATCAGTACCCTCCTAATTTTGGTCTTAGCCTTCAATCTCTGAGCATTGTAGAGGCCGCCATCTGAGCGTGAGTGAATGTATATACCACCATCCTGATCACGAAATGCATATTTCAGTAGAAGTGAAAAGTATATTCCAAAGAGGGTGGGAGCTAGTACACAACCTTGCTTAACTCCACTCTTGATTTCAAATTCTTCAGAAGTTGCACTATCAAACTTGATTATACCCTTCATGCGTCTGTGGAACGATTCCACAATGGACAGAAGAGTTGGTGGGCAGCCAATCTTCTTTAGTGCCTTGAACAGACCCTCACGACTGACCAAATCAAATGCCTTTGTGAGGTCGATGAAGGCAATAAACAGTGGTTGATTCTGTTCACGGCATTTTTCTTGCATTTGTCGCAATGAGAATATCATATCAGTGGTAGACCGGTTCTGTCGAAAGCCACACTGTGATTCGGGGTAGACTTGATCTCCTAGGACTTGAAGTCTGCGCAGAACAATTCTGGCAAATACTTTTCCAACAATACACAGAAGTGAGATACCCCTATAGTTGTTGCAGTCGCTCCGATCGCCCTTGTTCTTGTACAGTGTTATGATGCTTGAATCTTTGAAATCCTGTGGGACTTGTCCTTCACGCCAGCATAGCTCTATTAGCTGGTGGATCTGTATAGTGAGTGTGTCTTGCCCACTCCTGATAACCTCTATTGGAATCCCATCCTTACCTGGAGCCTTGCCAGATGCAAGTTCATTTATAGCACACTTAACTTCTGTTATGGTGGGAAGTGTGTCCAGGTGGTCAAGAGTTGGTAGAGCCTCTATGGCGTTGAGGGCATTATCCGCTAGTTTGGTCTCACTTGAGTAAAGCTCCAAATAGTGCTCTACCCATCTGTCCATCTGCTGTTTCTTATCAGTGATGACTTCTCCAGTCAAGGTTTTCAATGGTGCACTTCTTTTGATCACTGGACCACAGGCTTTCTTTATTCCTTCATACATGCTTCTTATGTCTCCCTTATCACTTGCGATTTGAATGGACTCACATAACTTGATCCAATAATCATTTGCACACTGCCTGGCAGCCTTTTGCACATCCTTCCTAGCTTGCCTTAGCTCACTCAGAGTGTTACGCGTTGGTCTTTCCTTGTTTCTTAAGAGAGCTTTCTTCTTCTTATCAATCAAGGGCTGCAGAGTCTCGCTGTTGGCCGCAAACCAGTCCTGCCTCTTATGATCCACAGTGCCGTAAACCCTTACGGCAGTTTTACAAAGAGTTTCCTTAATTTGACCCCACTTTTCATTTACTGTACAATTTTCTGGTGTATCAGTGAAAGCGTCTTCAAGTTGCTGTTGAAACTGAAAGCACTTTTCAGGATCATGAGTGTTAATAATATTAATCCTGGGGCTAGATTTGTGTTTAGCTGTGTAGATTCTCTTTGGTCTCAGTCTAACCCTTGCAACAACCAAAGAATGATCCGTATCACAGTCAGCACTGTGGTAACTACGAGTCAATGATATATGGTTCAGATGTTGTCTCCGTGTGATGATGAAGTCCAGCTGGTGCCAATGGCCGGATCTTGGATGTTTCCATGTGACCTTATGCATCTCTTTTGTTTTAAAAAAAGAGTTTGTAATACATAGGTCATTACTGGTGCAATGCTCCAGCAGCCTTTGCCCATTTTCATTCATGCGACCGATGTTGTATTTTCCAAGGCACACTGGCCATGAACTCGAGTCCTTGCCCACACGAGCATTGAAATCACCGAGCATATAAATGTAGTCGGATTTTGGAACTGCCTTAATCACAGAGTCTAACTCCTCATAGAACAAATCCTTCACATCATCAGAGGAATCGAGTGTCGGTGCATATGCAGTAATAATGGTGGCAAACCCACAAGAGGTTGCCAAGCGCAGGGATAATAGTCTTTCATTTCCTCCTGCTGGAATTTCAATCATTCCCAGTAGCGAATTCTTCACTGCAAAGCCCACACCGTGTTGCCTTTTTTCTGCCTGCCCTTTACCCTTCCAGAAAAAGGTGTAGTTGTTTTCCCTGAGTGACCCTTCCTCAGCGAGGCGAGTCTCCTGCAGGCCAGCAATATCAATGTTAAGACGATTGAGTTCGGCATCAATCACAGCCGTTTTTCTCACATCGTCAATATTGGTCAAGTCAGTGGAAAATCCTGGACACATGGTTCTCACGTTCCAGGTTGCAAGCCGTAGCTTGAGGTTTCTATTTATATTTTTGTTTGTACCTGGTGCATTGGTTTTATAGCCTGCGATTCAGATTTTGTCCTAGCCCCAGCCCCCATTGAAGCAGGCAGGCTGTGGCGGATCAGCACCCAATTGGCTGGGGGATGCCCAGCTTGAGGCGGGCGGTAGCTGATCAGTGACACCTATAGGTGTCTCCCACCGTCAGAGGCAACGCGTGGCGCCTCATGTCTACGCCAACTGACAAGGACTTATAACCCATAACAGTTGCCTCTCGCTTTGATTCCGAGACCAGTTAAGACCAGGGATGGAGTTATTGCCTCTCCATAGCACAAAGCCTGGGCTAAAATATAGAGATCATGTGTTGCCCATGCAGCATGATCCCTCTCTCGGCCTGCCTAGTTCACTCCAGAGGAAAGGTAACACCCCTACATCTGGAACAAGACAAGCTGCAGAAGCTGCCGGATCAGCAAAGCAATGCTCTAACTGTCCGCCTGTCGGAGCTTCGATCCTAGACCAGTCGCCAACCAAGGCTTAGGGCCTGGTCTGCCCTGCCATGACAATTTTGTCTTTAGCTTGCATTTCCTCGCACCAGGGTAAGGCGTGTACCCTCCCAATTGCGCTCTTCCACCCGAAGCCGTTGGCACAATGTGGGGTGTCGGGTTTGGTAAGCGCCGCCCAACGCTCGGCGCTAACAGAAACCAGGTAGTACCGTCTACTGTTATACGGTTTATCCTGGTATCCTGGGTATCCAGATCACACTTACGCAAAATGAACACCTGCGATATAGATGCTTGAAGAGAGCTGCCAACTTAACTATCCGAGGCCGAATAAGAAATGATGTTATCAGACAGACAGTGGAATCAATATCCTACGCCACATATATTGTAACACAAAAATCAAATGGTTTGGTCATCTCATTAGAATGCTACACTATCAACTACCAGCACTGGCCCTACACCAGAGAACATCTGCTACGATAGTAAGAGTACGCCCGAGAAGAAAATGGATTGACGACATCAAAGACATTGTACAATCACACGGAATGATACTTCCAGTGCCATCCATTGAGCGTCGGGACGCCAATTATTCCTCCCCACGACGCTTGACGGCACAAGTACAATCCTTCCCGATGCGAGGCGAACTCATGACTATCAGACCGAAAGGCGGGCGTCTAGCCATAACGCCACCTCCCGGCTGCCTGTATTCTTATAGACCACTCGACATTTGAGGGGTAATGAAGTCAATATCACTTCCATCGCTTCTACTTCCCATACAATTTCTTGGTACTCGCTGTAAACTTGGTCGACCTGGTCAAGTTTTAAAATCATCCTCACCTGAAGGATGATTCGAACACAAAACCACTAGGTCGCCTGCCACGCGTGCAAGCCACTGTGCACCTGAGTCCCCCGCAATGGTAGCAATGGCCTCTTAGTCACCCCGCCTGTTGGTAAGCAAAGGTCGTTTGTCTTTGCCATTACCGTGCGGTGAGCAACTCAGGTCGTTAAGAGAGATTCCAGACTCTAAATCTGTGTTTCAGAAAGGCCAAAATGGGTGGCTTTGTCTTCGGTAGCTGACACTGGTGGATGCTCCAAACTTTCGGTGAGTTTGATGGATCTGTTGTCTCTGTCACGTGATACAGGACGCGAACACGAGAGAGTTGATCAGCTGGCTCCAGGGACAGATATCACTGGGCCGTTGGAGACAGAGGTAGGAGTATATGGTGGGCAGTTCATGATAGATGAGTGCGCGGTGACCCACTGCTTGGTGACTCCTGCTGATAACTACTGTTAGAATTGGGGATGCAGTATGGAGCTGTTAGAGTAGTGGATATATATTATGGGACTGTTAGAATGGGGAATCTAGAATGGGATTTGTTAGAATAGGAAATCGGTACTTCAATTTTAATTCACCGCAACAAAGAAGAATCCCTTCGAGCCTCATTTGCATCGGTCCGACAATCGTTTTCCGGTTAAGTGTTTGGTGGACTGCTGGACCGATCGATGGATGTTTTTAAGTCGACGACAGTGAGGGCCCTACGGGCCAAAAACTAAAAAAAAAACATCCATCGATCGGTCCAGCAGTCCACCAAACACTTAACCGGAAAACGATTGTCGGACCGATGCAAATGAGGCTCGAAGGGATTTTTCTTTGTTTGCGGTGTTTGCGGTGAATTAAAATTGAAGTACCCTTGTCAGAGTCGGTAATCCAATATGGAACTGTTAGAGTGGGTAATCTAGTATTTTTTTTTTTTTGCATATCCTTTATAGGACATCGCTGTCATATACAACCTGTTAAAATGGGGAATCCAGCATAAAACCTGTTATTGTGGTAATCCAATATGGATCTGCCGGTCTCTCTGGCTGAGGGGTTACACCACTTTCTCCGTAATCCTGTTTATCCACGCAGGGTCTCGCAGCGAGGCGAGAACTGGAAGCGGTTCGACCCGCGCTCGTGACTTGCGGGATAATGAGCCGGCCGCTCAGAAAGCAATGGCACACTACTGAGCGTAATCTTGCCAAGAAATCAACATACAGCTGAAAGATGCTGATGTTGACAGCGATGTCCTGTAAAGGATATGCAAAACATTTATCTTATTTATTTAATATGGATCTGGTACAAATGACCGCAGACGAGAGGAGACGACTCCGAGGTGTCACTAACCAACGCTCCCTGGACAGAATTAGCTTCAACATAATTCCACTTCTGCTGGAAGAGACGGAGCGCCGTAGGAGGTGTCCCCAGTCCAATGAAGTTGAATCATAACAGACAGATTGAAATTGGCAGGAATAAAGGAAATAAGAAGCGCGCACTGTCAAACATATAGAAAGGGGGTGCAGATATAGACATTAAAAGACATACTGTAGGGAGTCGCAACTAGACAAATAAGAAAGACAAAGGAAAGAATGAAAGCAAGAGAGTCGGGTATTCTGGCATATACACAAACAATCCAGCAAAATCAAGGAAAGACGATCTGGCGGCACTAAACAGATAGACATAATAAAAACAGAAATGCTAAGAAGATATTGGCAAACAAAATTCAGTCCATCACTACTATAAAATAGTGTGTATGGACTACGCTTGAGTTCAAAGAAAGCGAGACTTAAAAAAGGGAAGTGAGGAAATTCAATCAGCGTTAAAAAATAACAAAGACAGGTGGATTCTTAGATAGATTAATATCGACGAAGATGCAGGTTTGGAAAGAAAGAAAGAAAGAAAGAAAGAAAGAAAGAAAGAAAGACAGACAGAAAGAAAGAAAGAAAGAAAGAAAGAAAGAAAGAAAGAAAGAAAGAAAGAAAGAAAGAAAGAAAGAAAGAAAGAAAGAAAGAAAGAAAGAAAAGAGCAAGACAGACAGACAGACAGACAGACAGACAGACAGACAGACAGGCAGGCAGGCAGGCAGACAACGACCAACCGAGACAGACAGCGACCAACCGAGAGAGACAGACAGACAGACAGACAGACAGACAGCGACCAATCGAGACAGACAGACAGACAGACTGCTGATACGACTAACCAAACAGGACTGACCTCTCCAGCAGTGAGGAGGTCAGCAGGCGACAGTAATCAGAAAAGACAGCACCCACGTTTCTCCTGCCCGAGGTCAAATGACGGACAAGAGATTACAAAAACAAACTGGCCTCTGTCTCAGATTTCCACGAGGTTAGAAAATATTATTACCATCATCAGGTGCTACACCGAGCGGCGCAGGCGACCAAGTCCCTGCACGAACTCCTTCCTCTGCGTACTTGGTGTTAGAACAGTGGTTCTCAACCGGTGGAGAATCTGCCTCCCTCTCCCCCCCCCCCAGGGGGGGAAATTTTAGGGTTTCGGGAGGGGGGAGGGGAGATTAAGATTATTTCAAGATCTCGTTAATACAAGAACCGATTACTTGATATTGTTTGTCCAGTTCTGTACATCTCGCCCTTCTTAAATTCGTTTTATAACGTAAGTAGACCCGAAAATCACGTTTTATGTAGACGTCTAGACTTGTTCTAGTATGTGTTATTAAATTTAGCTACCAGTTTTACGTATCCTGTGTAAGGGAGATGGGGTGGGGGGAGGGGATTTTATAGGGAGGAAATACGAAAAAAAGTGGGGGGGGGGGGGGGTTGACATTATGAACATATGGTGAAGGGGTGCATGGGCCAAAAAAGGTTGAGAACCACTGTGTTAGAAAGTACAGCAGTAATGAAACGAACTACCGGGGGAGGGGAGAAGGAGGAGGTGAGAGAGAGAGACAGACAGACAGAGACAGAGAGAGACAGAGAGAGAGAGAGAGAGAGACAGAGAGAGAGAGAGAGAGAGAGAGAGAGAGAGAGAGAGAGAGAGAGAGAGAGAGAGAGAGATCAGGCAGACAAGTAGTTCCCTGTCTATGCCTCAGATGTTATCTCTAAGACTTGAACAGTTGGGGGTTGGCGATGATGTGCTTCTATTACGGTAGATAGGAAACACATTCGTTCAGAGTATTCTCGGGGTGGGTGTAAGACATGGGTGCTGATTCTGATATAATGCTAATGACGTTGTGAGAAATAGTCCAGCACATAGACAGACAGTTGATGAGACAGACAGACGGTCAGAATGGCTGGTAGGTAGGTGGGTGGGTAGACAGACAGACAGACAGATGCAGGCAGGGAGACAGACAGACAGGCGGGCAGGCAAGCAGGCAGACATACAGAGATACAGACAGACAGACAGACAGACAGACAGACAGACGGACGGACCGACAGACAGGCAAGCAGACAGACTGATTGACAGAGATAGAGACATAAAGACAGACAGACTGACCGACCGACAGACAGACAGACAGGCAAACGGACAGATATAAAGACAGACAGACAAGAGAGAGAGAGAGAGAGAGAGAGAGAGAGAGAGAGAGAGAGAGAGAGAGAGAGAGAGAGAGGGAGACTGAGCGAACGACATAAACCCACGAGTTCAAGGAATCCCCAGACCCCACAGTGCCGTCCCCGCCCGCCTCTCAGTCAGACATATAGTTCTCATTATCTTTCTAAGACTGCATAAAATTTGGTGGAACTGCGGTAAAGCTGTGAAAGTTTAAACAATATATAATGACACAAAGTAGTGCAGCTTTACATAACAGAGTTACGACATGAAAGATGGCGGCTAAGTCGTAAAAGTGTCCACGTGGGTCGAGGCAGCCATTAAACCATTCAGCCCTATTTTCATAGACTCAAGGGTGAGCCAAAATTAGTAAGTGTTGGTGTCTTATCGATCTCGGGGGTGACTGTCCCCCTGTTGCAGACAAGCCGGGGGTGGAAGTCTGCACGGAAGGGATTCAGTTTAAATATGTGCCATTCCTGCTTGTAGCATTTCCTGGTGGGCAAATTTATGTACATGCAAGGAAGTGGTCACGTGATGTGATCGTGATATTAATGCTAATAATGTCGTGATAAAAAGTCCACCACACACATTTACGCACGTGCGCGCGCACACACGGGTATTGTTTGTACACACAAGTATTTTCTGCGCTCACTCCCTTTGAACTCAAGCGTAGTCCATAAACACTACTTCTAGTAGTGCTGGACTTAATTTTGCGTGTGGATTAGCTTTCCCTATTAGCAGTGTCCCGCGTCATCAGGTGAACCCACTCTGACTTCAGGGGAACTTGTAATTTATACCAAGTCAAGGACAAGAGGTCAACATTTTAGTCCAACTGTCCGGTGTAGGGGTTGAACCGCTTACCTCTGCATCAGCACACGCATTCTTATTCATTCGGCCATGCTGATCAACACACATAGTTTTAAATATGCAGGCGCTCTGTTAAAGGGCGAAGGACATTTGATGAGAAGGATCAAAGAACAACACGCGTGCTCTGCAAAAACTAAAGCAAACAACCCTTTATGATGTGGTTCCTGATACCAATGTTGCGAATTCCTTGGACTACCAGAGTAACAAACAATGATTGCTTGAAAGAGGCTAATGAAACTAGAACATTATATATAACAATAAGAAAGAGACAAACAGCTTTCTTCCGTCATGTGATGAGAAGAGAGGCATTGGAGAACATCGTGACAACTAGAAAGATCGAGGGGAAGAGAGGCAGACCAAGAGAAATGATGCTGGATGAATTGAGACGGTGGCATTGTGACAAGACCGCCGGGGCTTGGACTGGTTTGCCACGATAGATACTATCCCCTGCCTTTGCTCCAACCACCTCAATAGCACTCTACATCTACCAGGCCCCACACAAGCCGGGACAGCTTAACCTTCCCTCCCTCACCTAGGGTTCCAAACCCCAAGGGGGCTCGGACCAGACACCAGTCATATCACTGCACAAAGTCATAGCTAAGAGAACAAAAATTTAATTCTGAACTACGTCAACCACAACACAGAGAAGGATGGCTGAAAGCCAGACGAGAAGAACTATGTACAAGATCAAAGATGCAGATGAGTATTCATCATGGAGGCGGACGATAGCTCGTGCGGTTGTCCAGTCGTGGTAGCGACTCACCCAGGCTCCTCCAGTGGACTGGAACTCCAAGGTCTGCTGCCTCTCCAAAGTTCCCTCTTCACCCAGAGAACCAAGCAAGGGTTGATCAAGGGCAGTACCACTGCCTGCTTGACACTGCACCGATGCACAAGGATCCTTCCTTGCTGTCGTACTATTTCCCTCGTCACACTCCTGATGAAGTCTGGGCCGACCCTATAACATTAGCGGTCTCCCACTTGCAGAAAAAAAATACATGTAGCGCCGTCTCAAAATACACAAGAGCCAGGTCACTCTTCTATCTCATCAGTGACCCACACACTGATATGTCACTTACACAATAAGCGGTTGCTCCACACGAACACACAATGTCACTGGTAAAGTCTATCAGGTGACTAAACACTTCACCTTAGTTCCATGTCCTTGGACAATAGATCTTCACACAGTCTCATGTACCTACCCTGATCCATGGGTAGTAATCACAACCTAGCACACACTGTCAACCGTTCATCACGTTGGCATGAGGTAGCTCCCTACCTTCACAAACATTGTCAACAGTTCATAACGTTGGCATGAGGTAACTCCCTACCTTCACAACCATATCACTCAGGTGTTTCCACCAATGTTGTAATCAATGTCCTAGTTCACTGGACCACATGTTGGCTTCATAAAGGTAACCAATGTAAAAACACTATGTAAGCATCAACTGATACATGGTGTCCCATAACCCAGCCGGGCCAGAAGCATATAACACAGGTCATGGCGACCGGTAACAATGATCACTCTGCACAACTTGAAAGGTCACTACCTTGCAATTACCAAGGTTTACACAGAGACTGAATGTCACCAGTGCTTCACTGGCTTGAATCACCAGACGTTTCAGTGTTGGATCCTCTCAGGATCGGATGACACTCGTCGGACTCTTGACGGAGGTCCTAACCTAGACCTACCGACTTATTCAGCACTCAGCTCCTTCCAACATTGATCTCGCAGAACCAGACAACCACTCCCAGTATGGCCTCAATCAACTTCTGGATAGGCACTGGAATGAGTGGGCCCATAGAGCTCATGGTGCAGCTCTTGAATCTTCTACTGTATAGTAATAACAGATCCTGTGATTGAAACATCACAAACTTTGACTGCAGATGTCCGCTCTGGCCGCGACTATTGACATCCAAATTACTGCAGCCTGCTGGCCATGATCTCTCCACGCTGAGGTCTGGTGGGCGACTGACTCCGACAACGTCAGTCCGCCTTCCACTCGCCTACACGGGCTGCGTGACTTTCATGATTCATGAAGAAAACCAGAGTCACGATGGATTCCTCCAACCCGTGCTGCACAACGCACTCGTGAACTTAGAGATCAAAACCACGTACGCACTTGGGGGAACATTCTAGATTCTTCTATAAATAACTAGAATAGCTCCGCCCCCGCACTACTTTTCTAGGGAACTCCCCTATTAATTGACATTAAATTAAAGGGAGACCAACGCATGGCACTCCCTTCAAAGGGCTATTATGCAGAGATCTTACGATATTTATCCGTTTCGTCACATAGGCCCCCACTTAAGATGGTCGACCCGGTCGAACTCACTAGACAAAGATCGGTCTGAACTCTGAACCTCTACTCTATCAAGATTGGATTCCCAGGAAAAGACGTTCCATAACATTCACTTTCCCTGCGGAGATTTACCAGAATGGTATGGATGCTGGATCACCAACCACCGCCTCCAACATACGTTATCTCCAGCGATTAGGCCCGAAACGTAACGGCCTGGTGATTGGCTTACAGGATCGGTCTACACTGGACTGTTCCGCATCCACCTGTTGTAGGCCATCGGTTACTTTACTGAAGGTTCGTTCGTCCCTTCTGACAATAGGATATTTCCTATCCCGACTAGGCATCACCTTCGAGGACTGTTCGCGGATGTCGACCGAAATGAATGGTCGCTTACTCCAGGTTCGTCTGGAGTACCCTTGCTCCTGCCTTCTCTCCCGCGAGTAAGGACAGTGAGCCTGTCGGCGTATCGAGTCACTCGACGATCCCGTCGTGCCAGATGTGACTCCGCCTGTCCGACCTCGATTCCCAGTGTGCTTAACACCATGGGCCTCTTCCCGACGGAGCCCGTTCGCCCTATCTACGGTTGAACGCTCAGGAGACCGCAGACCCTCCCCACAGGATGTACTGCGTAGGACTGAGTCTTCCTCGCCCTCGTCTGGACCCAGAATCGAATCTAGCGCGATGGTAGTCGCACTATCTTGTGGAGAAACTACCTCGGACCTCTCCAAATTCTGAAGGAGAGCACAATGGAACTTACGCAATTCCCCGCGGACCTTCACCTCATACGTGGATCGGGACATTATCCGCTCCACAGGAAAAGGGCCCTGCCATCCGAGTTCGAATTCCGCCCCCTCGATTGGGAGAAGCGCGAGAACCCTATCTCCAATCTGCAGAGATAAACCGTTTCTGGTCTTGTGCTTTGGTGCTGCCAGACAACACGTTGGGCACGACCGGATATATCTCCGCACGTCGCCTGTCATTCCAGGCCAGTGGTAGTGGCTGGAAAGACACTGGACTGTTGTCCCCACATCCTTATGTCCGGTTAAGGATAAGGTATGCACTCTATGTATCAAGCGGGATCTGTAGTCAGTAGGGACTACCATCTGACCGTACTGGCTATCCCCTTGCCCGGCTCTTCGATAAAGCAACCGGTTTTCTACATAGAACTGACCCGGAGTTGGCGGGACAGAACTTTGGGACACCTCCAGTAAGTAAGGACGCAAAGTCGGTCCCCTACTTTGAGCACTGCTCACTAACCTCGCAAGAGAATGGTCTATTTCCTTACCACACTGCCTTTCTCCATCCTTAGCCCTGGCCTGCCTAGCGCTCACTAGACAATGTTCCCTGGGGTCCCCCAGGAATACATGCGGACGACCGAGGATCAAAGGGTAAATAGGATCAGGCAGCACAGCCACCTGGATGCTACCCGTAACGTACCTGCACCGAATGTCAATCCGAGCAATCGGCAAGTCCATAGCTACGGAGCTCCTCATGGCCAGCTGAAATTCTCTTGTCTCGCCGGTGAGCTGCCCTGGGCTCACAAGGTGGGATGAGATTACAGCTTCAAACTGCAATCCTGTATCGTATAGACATTCCACCTGCTTCCCATTCACCTCTATCGTTTCGATCACAGGTGATTTCTTAGACTTTGGTTTCTCCCGACCCTTAGGTGTGGTCTCGCTAGGTCTACCTCTAGTAGAGGCGAGACATGCAAAGTGCAAGTCCTTTGGCTTCCTCAGACAATCTACAGTATTATGGGAAGGAGACTTACAGTGCTTACACCACCTCTTACTCCACTTCCGTTTTGGGGAGGCGGGAGGGCTTTGCTTCTCGGGTTTCTTACCAGAGTCTTTTACCACAGGATCTGCTACATTGGATGATTCTTTGGGACCCTTGGTCTTGGGCTTCTGATCAAGCCCCTTCTGCCTTTTCTGTGAATCAGTCTGACTGGAATCCCCAGTCTCACCATAGACTTCCACATACCTTTCCGCTAACTTAGTTACTATGTCTAGCCTTTCCGCCCCATTTTCCCCTAAGAAATTCCTTAAAGGCTTGGACATCTGCATCTTCATTTGATCCACCACCATCAACTCTCTCAGACTCTCATAATCCTCTTTGAAATTGGCCAACGCCATCCACTTCAACAGGTATGAGTTCAACCTCACACTATAGGCCGAGAACATCTCACCTGGTTCTCTCTTGGAAGTTCTGAACCTCCGCCTGTAAGCATGGGCTGTCATTTCGAATCTTTTCAAAAGAGCCGATTTCAGGGTTGGATAATCATTTTCCATCCCTGGGGGAAGACGCGCATACACTTCGTACGCGGTGCCACGGAGTCCTTGTGAAAGCTTAAGATTCCAACGCTCAGGCTCTAAACCCATAGCTTTACACATTGCCTCGAACTTCTCTAAGAATTGATCTATCTTCTCTTGGTCCGGTTCAAATGGTGGAAACGGCCATTTCATAGCATGGTAAGCTGGTCTGCTGGCTACTGATGAGCTAGGTAAAGCTACTCCACCTACTGCTCCCTCAGACTCACCAACCGATTTAGCCTCTACCTCAAGTTGCTTCATACGGAACTCATGTTCCATTTCCAACTTCCTAGCATCTAATTTCTTAGACTCTAGGTCAGCTGCCAGTTTTTGTGCCTGTTGGTCTGCCACCAACTTTTGCTCTTCAAGTGCTACCTTTCGAGCTTCCAGCTCAATTTCTGACTTTCTTCTCTCCCTCTCTTCTGCTCTGAAGTCTCTCTCTACTTCCAGTACATAGGCTTTGAATTCCTCACCTTCCAATCCCATCTCAGTTGCAGATGCCCGCACCTTAGCTAAATCTAAAGTACGAGTAGCCATGCTTAGTATAACTTAGTATCAGTATAGATATGCTATACCCAATCACAATGCGAACTGTACTCCAACCCACACTGTAACTATGTATACTAACTATACTAACTTAACTAAATGTCTGTCCACGTCGAAGAGAAAGGTTTCAGTAGCCCTACTCGTCAAGTAGATAATAGGTATAGGACAGATGACACTATAACCTATTCCTACGAGAGGTCAGAACAAAGAGAAGATCCCGGACGAGCCCCCACTCTATCTTGTGACAAGACCGCCGGGGCTTGGACTGGTTTGCCACGATAGATATTATCCCCTGCCTTTGCTCCAACCACCTCAATAGCACTCTACATCTACCAGGCCCCACACAAGCCGGGACAGCTTAACCTTCCCTCCCTCACCTAGGGTTCCAAACCCCAAGGGGGCTCGGACCAGACACCAGTCATATCACTGCACAAAGTCATAGCTAAGAGAACAAAAATTTAATTCTGAACTACGTCAACCACAACACAGAGAAGGATGGCTGAAAGCCAGACGAGAAGAACTATGTACAAGATCAAAGATGCAGATGAGTATTCATCATGGAGGCGGACGATAGCTCGTGCGGTTGTCCAGTCGTGGTAGCGACTCACCCAGGCTCCTCCAGTGGACTGGAACTCCAAGGTCTGCTGCCTCTCCAAAGTTCCCTCTTCACCCAGAGAACCAAGCAAGGGTTGATCAAGGGCAGTACCACTGCCTGCTTGACACTGCACCGATGCACAAGGATCCTTCCTTGCTGTCGTACTATTTCCCTCGTCACACTCCTGATGAAGTCTGGGCCGACCCTATAACATTAGCGGTCTCCCACTTGCAGAAAAAAAATACATGTAGCGCCGTCTCAAAATACACAAGAGCCAGGTCACTCTTCTATCTCATCAGTGACCCACACACTGATATGTCACTTACACAATAAGCGGTTGCTCCACACGAACACACAATGTCACTGGTAAAGTCTATCAGGTGACTAAACACTTCACCTTAGTTCCATGTCCTTGGACAATAGATCTTCACACAGTCTCATGTACCTACCCTGATCCATGGGTAGTAATCACAACCTAGCACACACTGTCAACCGTTCATCACGTTGGCATGAGGTAGCTCCCTACCTTCACAAACATTGTCAACAGTTCATAACGTTGGCATGAGGTAACTCCCTACCTTCACAACCATATCACTCAGGTGTTTCCACCAATGTTGTAATCAATGTCCTAGTTCACTGGACCACATGTTGGCTTCATAAAGGTAACCAATGTAAAAACACTATGTAAGCATCAACTGATACATGGTGTCCCATAACCCAGCCGGGCCAGAAGCATATAACACAGGTCATGGCGACCGGTAACAATGATCACTCTGCACAACTTGAAAGGTCACTACCTTGCAATTACCAAGGTTTACACAGAGACTGAATGTCACCAGTGCTTCACTGGCTTGAATCACCAGACGTTTCAGTGTTGGATCCTCTCAGGATCGGATGACACTCGTCGGACTCTTGACGGAGGTCCTAACCTAGACCTACCGACTTATTCAGCACTCAGCTCCTTCCAACATTGATCTCGCAGAACCAGACAACCACTCCCAGTATGGCCTCAATCAACTTCTGGATAGGCACTGGAATGAGTGGGCCCATAGAGCTCATGGTGCAGCTCTTGAATCTTCTACTGTATAGTAATAACAGATCCTGTGATTGAAACATCACAAACTTTGACTGCAGATGTCCGCTCTGGCCGCGACTATTGACATCCAAATTACTGCAGCCTGCTGGCCATGATCTCTCCACGCTGAGGTCTGGTGGGCGACTGACTCCGACAACGTCAGTCCGCCTTCCACTCGCCTACACGGGCTGCGTGACTTTCATGATTCATGAAGAAAACCAGAGTCACGATGGATTCCTCCAACCCGTGCTGCACAACGCACTCGTGAGCTTAGAGATCAAAACCACGTACGCACTTGGGGGAACATTCTAGATTCTTCTATAAATAACTAGAATAGCTCCGCCCCCGCACTACTTTTCTAGGGAACTCCCCTATTAATTGACATTAAATTAAAGGGAGACCAACGCATGGCACTCCCTTCAAAGGGCTATTATGCAGAGATCTTACGATATTTATCCGTTTCGTCACAGGCATGGAGGGATATCATCAGCGGAGTTGATCCAGAACACCACAGACCGAGATCTGTGGGGAGACATGAACGCCTACGCCAGCTGGCAGGGCACTTGATGATGATGGGCTGAACCAGATTGAAAAACAGAGGTTTAAAAGCCAAGAGGGTCGACTTCAATGCACTGAGTTTTATCCCCATATGGCTTGGTCTCTTTCCGAAAGCATCGCACACAGCACGAACTTCGTAGCTCCATCGATGACACCACGAGTCTCTGAGAAAATTGCACTCGTGAATCCAATGACGTAGGCCGGAACGAAACCCATAACTGTCGGAGAGCGAAGCAAGCGGCTTTAACACCTTCGCCACGGAGATTCCCAGACAGAAAAGCGGCCGCCAGAAGGCTGCGTGCATGCTTATTTCCTGAGGCAACATGTGCCACACCTGAGTGTTTGAGGAATCTGCTGGAAGACACGTGTCTGTGTGTGAATATACATGATGCAGACGAGTATTCAGACATGCATTTGACCGACAAGAGAACAAACAGGTCTGTGGAACAGGAGTTCATTACTGAGGAAGGTTGGCTGTTATTAATTTATTATTTAATTAACAAACATGGGGATAATGAAGTGGTGGGGGGGGGGGCAGAGACTGAGAGAGAGAAAGACAGACAGGGAGAGAGAGAGAGAGAGAGAGAGAGAGAGAGAGAGAGAGAGACAGACAGACAGACAGACAGACAGACAGACAGACAGGGAGACAGAGGGAAACAGAGAGAGACATAAAAACAGAGAGGGAGACAGGGAGAGAGAGAGTGAGAGAGGAAGATAGAGAGAGAGAGACAGAAAGACAGACAGAAAGAGACAGAGAGAAGGAGAAAAAGGGCTCAAAACTGAAAAGGTTGGTTATTAAGAAGAAATAACTAAAGATAACGAGGAGAGAGAGAGAGAGAGAGAGAGAGAGAGAGAGAGAGAGAGAGAGAGAGAGAGAGAGAGAGAGAGAGAGAGTTTTTGACTGGACCCACCATTGAAGCAATGTTCGGAATCAACATCCCAGAAGCACCATGCCCCACTCTGTCTTTGAATTCTATTTTTTGCAGTCTATTTTGTTTCAGTGTGAGGACCGATTGTCAGGCAATTTGGGCGCTAATTTCTTATCGTTAGATTTATACACCCTGGTATGTCACAAGACAATGACATAACAAGAGAAAAGAAAAATTACAACAAAGGAAATAAGATTCCTGAGAACACATAACGTATCAAGAAGAGAGAAAATAAGAAATGATGAAATCGGGACTAAAGTGGGGGTTATAACAGCCCCAGATTTCATTAAAAACAGCAAGTGAAATTGTTCAGCCACATAACAAGGCTAACAATTGTTAGTTACTATATCAAGCAACGATCTACAGACAAAGAGGAGCTAAAAGAAGAGACCGACCATGTAAACGATGGACAAGGGAAATAACAGAGTCCATGGGAATCTCGATATATGAAGCCCATAAACGGGCACTTTCCCGCTGTCTATGCTTCACCTCGACACCGCGAAGTACAATAAGAACAAGATGAGAAGATGGACGGGCACTCTCCCGCTGTTTAAGGTTTCACCTCGCCGCCGCAAGATACAAGAGGAACCGGATAAGATGATGGACGGGCACTCTCCCGCTGTTTATGCTTCACCTCGGCACCGCAAGGTACAATTGAAACGAGATAAGGCGAGACTTCGGCGTAATCGAAGGTATAGAAGCACTCTAGCGCTTAAACTTCCGGTGCTCTGATGACGAGTTAGCGGGATCGTTTTCTTCACGCGTCAGAGATCGAGCCATATGCGATAAAAACCGGTGCAAAGAAGTCGATCCTCTCGACTTTTAAGACTCTTTTTAGCATCCTGTACTTGTCCTTAAACAGCCTTCTCGCTGTTGCCAATATCCTATATCTGCACAAGTCTAACTTACCTGTCGCGCAGGTAACAATTAACTTCTTTGTTCTCCTCTGCTCTGCGTCTGCCCGGTGTATGTAACCACTAGCTTCTAACTGGTCGGTTGAGAATTTTTCGCGTATGTAGGTCAGTGTGTCACACTCTAATTTTTCAAGTAAGACCCCTTGTAGATCCATCTTTGATGTATCTATGTTAACATCTTTCCCTCTTTGGGTGCTGGTGTCGTTTTTTGTTAAGTTCCAAGGTGTGCATAAGTGGTTGCGACCTTGTTTTGAGGCTAGCTTCGAGCCATGACAAGAATGCTGTCTAATCATCGAAAGGTTCCCACTTTCTTAATGCAGAGTAATCCCATACGATATACTGCCGGAGGGGTTAACAATGGCGGACATTTATTTATATACTAAGCGTTACCACATTTATATACTAAGCGTTCTTCTTCGTCTTATTCTTCCTCCTCCTCCTTCTCTTCTTCTTCCTCCTCCTCTTCTTCTTCCTCCTCCTCCTCCTCTTCTTTTTCCTCCTCTTTCCCTACTTCCTCCTTCTTATTCTTCCTCTTTCTTCTTCTTCTCCGTACTCCTCTTCCTCCTTCTCCTCTCCTTCCTCTTCTTTTTCTTTCTTCTTCTTCCTTCTCCACCTCTTCCCCTTTCCTTTTTCTTCCTCTGCTGCTGCTGTTTTTACCTCTTCTTCATCTACCGATGACGATGATGATAGTGATTGTGAAATGCTGAACAATGCAGGATTGTACGACAGTACCAATCATAAGGGTAGCTACAATTCTCATCCATTCGCGATTGCAGAAAATCCAATTTGAGAACTCACACCTGCAGATGACACAGTCACCCTCTCAAAAACTGCTAAAAGATTAGAAGAGTTTACCTTTCCGCCAACAAAAATAGCCAGCTACAGAAGTGTTATAAACCACTTGAATTGCCTCACAAACCGCTCAAAATTTACCAAACGCCACTTAGAGTGGCCGCATTCGTTGAGACTAAAGATCTAGTTCAGATTTCTACAAATCACGTACATTATCCAGTGCCACCCAACGGACGCTGGAACATTACCTAATTCTCCCCCCGACTCTTGATGGCAACAGTGGGAGATAATGGTGATGACAACTTATGGTAATTTTCCTTTTCTCCTGCCTTTTATCCAATCTCCAACAATGTCTGTCTCTCGCCCTGACTGTACATTCTGTCAGACTGATGTTCGCGCATCTCTTCATGTTATCTTCCCACTTGTATCATTGTTTACCTCTTGCTCGCTTGCCTTAAAACTTGCCCCCCAGTATGGTTTTTATAAGAGTGTCATGTCTTTTAATAATTCACTTGCCTCCTATTTATTTATTTCATCAACTCTCTCTTCATTCCAAGTTTTTCTAGAACCTCTGCATTTGATTATTTTTTTGTTTCCATGAAATACGATATATTAGTCTGTATATCCACATCTCCAGGGTTTCTATGCGATTTTCTAGTTGCTTGTTCGGTTGTGACGTCTCATACGGCTAACTATTTCAGTGTCCGAGCCATGATGCCGTACATCGGTCAGTCGTCTTCCATGTTCTGATCATGTAAAATGTCAGTATTTTTCATCTTCTTGGCCCAGGATAATCAAGGACCTGTTATGTAAGCTCAAACAGGTTTTATCTTCTTGGTCCAGGATAATCAAGGATCTGTTATGTAAGCTCAAACGCCCCAATTGTCTTCTTCGGTGATAGCAAAACCGTCCATGACTCACACATTTATGTTGCCACGTGAAGGATGCATGTTGTCAAAATGGTGACTTTGTTGGTGTTGCATATTGGAATGTTATTACTGTACAACGTCCGCATCCCTAGCCAGCCCGCCTATAACGTGAACACCCTCTAGACTTGCTAATAATTCAACCACTATATTCAAACCCTGTGAAATTCTCACCGTGATCATTATTAGTTCTGACCGTTTTGCTGACGCGTCGTTTTGTTCGTGGGCATTATTATTATTATTTTTTGCAGTTCAGAGGAAAGATTTTCATTTTCAATGTGTCGCTTGACAGACAGGATCAGCTCTTATATCCCTGAGCATATTATGATACTTTTGATATTTCATACAGCTTTCGTTATATAATCCTGCAATTTCTGCTTTTATATCTGCATCTTTTCATTGGCTGACTGAGATTATTTTACATTCTGAGCGTAATCCCCTGTATAGGGAGTGCTGTTGTTGCGATGTATTGCTTTCTCTTGCGTTGTTTATCTTTAATACGTTTTTCTTTGTGTCTGCGAGTTCGTTGTATTCTTCTTCTTCTTCTTCTTCTTCTTCTTCTTCTTCTTCTTCTTCTCCTCCTCCTCCTCCTCCTCCTCCTCCTCCTTCTTCTTCTTCCATTTATCCTTCATTTGGGATTAGGCCATCAGGCAACCGAAATCAAGCCGGCCTATCCTTTGCTATCTCCTGCTGCTCCCCCCATATCATTTATCTCTGTCTGTAATTCGCAAGTTATTATGGGAAAAAAATCTACCCATGGGTAGATAGAACTCGTTACCGTGGATAGAATCTGTCTAGAGGTGGAAAACCTGATACAAATACATGCTCAAGTCGGACACGCTGGCCTTTGGAGTGTATAACTAAGTGTGATACCACTTCCTTCGAAAGAAGAAGAGGAAGAAGAAGGGAGGAGGGAGGAGGAAGACGAGGAGGAGGAAGAGGAAAACAAAGAAGAAGAAGAGAAGAACGAGGAGGAAAACAAAGAAGAAGAAGAAGAAGAAGAAGAAGAAGAAGAAGAAGAAGAAGAAGAAGAAGAAGAAGAAGAAGAAGAAGAAGAAGAAGGGAGGAGGAAGACGAGGAGGGAGGAGGAAGACGAGGAGGAGGAAGAGGAAAACAAAGAAGAAGAAGAGAAGGACGAGGAGGAGGAAAACAAAGAAGAAGAAGAAGAAAAAGAAGAAGAAGAAGAAGAAGAAGAAGAAGAAGAAGAAGAAGAAGAAGAAGAAGAAGAAGAAGAAGAAGAAGAAGAAGAAGAAGAAGAAGAAGTCGATGAAGATATCGATGAAGAAGAAGAAGAAGACGCCGATGAAGATGTTGAAGAAGAAGAAGACAAGAAGAAGAAGAAGAAGAAGAAGAAGAAGAAGAAGAAGAAGAAGAAGAAGAAGAAGAAGAAGAAGAAGAAGAAGAAGAAGAAGAAGAAGAAGAAGAAGAAGAAGAAGAAGAAGAAGATGTCGATGAAGAAGAAGAAGAAGAAGAAGAAGAAGAAGAAGAAGAAGAAGAAGAAGAAGAAGAAGAAGAAGAAGAAGAAGAAGAAGAAGAAGAAGAAGAAGAAGAAGAAGAAGAAGTCGATGAAGATATCGATGAAGAAGAAGAAGAAGAAGAAGAAGAAGAAGAAGAAGAAGAAGAAGAAGAAGAAGAAGAAGAAGAAGAAGAAGAAGAAGAAGAAGAAGAAGAGGAGGAGGAAGAAGACATTGTGGGTTATATGTTGTGGTTTCATGTAGTTGTTTGCTGATGAAGACTTGTCACCGTAACGTCCTGTGCAAGCAAACACAACACAATATAAACCAAGCAGATAACACTGCAATGACTATATTAAGGCCCAGACTAACACGTGGACATAAACGACAAACAGGACGAAACCTCACACTCAGCTACAGCTGTTTTCCTTGTGTTTGTTTGCTGATGAAGGCGTATCACCGGAACATCCTTTGTTTGTCTCGTGTTTTGTAAAGCTGCTCTATACTTCATGTGTTTATATTGTTTACAAAGAACAAAAAGAGTTAAAATTAACTTTGCTTGAGTGCAAACTGACGTAAAATGAGTAATCCAACCTACCCCACGACAGGGAATTCCCGATAGTTCGCGCTCATACATGTCCTCAATCTATCTGCACTGAGATCATTCCCCACGCACCTCCTTTCTTTTAACTCGGGTACCAGACTGTCTTTCTTTCCCAAAACCTCCTTTGTGATTAGGTCAGCCACTCCCACCGGCACACCACATGACTCGGTCTGGAGCAGTTTATAGTACGTCGGTGAATGCAGGAATGGCCTAGGCCCTAGGCGGTAATTGTACCCGCTATTGAAGCCTTGGATTTAGCCAAGCGGAGATATATCGTCAACTTGTATCTACCATGTTACTCCGAAAATACGACGGTGACTGTTATTAATTTAGTTTCGTTTAGTTTAATCGACGAATAAACATCACAGCACACGGGTGTAACCCATAAGTGCTCCGTTCTTCTCCAGACTCAAACCTGAGTGTGGAGAAACTCAACTCAGTGCACGAACTCCGTAGCACCGGCGAGGATCCTTAATTACTCTGGATAGATTTTTAACTCGAAATTTTGACCGGGCAGCGCCGTTAGGCTACTCTTTTTTCGATTTCCAACTGCCAGGGAATATTTTACGTGCGCAACAATACACACGGGCGTCCGATCTCACTACCCAGAGACCAGAGGAAATTTTATTACTGGAAGTCCGCGTGAAGAAAGTTCCGGTCCTCACCGGGGCTTGAACCCGGGACCTCCAGTACTCGAGGCGGACACCATACCTCGAGACAACGTAGCCCCCCAAATTGTATTAATTTTAGATGTTAAAAAAATGCGCTAGGGCTTATTTTCGGGGGATGTCTTAATTATTTTTTTTTTCCAGATTCAAACATGTACATTTATTCAACGGTAGTTGTCTCGATGGATGTGATGTGTGGTGTCGGCTGCGGGGTGTGCCTCTTCTGTTGTGTGTTAAAATAATCAGAAATAACCAAACAAAATACACACCTTTAAAATATATGCTTTGTTGTGCGTTAAACAACACACGGTATGTGCACTGGGCACCTCATAGTACACATGCTGACAAATTTGCAACGTCTCCCTACACTTTGTAAGTAGAACAATTCTGAAAAATCAAGTACATAACGTCATTAAAAAATGGGCTCCACAGTTCATCGTGAAGCAGTATGCAGCGAATTGCCGTCGTCTGCTGGAGTAATTCTTTGCACTCCAAACAGAATGATGTTATCAACGGAAGGAAGAATTTTGTCGTTGAACAAGTGTTTCAAAATGGCGGTCGATACACACGGATGGTTGTTCAAAGATTTATAGCAAGAGTTCCTGATAAACAGCCTCCTCATCGCACTACCGTTAGACATTTGTTGAATAAGTTATAATGAATACTTCATTGGTACTTTCCAGCTTCACCAAAACAGCGTTAGACCATAGCAGTGAGTACTTGCTTGCTTGCTTGTGTTCGTTGGCTTGAGCTCCAACGCGAAGTCCTGTATGTCGGATGAAGGCATCCTGTTGTCCAACATCAGTGTGATGTCATACAGGACTTGAGGTTTGCGTGAGTATCCGTTGTCCCATGTCTGGCTTATTGGTGTGCAGACTGGTGGTTCCTCGCCGTACAGGCAGACACTCTCCGACTTCGGAGGAATCAGCGATCCTACTGACCTTAGCCAGAACCCCGAAGGGACCTGTTGCCCAGGACGCTCGACGAGGACGCGTCAATAGCTCTTGGCCAGTATATAACCCGGCCCTGGTGCCTTGGAAACACCTCTGCGTCCCGCAGTGAGTACTATAACTTGAATTTTAGCACATTCTTATGACGTCATGTGCTTAATTTTTCAAAATTGTTTTACAAAGTGTAGTGTGTGTGTGTGTGTGTGTATATATATATATATATATATATATATATATATATATATATATATATATATATATATATATATATATATATAATACTTTGAGACGGAGTTATCTCTTAGGTTAGTGAACGTATTTCACAGTTTCCCTATACACCGAGTCGTGTATTACAAATCAGCGCGGGTAATTTGGAAACCGGCCGTCTTGTGTTCGATTTATATGGTATAAGCGTCGGTCGCCCAGAAAGTAATGGCAACCTACTGAGCGTAAAAATTTACTTGCAGATCACAAAAAAGCCAAAACAGCTGGGGTTGATGCGACGTCCTGTAAAGGACATACAGCTGGCTTAACTAATAGACACGTGTCTACACTAAACTCGCTGCATTAGATCGCAAGGTCTTTTTAGTGCAAGGGGGGCCTAACACAAATTTACCGGATTTAAAGAGTTGACAATACAGACAACCTGCAACCAAACTTACAAACAACCAACCAAACAATCCATTTAAAAAAAAGGCAACCAACAAAACGACCAACCAAAATATCAACTAAACTACCATCTAAATAAACAACTGAACTACCAACTAAACAATTAACCAACCCACCAGCTAAACTACCAACCAAGCAACCATAACTCTCAAACCCCTTAAATATCTGCAGCGAAAACGTCAGACGTTAAGGTTATATATTTATTACATGAAAGAATTAGGGTGGATTGTGTCATGTTTTTTTTTTAATTATCTTATACACACACACACACACACACACACTCACAAATGTGTGTACACACACATACACACACACACACACATAAAAAGATGTCAATTGAAACGAGAAAAAGAGTGTTGAGGGGATACATAGAGCCTGTTCTTTTGTATGGATGTGATACTTGGACAATGAGCAGTCAAGCTGAAAAACATCTGATGGCTGCAGAAATGTGGTTTCTGAGGAAAATGCAAAGAATACCATGGACAGACAGAAAAACCAATGGTCAAGTACTACAGGAGACAAATGAAAATCGTAAATTGATTAGAGAAATTAGACGTAGACAGTCCACATTTTTTGGACCTGTTATGAGAAGAAATGGATTGGAGAACTTGGTGACAACTGGCAAGATCGAAGGGAACAGACCAAGAGGAAGACCGAGAGGAAAATACCTGGATGGCTAGGCCATATGGCATGGATGAGACAGGAACACTGAGCTGATCCACGACGCTGGTGATCGAGTGAAATGGCGAGTCATGACCGCCCACGCTTTCCGGCATGGCACGTGATATATATATATATATATATATATATATATATATATATATATATATATATATATATATATATATATATATATATATATATATATATATAATGAGAGATTGGAAGAAAGAGGGAGATAGAGAGAAAGACAGGGAGAGAGGCTACAGTCTCAGCCTACAGCTGTGAAGTTACCGGGGTTGTATCCCAGACGTGGCTGAAATTCTCACCAGAACAATTTGTATCTAATTTCAAACACCTCCCCACCCCCTCTCCCCTCTTGGGTAGTGAGGTGAGATAACTGCCATTCTCGAATAAGGACGAAAAAATAATGGTTCCGTGTGTAAGTTGTGTACGGTCACATTACCTCTGCAGTTGGACAATGCAGTGAGTAGGGCGTAAGGCCACTTCCCTGGCAAATGGTTAGGAAAGGACATCTACTCACGGGTAGACAGAGCCGGTTACTTGGGGTGGAATCTGTATAGATAAAGCAGACCCGACACACCTGCGTGTCGATATGCGACACCTCAACTGACCTCTGAGGTGCAGCCAGGTGTCAAGGACAACTTTCGAAGATGGAACAAAGAAGATATCATGATTGTGATACGGGTCAGCATGGCCGAATGGATGAGAGCGCAGATTCCTAAACATCCGGTGTGCTGGTGCTGAGGTAGCGTGTTCAACCCCTACACTGGTCAATTGGACTAAAACGTTGACTTCTCGTTCTTGACTTGGGGACACAAACTACAAGTACCTCAGAAGTTGGGGTGGATTCTGGTTCGCCTGGTGGCGAAGGACACTAGTAATAGGGAAAGCTGATCCACACGCAAAAATCAGTCCAGGGTACTAGAAGTAGTAGTACGTGTAAGTACTACGCTTGAGTTTAAAGCGAGCGGACGCAAAAAACAAACAAACAAACAAAGCTTGAGATATTCAGCACATGTTTTTTTACAGCCAAATATGCTGTTCATTCGGGCGTTTTGTGAGCATGAAGCCCAATTAGGAAAGCTTATTAAATAAAGGGAAATAAAGGAAACGTGTGCGCGCATACGGTGCTGGCCACCATCATCATGTGCCGTGCCGATACGCGTGGGCGGTCATGTTTCGCCATCTCACACGATCACCAGAAACGTGGGTCAGTTTTTTGTCTCGATTATGCCATGCGACTAAACCATCTAGAAAAGATATTTACCTATCTGCCTTCCCCCTTGTTCTTTTTCCCTCAATCTTGCCAGTTGTCACCAAGTTCCCCAGTTTATTTCTTCTCATAACGTGACCAAAATGTCTTGACTGTCCACGTGTAATTTCTCTAATCAGTTTACGTTTTCATTTTCTTGTGGGACTTGCACTTTTGGTTTTTCTGTCTGTCCATGGTATTATTGTGTGCAACTGTCTTTCTGGGTGTTAGTCACATATTTCTATACAACAATCGACACTCAATGTGTGATGTGGTCAATATCACACCTTAACTTCCCAGAAAACTTCCAGGTACCTATTTTAGGCTGGGTCGACATGAGAACCCAAATCAATATTTTAAAATACAATATCTGCGTCGATGGGGATTAGAAGACAAGACGACCCAGCCGGCAGTCAAGCTTAGTTTAGTCGATGGATCAACATCACGGCACAAGAGTATAACCCACAAGTGATCCGTTCTACTCCTAACTCAAGCCTGAGTTCGGAGAACCTCAGCTCAGTGCACGAACTTCGTAGCACCGGCGTGGATTCTGAAATACTTGCGTAGATTATTAATTCGAAATTGTGCCCGGGCAGCGCCGTTAGGCTACTCCTTTTCGATTTCCAACTGCCAAAGGATTGTTTACGTGCGCAACAATACACACGGACGTCCGATCTCACTACCCAGAGACAACAATACACACGGACGTCCGATCTCACTACCCAGAGACAACAATACACACGAGCGTCCGATCTCACTACCCAGAGACAACAATACACACGAGCGTCCGATCTCACTACCCAGAGACAACAATACACACGAGCGTCCGATCTCACTACCCAGAGACAACAATACACACGAGCGTCCGATCTCACTACCCAGAGACAACAATACACACGAGCGTCCGATCTCACTACCCAGAGACAACAATACACACGAGCGTCCGATCTCACTACCCAGAGACAACAATACACACGAGCGTCCGATCTCACTACCCAGAGACAACAATACACACGAGCGTCCGATCTCACTACCCAGAGACAACAATACACACGAGCGTCCGATCTCACTACCCAGAGACAACAATACACACGAGCGTCCGATCTCACTACCCAGAGACAACAATACACACGAGCGTCCGATCTCACTACCCAGAGACAACAATACACACGAGCGTCCGATCTCACTACCCAGAGACAACAATACACACGAGCGTCCGATCTCACTACCCAGAGACAACAATACACACGAGCGTCCGATCTCACTACCCAGAGGCCAGGGGAAATTTTGTTAATAGAAGTCCACATGAAAAACATTCCGGGACCTCACCAAGGGGCATGAACCCGGGACCTCCAGCACTGGAGGCGGACACCATACCTCAAGACCACTCAGCCTCCCGGCAGGCAAGCTTCATGCCGAGGCTATCTGGCAAAACTAATTGCCTAGATTAAACTCGAAACGCCTCGAAACTGCATAATGTCCGTCTATTTATAAATGAGGACTAAGCCACGGAAATGACAACAGATGGTTCTGTCACTTTTTCAATAAACGGTCCCTGTGCGATGACGTGTTTAAGAAGTCGTCCCAAGTTTTAAGTATTAGAGGACCTCAATGTTCAGTTTCGTGTCGGAGCAAAACCTGTGCTCGCTGACTTGGTTGTGAACTAGGTGCATGTATGTACACTAAATGTAATACGTGAATCACACCGGTGAGGAGTCAGATTTGATACACCCAGAAATAAACCGCTGAACTTCACTGTTGCAATCTACAGCATGGGGAACGTACAGGCTAGCAATGGTAGATACTGCAGCAGAGAGGTAAGATGGGGGCAGTAGAATAGCAGGTACTGCACTAGAGAGGTAAGATGGGGGTAGTAGAATAGCAGGTGCTGCAGTAGAGAGGTAAGATAGGGGTAGTAGAATAGCAGGTACTGCAGTAGAGAGGTAAGATGGGGGTAGTAGAATAGCAGGTACTGCAGCAGAGAGGTAAGATGGGGGTAGTAGAATAGCAGGTACTGCAGTAGAGAGGTAAGACAGGGGTAGTCAAATAGCAGGTACTGCAGTAGAGAGGTAAGATGGGGGGGGGGGGGTAGTCAAATAGCAGGTACTGCAGTAGAGAGGTAAGATGGGGGTAGTCGAATAGCAGGTACTGCAGTAGAGAGGTAAGCCAGAGGTAGTCAAATAGCAGATACTGCAGTAGAGAGGTAAGATGGGGGTATCAAATAGCAGATACTGTGGTAGAGAGGTAAGATGGAGGTAGTCGAATAGCAGGTACTGCAGTAGAGAGGTAAGATGGGGGTAGTCGAATAGCAGATACTGCAGTAGAGAGGTAAGATGGGGGTAGTCAAATAGCAGGTATGCAGTAGAGAGGTAAGACAGGGGTAGTCGAATAGCAGGTACTGCAGTAGAGAGGTAAGATGGGGGTAGTCAAATAGCAGATACTGCAGTAGAGAGGTAAGATGGAGGTAGTCGAATAGCAGGTACTGCAGTAGAGAGGTAAGATGAGGGGGAGGGGGGTAGTCAAATAGCAGGTACTGCAGTAGAGAGGTAAGATGGGGGGGGGGGGGGGTAGTCGAATAGCATGTACTGCAGTAGAGAGGTTAGATGGCGGTAGTCAAATAGCAGATACTGCAGTAGAGAGGTAAGATGGAGGTATCAAATAGCAGATACTGCAGTAGAGAGGTAAGATGGAGGTATCAAATAGCAGATACTGCAGTAGAGAGGTAAGATGGAGGTAGTCGAATAGCAGATACTGCAGTAGAGAGGTAAGATGGGGGTAGTCGAATAGCAGATACTGCAGTAGAGAGGTAAGATGGGGGTAGTCGAATAGCAGATACTGCAGTAGAGAGGTAAGATGGGGGTGGTCGAATAGCAGATACTGCAGTAGAGAGGTAAGATGGAGGTATCAAATAGCAGATACTGCAGTAGAGAGGTAAGATGGAGGTATCAAATAGCAGATACTGCAGTAGAGAGGTAAGATGGAGGTATCAAATAGCAGGTACTGCAGTAGAGAGGTAAGATGGGGGTAGTCAAATAGCAGGTACTGCAGTAGAGAGGTAAGATGGAGGTATCAAATAGCAGATACTGCAGTAGAGAGGTAAGATGGAGGTATCAAATAGCAGGTACTGCAGTAGAGAGGTAAGATAGGGGTAGTTCAATAGCAGGTACTGCAGTAGAGAGGTAAGACAGGGGTAGTTGAATAGCAGGTACTGCAGTAGAGAACACAATTTATTGCAGGGCAATTTGGTTACATCTGGTCAGGTGCATACTGCATAGTCACATATCATATGAAGTGAATAAATGAATGATACCTTTGCTGACACAACACACAGCCATTGATATTACTCAAATGTGGAGCATTAGTCATCGCCACGGTAATCGCATATTCAAAATGAAATCTTTCGGTTTGTACAAGATACCGCGAAATATACCACGGTAATCGCATATTCAAAATGAAATCTTTCGGTTTGTACAAGATACAGCGAAATATACATGTTTGCAACCTCGGTGCTTAAATTCACAAAGGGAATTCACTGTTTTACACTTTATTTTCTCGAACTAATTTACAGTTATTTCTCGAACTAATTTACGGTTTTCGGCATATGACCTACAGTTTAGTCAGATTTGCTTTGTGACTTCATAGACTGGGAATTTCCGTTGTGTCCTAGTTCTTCAGTGAACTTAACTAGCAATGACAAGGCTGCTTTTCTCAAAAACACGAAAAGAAACGTCATTCAAAGCAACAAATATTCAAGGACGCCATTTACATAAATATAGTCATACTTCGTTAACTAGTACCAAACGCTTTTGATTGGTCGGACTCGTTTCACGCGCAGGACCGTAAAACCCCAAACCCTTTCAGGAAACCATTCATTCACTCGTTCATTCACATTCTTCCTCTTCTGTTTCTGTCGTTTAAGATTAACTTTATAAGTGATGCATGAATGAAATAATGTATGAAAGCAGAGAGATCTGAAGGTCAGAATTTCTGACATGTCTGCGTGATAATTCTTCACCCTTTAGAAATAAGAGTTCCTTCGTTCGATAGTTCGTTCGAACTAAGGAGCGATGATACTGTAAAGAGAAAATGTAAAGTGGTCGTCAATATCACGCTGGCCGTTTTTACAACCCAAAATACTTTCTAGTACCCATTTTTGAGTGGATCGACCCAGGAACCCGTGACAATGTTTAGAACGAAGGCCGCTCGAAGGGGATTGGAAAACACGACAACGGGACCTCCAGACCAGCGGGCCAGCCACTGCGGCACCGCGACCTCCATTGCCTGGGTTTAAACATGTCGCCTGTCCTTCGCAGGACATTGCCTTCAATCCTAGGTTGATTTTCTAGGCAGTTTTACTGTCAGCAGTTTGCCATTGCTGTTCAGCAGTTTGCCATTGCTGTCTAACTTATCTTGATGTCAGTCTTCAGGATGGAATGCCCCGACGAAACACTGGTCTTGTCTTAGTAAGGTCAGCACAAGTAGCAAAGTTAGTAACAGTAGTAGAGTAAGTAAATGTAGAAAAGTAACTATAAGTAAGAAAGTAAGTAACAATAGTAAAGTTAGTAACAGTAGTAAAGTGAGGAAAAGTGGTAAAGTGAGGAAAATAGTAAAGTAAACGAATGAGTAAAAGTAGTACAGTAAGTAAATATAGTATAAGTAACCGGGAAGGTTAACCCGGTCAACAAATGCCCGCAGAAGTCGGATGTGTCGGCCTAACGGCGCAAGAACGCAGCTCTGCTGTAAACAGGCACAACGCAATCACGTCCGAAAAAAAAACAACTCCGGATGAACGCAGAAGAAGAAGAAGAAGAAGAAGAAGAAGAAGAAGAAGAAGAAGAAGAAGTAAAATTAGTACAGTAAGGAAAAGTATTAAAGTAAGTTAAAGTAGTACAGTAAGGAAAGTAGTAAAGTAAGTAAAGGTAGTACAGCAAGCAAATGTAAAGTTAGTAATAGTAGTAAAATAAGAAAAAAAGTAGTAAAGTAAGCTAAAGCAGTATGCCCATCACTTAGCAGGCGACAAACCCATGCGTCGAACCTTAGCCCGGCCGTGCTCATGATTATTACCCGAGCAGCTCCCTATCACCGTCACTAACGTGGCCGCTTGAGTAGTATACAATGTAGGATTCGATTATGATTTGCCGGAGCCTCCGGCAATTGACCTGACCTCGGCTGATTTTCACTCCCCCTCGGTCATATAGTTGGGTTGGCGTAAGGGGTGATATCTAGGTCATATCTAAGGGCGATAATTCTAAGATTTTATGTTTCTAAGGGCAGATAACTATTGAGTGGGTGCATAAAAATTTTAATTAATTATTAAAAAATAAAATAAAATAAATAAAAAATAAAAATAAATAACGACGGGGTGCGGGGTGGTGGAGAGGGGGTGGGCGCGTGGGGCGAGGCTAGGCGGTTCGGGTTTAAACACTATCATCACAGGGTTACAAATGAAAACCTTAACATGTAAAGATGATCGATATTATCGATTTTAGCGGGTATAGCTTAGTGAAATTTGTTGGTGAGGGATGGGTAGCGGCTATTAGTGCTTTGTAGAGTGTCGTAGTTGCTTATACACTATTATCACACAGGTTACAAATGAAAACCTTAAAAAGTAAAAAGGGCCGATAATATTGATTTTAGCGGGTATAGCTTAGTGAAATTCGTTGGTGAGGGGTGGGTAGCGGCTAGTAGTGCTATGTAGAGGGTCGTAGTGACTTATTCACTAACATAACACGTGTTACAAATGAAACCTTGAAAGCTAAAGATCGCTGATTGTAATGGATATAGTGGAGTATCATTCGGCGGTAAGAGGTGGGTACCAGGTATTAGTGGTCAAGCAGTGGTCAAGTGGTGGTCAAGTAAGGAAAATTTTAGGGAAAAGTGATTGTAATGATATGATGATGCTTAAAGGGTGGTAAATTAGTGGTCAAGTAGTGGTAAACCAATGGTCAAGTAGTGGTCAAGTGGTCGAGTGACCACTTAAATGGTAGAGGACGATGTCCCTAAGATTATGGTAGTGGTTCAAGTGATCGACGACATGGTCAAGTAGCGGTCAACCAGTGGTCAAGTGGTCGAATGAACACTTAAAAGGTAGAGAAAAGTACGTATATTGAAACGGTGATGGTAAAATGGTCGACAACGTGGTCAAGCAGTGGTCAAGTAGTGCTCAACCAGTGGTCAACCGCTCAAGTGAGAAAATTGTAGGGTATGGTACGTGTAGTGAAACAGAGATGGATAAATTAAGTAGTGACGTTGTCAAGTAGTGATCAAGTAGCGACAAGTACTGGTCAAATGGTCAAGTGACCACTTACATTGTAAGGGAAAGTAGGTATAGTGACATGGTGATGATCAAGAGTTGGTCAAGTGGTGCTCAAATAGTGGTCAAGTAGTGGCCAAGTAGTGGTAAATGGTCGAGTGACTACTTAAATTGTCGGTGAAAGTAGGTACAGTGACATGGTGATGATCAAGAGTTGGTCAAGTGGTGTTAAAATAGTGGTCAAGTGGTGTTCAAATAGTGGTCAAGTAGTGGTCAAGTAGTCGAATGACCACTTAAATTATAGGGTATGGTACGTGTAGTGAAACGGTGATGGTAAAATAAGTAAGGACATAGTCAAATAGGGTCAAGTACTGGTGAAGTAGTGATCAAGTGGTCGAATGATCCCTTAGATTGTAGGGTATGGTATGTGTAGTGACATGATGATGGTTAAAGTGATCGATGAAATGATCAAGACGTTATGCCGACTGCTAAGTTCAGAAAGTAATGTCCTTACTATCGACAATTTCCCTGACAGGAGCGCCTCGAGCACTGATTTTGTATTGATCAATAGCACCTAGTGGTACAGTCAACACACATGGACAATAGTTACATCCGGTCAAAGATGGCGTCGCACCCTATCACACATGGGTAATTGCTACAACCAAACTACGTCTCATTGACTAAAACTGGTCAAATATGGTGTCACATCCGGTCACAGGGGTAATGGGACATCTGAGACACGTGGTTAAGAGGGAAACTATAGAAAAAGGGTGTCCTATCGGTTGTCGAGTCAGGGAACCTAACGTATGATGATCACTGTGTATAGGAGTGAATACACTGCATCATCAACACTGCATCATCAACACTGCATCCGAAGGGTAAAAGGGTCACCCCCTTCTCTCTTTTCTATAACCGTGTAGTCCTAGTGTTATCCGGTTACACCAAAGGACACCCGAGCATCAACACAACAAACTGCCCCGATTCAACCTTAGGCAATGCACGTAACATGACAGGTCACGTGTCCGCCGTCATAACCAGCGACGTTATCACGTATCAAATTAGACATCCACACTTTCATTTCCTTTCTATGTGGCCATAGTGTCTTTACATCTTTCTCCAGAAAGCCATTTCCAAGACCAATATATGTTTTTTCAGTGTACCTGCTCAGTGCCACACTTCACAACCAGACAAAAGTACACCTTCTATGTACCACTTCAATCATCAAATAAGAAAATATGTTAGACAAAATATTAAAATTATTTGTCAAATACAGAAATATATCACCCAAACTTATAAAAAGTAGGAACATATGTTAACCAAATGGAAAATATCTTAGCCAAATAGGAAAATTTGTTAGCCAAATAGAAAAAAAATATTGACCACGTAACGATATATCTTGTCCACACTTATGAAAAGTAGGGAAATTTGTTAGTCAAATGAGAAAAAAGATTGACCAAGTAACGAAATACCCAAACCAAACTTATGAAAAATATCGAAACTTTGTTAAGCAAGTATGAAAATGTATCGACCAAACAGAGAAATATATCACCCAAACTTATAAAAAGTAGGAACATATGTTAACCAAATGGAAAATATCTTAGCCAAATAGGAAAATTTGTTAGCCAAATAGAAAAAATATTGACCACGTAACGATATATCTTGTCCACACTTATGAAAAGTAGGGAAATTTGTTAGTCAAATGAGAAAAAAGATTGACCAAGTAACGAAATACCCAAACCAAACTTATGAAAAGTACAAAACTTTGTTAAGCAAGTATGAAAATGTATCGACCAAACAGAGAAATATATCACCCAAACTTATAAAATGTAGGAACATATTGTAACCAAAGGGAAAATACCTTGGCCAAATAGGAAAATTTGTTAGCCAAAGGAGAAAAAAGATTGACCAAGTAACGAAATTCCCCAACCAAACTTATGAAAAGTACGAAACTTTGTTAAGCAAGTATGAAAAGGTATCGTCCAAACAGAGAAATATATCACCTAAACTTATAAAAAGTAGGAACATATGTTAACCAAACGGAAAATATCTTGGGCAAATAGGAAAATTTGTTAGCCAAATGGGGAAAATATTGTCCAAGTAACGAAATATCCCCCAACAAACTTATGAAAAGTACGAAACTTTGTTAAGCAAGTATGAAAAGGTATCGACCAAGTAGAGAAATATATCACCCAAACTTATAAAAAGTAGGAACATATGTTAACCACAGAGAAAATACCTTGGCCAAATAGGAAAATTTGTTAGCCAAATGGGGAAAATATTGTCCAAGTGACGAAATACCCCCCAACAAACTTATGAAAAGTACGAAACTTTGTTAAGCAAGTATGAAAAGGTATCGTCCAAACAGAGAAATATTGCACCCAAACTTATAAAAAGTAAGAACATATGTTAACCAAATGGAAAATATCTTGGCCAAATAGGAAAATTTGTTAGCCAAATGGGGAAAATATTGTCCAAGTGACGAAATACCCCCCAACAAACTTATGAAAAGTACGAAACTTTGTTAAGCAAGTATGAAAAGGTATCGTCCAAACAGAGAAATATCGCACCCAAACTTATAAAAAGTAAGAACATATGTTAACCAAATGGAAAATATCTTGGCCAAATAGGAAAATTTGTTAGCCAAATGGGGAAAATATTGTCCAAGTGACGATATATCTTGTCCACACTTATGAAAAGTAGGGAAATTTGTTAGTCAAATGAGAAAAAAGATTGACCAAGTAACGAAATACCCAAACCAAACTTATGAAAAATATCGAAACTTTGTTAAGCAAGTATGAAAATGTATCGACCAAACAGAGAAATATATCACCCAAACTTATAAAAAGTAGGAACATATGTTAACCAAATGGAAAATATCTTAGCCAAATAGGAAAATTTGTTAGCCAAATAGAAAAAATATTGACCACGTAACGATATATCTTGTCCACACTTATGAAAAGTAGGGAAATTTGTTAGTCAAATGAGAAAAAAGATTGACCAAGTAACGAAATACCCAAACCAAACTTATGAAAAGTACAAAACTTTGTTAAGCAAGTATGAAAATGTATCGACCAAACAGAGAAATATATCACCCAAACTTATAAAATGTAGGAACATATTGTAACCAAAGGGAAAATACCTTGGCCAAATAGGAAAATTTGTTAGCCAAAGGAGAAAAAAGATTGACCAAGTAACGAAATTCCCCAACCAAACTTATGAAAAGTACGAAACTTTGTTAAGCAAGTATGAAAAGGTATCGTCCAAACAGAGAAATATATCACCTAAACTTATAAAAAGTAGGAACATATGTTAACCAAACGGAAAATATCTTGGGCAAATAGGAAAATTTGTTAGCCAAATGGGGAAAATATTGTCCAAGTAACGAAATATCCCCCAACAAACTTATGAAAAGTACGAAACTTTGTTAAGCAAGTATGAAAAGGTATCGACCAAGTAGAGAAATATATCACCCAAACTTATAAAAAGTAGGAACATATGTTAACCACAGAGAAAATACCTTGGCCAAATAGGAAAATTTGTTAGCCAAATGGGGAAAATATTGTCCAAGTGACGAAATACCCCCCAACAAACTTATGAAAAGTACGAAACTTTGTTAAGCAAGTATGAAAAGGTATCGTCCAAACAGAGAAATATTGCACCCAAACTTATAAAAAGTAAGAACATATGTTAACCAAATGGAAAATATCTTGGCCAAATAGGAAAATTTGTTAGCCAAATGGGGAAAATATTGTCCAAGTGACGAAATACCCCCCAACAAACTTATGAAAAGTACGAAACTTTGTTAAGCAAGTATGAAAAGGTATCGTCCAAACAGAGAAATATCGCACCCAAACTTATAAAAAGTAAGAACATATGTTAACCAAATGGAAAATATCTTGGCCAAATAGGAAAATTTGTTAGCCAAATGGGGAAAATATTGTCCAAGTGACGAAATACCCCCCAACAAACTTATGAAAAGTACGAAACTTTGTTAAGCAAGTATGAAAAGGTATCGTCCAAACAGAGAAATATCGCACCCAAACTTATAAAAAGTAAGAACATATGTTAACCAAATGGAAAATATCTTGGCCAAATAGGAAAATTTGTTAGCCAAATGGGGAAAATATTGTCCAAGTAACGAAATATCCCCCAACAAACTTAGGAAAAGTACGAAACTTTGTTAAGCAAGTATGAAAAGGGATCGACCAAACAGAGAAATATATCACCTAAACTTATAAAAAGTAGGAACATATGTTAACCAAATGGAAAATATCTTGGCCAAATAATAAAATTTGTTAGCCAAATAGAAAAAATATTGACCACGTAACGATATATCTTGTCCACACTTATGAAAAGTAGGAAAATTTGTTAGCCAAATGGGGAAAATATTGACCACGTAACGAAATATCCCCCAACAAACTTAGGAAAAGTACGAAAACTTTGTTAAGCAAGTATGAAAAGGTATCGACCAAACAGAGAAATATATCACCCAAACTTATAAAAAGTAGGAACATATGTTAACCAAATGGAAAATATCTTGGCCAAATAATAAAATTTGTTAGCCAAATAGAAAAAATATTGACCACGTAACGATATATCTTGTCCACACTTATGAAAAGTAGGAAAATTTGTTAGCCAAATGGGGAAAATATTGACCACGTAACGAAATACCCCCCAACAAACTTAGGAAAAGTACGAAAACTTTGTTAAGCAAGTATGAAAAGGTATCGACCAAATAGAGAAATATATCACCCAAACTTATAAAAAGTAGGAACATATGTTAACCAAATGGAAAATATCTTGGCCAAATAGGAAATATTGTTAGCCAAATAGAAACACATATTGACCACGTAACGATATATCTTGTCCACACTTATGAAAAGTAGGGAAATTTGTTAGTCAAATGGGGAAAATATTGACCACGTAACGAAATACCCCCCAAAACAACTTAGGAAAAGTACGAAACTTTGTTAAGCAAGTATGAAAAGGTATCGGCCAAACAGAGAAATATATCACCCAAACTTATAAAAAGTAGGAACATATGTTAACCAAATGGAAAATAGTTTGGCCAAATAGGAAAATTTGTTAGTCAAATGGGGAAAATATTGACCACGTAACGAAATACCCCCCAACAAACTTAGGAAAAGTACGAAACTTTGTTAAGCAAGTATGAAAAGGTATCGGCCAAACAGAGAAATATAACACCCAAACTTATGAAAAGTAGGAAACTTTGTTAGCCAAAGTGAAAAAACCTAGGTCAAGTAAGAAAATTCTGATAGCCAAATGTGAAAAGTGTCGGCCAAATACAGAAATTGCTCAACCAAACTTATAAACGTAGGAAAATTGTTATTCAAACGGGAAAGCTATTGAACAACTAGGAAAATGTAATAGTCAAAGAAGAATAATATTGAACAAGTAATGAAATATATCATTCAAACTTATGAAAAGTAGGAAGCCTTGATAACCAAATGTGAAAAATATCACTCAAAGAGAGAAATAGCTCGCCCCAACGTATAAAAAGTAGGAAAATTGTCGGCCAAAGGGGAAAAAGTTAGACCAAATACAGAAATATCTCGACCAAACTTATAAAAATCTAGGAAATAATAGTACCCAACACAACTAAAAGGCTGACTAAAGTTATAAATCCAAACTTATAAAAATAACCAAATAGGAAAACATATTGACCAAGTACAGACATATATCAATCAAACTTATAAACTTGTCGTCCAAAGTGATAAAAAAAAAAAGAAAGGCTGTCAGCCAGTCTAAGAAATAGGTATGGAAAAGTAAGTCGACCAAGCTCAGAAGTTATATTTTTATTTCCTTTTTTTTTTTTTTTTCTGAGCTTGGTTAACATATGTTCCTACTTTTTATAAGTTTGGGTGATATATTTCTCTGTTTGGCCGATACCTTTTCATACTTGCTTAACAAAGTTTCGTACTTTTCCTAAGTTGTTTTGGGGGGTATTTCGTTACGTGGTCAATATTTTCCCCATTTGACTAACAAATTTCCCTACTTTTCATAAGTGTGGACAAGATATATCGTTACGTGGTCAATATGTGTTTCTATTTGGCTAACAATATTTCCTATTTGGCCAAGATATTTTCCATTTGGTTAACATATGTTCCTACTTTTTATAAGTTTGGGTGATATATTTCTCTATTTGGTCGATACCTTTTCATACTTGCTTAACAAAGTTTTCGTACTTTTCCTAAGTTTGTTGGGGGGTATTTCGTTACGTGGTCAATATTTTCCCCATTTGGCTAACAAATTTTCCTACTTTTCATAAGTGTGGACAAGATATATCGTTACGTGGTCAATATTTTTTCTATTTGGCTAACAAATTTTATTATTTGGCCAAGATATTTTCCATTTGGTTAACATATGTTCCTACTTTTTATAAGTTTGGGTGATATATTTCTCTGTTTGGTCGATACCTTTTCATACTTGCTTAACAAAGTTTTCGTACTTTTCCTAAGTTTGTTGGGGGATATTTCGTTACGTGGTCAATATTTTCCCCATTTGGCTAACAAATTTTCCTACTTTTCATAAGTGTGGACAAGATATATCGTTACGTGGTCAATATTTTTTCTATTTGGCTAACAAATTTTATTATTTGGCCAAGATATTTTCCATTTGGTTAACATATGTTCCTACTTTTTATAAGTTTAGGTGATATATTTCTCTGTTTGGTCGATCCCTTTTCATACTTGCTTAACAAAGTTTCGTACTTTTCCTAAGTTTGTTGGGGGATATTTCGTTACTTGGACAATATTTTCCCCATTTGGCTAACAAATTTTCCTATTTGGCCAAGATATTTTCCATTTGGTTAACATATGTTCTTACTTTTTATAAGTTTGGGTGCGATATTTCTCTGTTTGGACGATACCTTTTCATACTTGCTTAACAAAGTTTCGTACTTTTCATAAGTTTGTTGGGGGGTATTTCGTCACTTGGACAATATTTTCCCCATTTGGCTAACAAATTTTCCTATTTGGCCAAGATATTTTCCATTTGGTTAACATATGTTCTTACTTTTTATAAGTTTGGGTGCGATATTTCTCTGTTTGGACGATACCTTTTCATACTTGCTTAACAAAGTTTCGTACTTTTCATAAGTTTGTTGGGGGGTATTTCGTCACTTGGACAATATTTTCCCCATTTGGCTAACAAATTTTCCTATTTGGCCAAGATATTTTCCATTTGGTTAACATATGTTCTTACTTTTTATAAGTTTGGGTGCAATATTTCTCTGTTTGGACGATACCTTTTCATACTTGCTTAACAAAGTTTCGTACTTTTCATAAGTTTGTTGGGGGGTATTTCGTCACTTGGACAATATTTTCCCCATTTGGCTAACAAATTTTCCTATTTGGCCAAGGTATTTTCTCTGTGGTTAACATATGTTCCTACTTTTTATAAGTTTGGGTGATATATTTCTCTACTTGGTCGATACCTTTTCATACTTGCTTAACAAAGTTTCGTACTTTTCATAAGTTTGTTGGGGGATATTTCGTTACTTGGACAATATTTTCCCCATTTGGCTAACAAATTTTCCTATTTGCCCAAGATATTTTCCGTTTGGTTAACATATGTTCCTACTTTTTATAAGTTTAGGTGATATATTTCTCTGTTTGGACGATACCTTTTCATACTTGCTTAACAAAGTTTCGTACTTTTCATAAGTTTGGTTGGGGAATTTCGTTACTTGGTCAATCTTTTTTCTCCTTTGGCTAACAAATTTTCCTATTTGGCCAAGGTATTTTCCCTTTGGTTACAATATGTTCCTACATTTTATAAGTTTGGGTGATATATTTCTCTGTTTGGTCGATACATTTTCATACTTGCTTAACAAAGTTTTGTACTTTTCATAAGTTTGGTTTGGGTATTTCGTTACTTGGTCAATCTTTTTTCTCATTTGACTAACAAATTTCCCTACTTTTCATAAGTGTGGACAAGATATATCGTTACGTGGTCAATATTTTTTCTATTTGGCTAACAAATTTTCCTATTTGGCTAAGATATTTTCCATTTGGTTAACATATGTTCCTACTTTTTATAAGTTTGGGTGATATATTTCTCTGTTTGGTCGATACATTTTCATACTTGCTTAACAAAGTTTCGATATTTTTCATAAGTTTGGTTTGGGTATTTCGTTACTTGGTCAATCTTTTTTCTCATTTGACTAACAAATTTCCCTACTTTTCATAAGTGTGGACAAGATATATCGTCACTTGGACAATATTTTCCCCATTTGGCTAACAAATTTTCCTATTTGGCCAAGATATTTTCCATTTGGTTAACATATGTTCTTACTTTTTATAAGTTTGGGTGCGATATTTCTCTGTTTGGACGATACCTTTTCATACTTGCTTAACAAAGTTTCGTACTTTTCATAAGTTTGTTGGGGGGTATTTCGTCACTTGGACAATATTTTCCCCATTTGGCTAACAAATTTTCCTATTTGGCCAAGATATTTTCCATTTGGTTAACATATGTTCTTACTTTTTATAAGTTTGGGTGCAATATTTCTCTGTTTGGACGATACCTTTTCATACTTGCTTAACAAAGTTTCGTACTTTTCATAAGTTTGTTGGGGGGTATTTCGTCACTTGGACAATATTTTCCCCATTTGGCTAACAAATTTTCCTATTTGGCCAAGGTATTTTCTCTGTGGTTAACATATGTTCCTACTTTTTATAAGTTTGGGTGATATATTTCTCTACTTGGTCGATACCTTTTCATACTTGCTTAACAAAGTTTCGTACTTTTCATAAGTTTGTTGGGGGATATTTCGTTACTTGGACAATATTTTCCCCATTTGGCTAACAAATTTTCCTATTTGCCCAAGATATTTTCCGTTTGGTTAACATATGTTCCTACTTTTTATAAGTTTAGGTGATATATTTCTCTGTTTGGACGATACCTTTTCATACTTGCTTAACAAAGTTTCGTACTTTTCATAAGTTTGGTTGGGGAATTTCGTTACTTGGTCAATCTTTTTTCTCCTTTGGCTAACAAATTTTCCTATTTGGCCAAGGTATTTTCCCTTTGGTTACAATATGTTCCTACATTTTATAAGTTTGGGTGATATATTTCTCTGTTTGGTCGATACATTTTCATACTTGCTTAACAAAGTTTTGTACTTTTCATAAGTTTGGTTTGGGTATTTCGTTACTTGGTCAATCTTTTTTCTCATTTGACTAACAAATTTCCCTACTTTTCATAAGTGTGGACAAGATATATCGTTACGTGGTCAATATTTTTTCTATTTGGCTAACAAATTTTCCTATTTGGCTAAGATATTTTCCATTTGGTTAACATATGTTCCTACTTTTTATAAGTTTGGGTGATATATTTCTCTGTTTGGTCGATACATTTTCATACTTGCTTAACAAAGTTTCGATATTTTTCATAAGTTTGGTTTGGGTATTTCGTTACTTGGTCAATCTTTTTTCTCATTTGACTAACAAATTTCCCTACTTTTCATAAGTGTGGACAAGATATATCGTTACGTGGTCAATATTTTTTTTCTATTTGGCTAACAAATTTTCCTATTTGGCTAAGATATTTTCCATTTGGTTAACATATGTTCCTACTTTTTATAAGTTTGGGTGATATATTTCTGTATTTGACAAATAATTTTAATATTTTGTCTAACATATTTTCTTATTTGATGATTGAAGTGGTACATAGAAGGTGTACTTTTGTCTGGTTGTGAAGTGTGGCACTGAGCAGGTACACTGAAAAAACATATATTGGTCTTGGAAATGGCTTTCTGGAGAAAGATGTAAAGACACTATGGCCACATAGAAAGGAAATGAAAGTGTGGATGTCTAATTTGATACGTGATAACGTCGCTGGTTATGACGGCGGACACGTGACCTGTCATGTTACGTGCATTGCCTAAGGTTGAATCGGGGCAGTTTGTTGTGTTGATGCTCGGGTGTCCTTTGGTGTAACCGGATAACACTAGGACTACACGGTTATAGAAAAGAGAGAAGGGGGTGACCCTTTTACCCTTCGGATGCAGTGTTGATGATGCAGTGTTGATGATGCAGTGTATTCACTCCTATACACAGTGATCATCATACGTTAGGTTCCCTGACTCGACAACCGATAGGACACCCTTTTTCTATAGTTTCCCTCTTAACCACGTGTCTCAGATGTCCCATTACCCCTGTGACCGGATGTGACACCATATTTGACCAGTTTTAGTCAATGAGACGTAGTTTGGTTGTAGCAATTACCCATGTGTGATAGGGTGCGACGCCATCTTTGACCGGATGTAACTATTGTCCATGTGTGTTGACTGTACCACTAGGTGCTATTGATCAATACAAAATCAGTGCTCGAGGCGCTCCTGTCAGGGAAATTGTCGATAGTAAGGACATTACTTTCTGAACTTAGCAGTCGGCATAACGTCTTGATCATTTCATCGATCACTTTAACCATCATCATGTCACTACACATACCATACCCTACAATCTAAGGGATCATTCGACCACTTGATCACTACTTCACCAGTACTTGACCCTATTTGACTATGTCCTTACTTATTTTACCATCACCGTTTCACTACACGTACCATACCCTATAATTTAAGTGGTCATTCGACTACTTGACCACTACTTGACCACTATTTGAACACCACTTGACCACTATTTTAACACCACTTGACCAACTCTTGATCATCACCATGTCACTGTACCTACTTTCACCGACAATTTAAGTAGTCACTCGACCATTTACCACTACTTGGCCACTACTTGACCACTATTTGAGCACCACTTGACCAACTCTTGATCATCACCATGTCACTATACCTACTTTCCCTTACAATGTAAGTGGTCACTTGACCATTTGACCAGTACTTGTCGCTACTTGATCACTACTTGACAACGTCACTACTTAATTTATCCATCTCTGTTTCACTACACGTACCATACCCTACAATTTTCTCACTTGAGCGGTTGACCACTGGTTGAGCACTACTTGACCACTGCTTGACCACGTTGTCGACCATTTTACCATCACCGTTTCAATATACGTACTTTTCTCTACCTTTTAAGTGTTCATTCGACCACTTGACCACTGGTTGACCGCTACTTGACCATGTCGTCGATCACTTGAACCACTACCATAATCTTAGGGACATCGTCCTCTACCATTTAAGTGGTCACTCGACCACTTGACCACTACTTGACCATTGGTTTACCACTACTTGACCACTAATTTACCACCCTTTAAGCATCATCATATCATTACAATCACTTTTCCCTAAAATTTTCCTTACTTGACCACCACTTGACCACTGCTTGACCACTAATACCTGGTACCCACCTCTTACCGCCGAATGATACTCCACTATATCCATTACAATCAGCGATCTTTAGCTTTCAAGGTTTCATTTGTAACACGTGTTATGTTAGTGAATAAGTCACTACGACCCTCTACATAGCACTACTAGCCGCTACCCACCCCTCACCAACGAATTTCACTAAGCTATACCCGCTAAAATCAATATTATCGGCCCTTTTTACTTTTTAAGGTTTTCATTTGTAACCTGTGTGATAATAGTGTATAAGCAACTACGACACTCTACAAAGCACTAATAGCCGCTACCCATCCCTCACCAACAAATTTCACTAAGCTATACCCGCTAAAATCGATAATATCGATCATCTTTACATGTTAAGGTTTTCATTTGTAACCCTGTGATGATAGTGTTTAAACCCGAACCGCCTAGCCTCGCCCCACGCGCCCACCCCCTCTCCACCACCCCGCACCCCGTCGTTATTTATTTTTATTTTTTATTTATTTTATTTTATTTTTTAATAATTAATTAAAATTTTTATGCACCCACTCAATAGTTATCTGCCCTTAGAAACATAAAATCTTAGAATTATCGCCCTTAGATATGACCTAGATATCACCCCTTACGCCAACCCAACTATATGACCGAGGGGGAGTGAAAATCAGCCGAGGTCAGGTCAATTGCCGGAGGCTCCGGCAAATCATAATCGAATCCTACATTGTATACTACTCGCTTGTCACCTGCCTACTGACAGTTGAATAACCTCGATGTTGGACTCCGTGATTGAATAACAGGATGTGACGCTGATCGCTGGCGTCAGACTAATGCATAATTATTACATTCATAAGATAAATATGTTATGTAACACAACACGAAGTCGACAAGTGGACGGGAAACCAACAGACATGTGAATAAGGACGAAAATGAAAGGTTCCGTGTGTAAGTTGTGAATGGTGACATTACATCTGCAGTTGGACAATGCTGTGAGTAGGGCGTAAGGCCTGTTCCCTGGCAAATGGTTAGGAAAGGACATCTACTGAAATACTGTAGGTTAGCTGCAAGTTGTTTCACTCTCAGTTGACATTAACAATAACTGCAACGAAGACAATAACGGTAACAACGATAACAGGTGATAACTACCAATATAACTACCGTTTTTTTTTTTAAATGTTACATTGCCTTGATGGGATGTTGCGATCAAGCCCAACACCTGGTTGATTTTTCTATGCAAGTTTACTTTCAGTAGTTTGCCATTGCTCTCTGAACGATAATTCGACGTTGATGTCCTACTGGCCTTCAGCGCAACCGCATTAATTTCCCCCCCCCCCCCTCCACGCCGCGCAGACCGCCACATCCACAATCATGAACACAGTAAAGTAACAGAGCCTTGTACACCCGTTAAGGCGCAATGGGCCTTATGTGAGACCCATATTTCTATAGACCAATCGGTAGAGGGTCCTCTCAACATCAGGCCGGCCGCCTTTCCTTCCCAAAACATTCACTGGAGCCCATTTTAGGCTGGGTGGACCTGAGCCCAGGTTAATTTTTACAAATCGTCTTGTGTGGATTCGAACTCAGGACAGCAGGCGTTGTTTATACATGTGGCTGTATTCTGCATTGTCTGTCCTTTTATATCTTTGACTTTATCCTACATGTTATGTCCATGTACATCCTTGACTTTAAACTACATTTTGTGTCCATGTACATACTTGACTTTAAACTACATTTTGTGTCCATGTACATCCTTCACTTTAAACTACATTTTGTGTCCATGTACATCCTTCACTTTAAACTACATTTTGTGTCCATGTACATCCTTCACTATATCCTACATTTTGTGTCCATGTACATCCTTGACTATAACCTACATTTTCTGTCCATGTACAGACACCTTGACTATAACCTACATTTTCTGTCCATGTACATCCTAGACTACAACCTACATTTTCTGTCCATGTATATCCTTGACTATAACCTACATTTTCTGTCCATGTACATCCTTGACTATAACCTACATTTTCTGTCCACGTATATCCTTGACTATAACCTATATTTTCTGTCCATGTACATCCTTGACTATAGCCTACATTTTCTGTCCATGTATATCCTTGACTATAACCTATATTTTCTGTCCATGTACATCCTTGACTATAACCTACATTTTCTGTCCATGTATATCATTCACTATATCCTACATTGCCGTAGGATCGTTGTGGGATTGTCGTTGTGGATCGTGCGTATAATACAGAAGAACTGATAGATCATCAGGGTGTGGAGAGAATGGTGCTGCAAGGAGTGATTAGAGGATCTGGCCGACACTCAGGACTCCGAGGAAAGGCCAGACGGACACATAATCAGGCTGCTACTGGTACCATTAGTATTTGGACTCTTCGCTGGCTGTTGAGGATGAAGACGGAGGACGTATGGGAATGTTCCATGTGCTACGATGACAGTTATTGGCTCAACTCTTCCGTTGTCCCCTAAATAACTGTAAAATCCGATCGATTTTCGGGTGGCTCGAGGCAAGCAAAGAGTTAAATTATCTTTCAAATGAATAGTCGATAAAACATTTTGGATTCATGAGAAGCGTATGAATTTAGATGAGCCCTCAAAAGATTCAAGGAGCTTCGGCCTTGATCAAGACAGATCTAACAAGAGTTGCCCTTCTTGGGAAAACATGCGGCTAAAAAAAGATTGTATTCACAGAAATCTGCGGTAATAAAAGAGTTGCATATTTCAGACAGAATCTGGGCTCCGATTTCTTTTATGGCTCCCTGCAGACCAAATGTGTGGGGCCCAGTGTTGGAGGCTGAACTGCTAAGATCTGTGGTGTATGACGCGGCTGGAGCTGTCGGGCTAAGGATGGTGTTACTGGAAGTGGTCAGTGGAGGATAGAGGATGTTTGTATGGTTAGGAAACTCGGCTATAGATACAGCTTGACCAAAGGGTTGTATGTAGTCGTTGTAGTAGTAGTCGTTGTGGTAGTTGTGGAAGTAGCAGTTGTAGTCGTAGTAGTAATCGTCGTCGTCCTTGTTGGTTGTTGTGGTAGTCGTTGTGGTAGTGGTGGCAGTAGCAGTTGTCTTAGTAGTAATCGTCGTCATCGTCGTTGGTTGTAGTGGTAGTAGTAGTAGTAGTAGTATTAGTAGTAGTAGTAGTAGTAGTAGTAGTAGTAGTAGCAGTAGTAGTAGTAGTAGTAGTAGTAGTAGTAGTAGTAGTAGTAGTAGTAGTAGTAGTAGTAGTAGTAGTAGTAGTAGTAGTAGTAGTCTTCGTGGCGAAGTGATCAAGCCGTTTGACTCGGGCTCCGAAGGTTGTGGGTTCGATTCCGGGCAGCGTCCTTCGGTTCACGAGTGAAAATTTTCGAAGACTTCTGTGGGTGGTCGCTAGAGCTACGGAGTTCGTACTTGGTGCAACGCTTTCCGCACTGCGGAAAGAGACCGAGCCATATGGGATAAAAACCTGGTGCAATGAAGTCGACCCTGTCGACTTTTAAGCGACTTTTTTAGTAGTAGTAGTAGTAGTAGTAGTAGTAGTAGTAGTAGTAGTAGTAGTAGTAGTAGTAGTAGTAGTAGTAGTAGTAGTAGTAGTAGTAGCAGCAGCAGCAGCAGCAGCAGCAGTAGTAGCAGCATTTTTAGTAGTAGTAGCATTTTAGTAGTAATAGCAGCTTTATTTTAGTAGTAGTAGCTGCTTTTATTTCGTACAAAACAGTGTGCATTGCAGTGTGCGTTAAGTGTTTATTTGTTTCTTGTTTTTTTTTTTTTTTTTTTTACATTTGTGAATACAACACATACATGCATATTTTTTTTTTTTTTTTTTTTTTTTTTTTAGCATATCCTTTACAGGACTTAGCTGTCAACACCAGCATCTTTCAGCTGTATGTTGATCTCTTGGCAAGATTACGCTCAGTAGTTTGCCATTGCTTTCTGAGCGGCCGGCTCAGTATCCCGCAAGTCACGAGCGGGGGTCGAACCGCCTCAGCTCTCGCTCCGCTACGAGACTCTGCGTGATAAACGGGATTACAGAGAGAAAGTGTTGTAACCCCACAGCCAGAGAGACCGGCATACATGCATATACGCGTGATAATATTACATTCATGGCATGGTGTAATAACCAACACATTACTTCAGTGGTTTTCAACACGTGGGGAATTTCCCCCCCCCCCGCAGGCACAGGGGGGAATTTTAGGGTGTCCGGGGTGGGGGGGGGGTGTTAAATTATTTCAAGATCGCGTTAATACAAGAACCAATTACTTGATACTGTTTTCCCCTCCATACTTTAAGGTTCTGTACTTCTCGCGCTTCTGAAATTCGTTTTATAACTAAGTAGACTTGCAAATCATGTTTTATGTAGACGTCTAGACTTGTTCTAGTATGTGTTATTAAATTTAGCTTCCATTTTTACGTTTACTGTGCAGGGGCGGAAGAGGCCGGTGGGTTTTAGGGAGGAAATACGAAATGGGGGTGGGAGGAGGGAAATGACATTCTGAACATATGGTGAAGGGTGAAGGGGTGCATGGGCCCAAAGAAAAAAAAAGTTGAGAACCACTGCATTACTTGTTGATGATGATGCCGGAGTAATCATTTGCTCTCATGTATACTAAAATATGTCAATAGAGATTCTTTCATACTCCAGGTATTCTCATTCAAACGTAGTTTTATTTAAACAAGTTTATTAACGGTATCACTAAATTAAATATCTTGGGATAGGGGTGGGGGGGGGGGGGTGTTTAACGATTCTGAATTTAGGGGCTACTTAAGCGATAAAGCATAGCATCCCATATCATAACACTAATTATTAATATGCGATAACTAAAACCGACATAAACCGTCGCTATCTGGCGACACAATCATTAGCATTGAATACGAAGCTGTTATCTGTAACTGCATCCTCGGTTTACTCGTCAAATTACGGGCACGAACACTGACTGGGCTTGCCTCCAATTTATACAATATGAAAATCAATGCTTAAAACAGTAATTATCCCCCTTAATTGTTCTTATCAGAGAGGAGAGGTAAGGAGATCAGTTCAGCAAATGGCTACAATGTTGGTTTGTGAAACGTGTTTAAGATTGCGCATAGACTGTACATTGACTGCATAGACTTGCATAGACTACATAAGGCTGCACATAGACTGTACATTGACTGTGCTTAGACTTGCATAGACTACATAAGGCTGCACATAGACTTACATTGACTGTGCATAGACTTGCATAGACTACATAAGGCTGCACATAGACTTAAATTGACTGTGCATAGACTTGCATAGACTACATAAGAATGTATATAAAACTGCACATAGACTGTGCATAGACTTGCATAGACTACATAAGGCTGCAAATAGACTGTACATTGACTGTGCATAGACTACATAAGGCTGCACATAGACTGTACATTGACTGTGCATAGACTACATAAGGCTGTACATTGACTGTGCATAGACTTGCATAGACTACATAAAACTGCACATAGACTGTACATTGACTGTGCATAGACTTGCATAGACTACATAAAACTGCACATAGACTGTACATTGACTGTGCATAGACTTGCATAGACTACATAAAACTGCACATAGACTGTACATTGACTGTGCATAGACTTGCATAGACTACATAAGGCTGCATATAGACTATACATTGACTGTGCATAGACTTACATAGACTACATAAGGCTACACATAGACTGTACATAAGACTGTAAACAGACTGCACACAGACTACCCACATACCACACATATACTGCATATAGACTGCATATATACTGCACACAGACTACCCACACACTGAATATAGACTGCATATATACTGCACACAGACTACCCACACACTGAACACAGACTACCCACACACTGAACACAGACTACCCACACACTGAACACAGACTACCCACACACTGAACACAGACTACCCACACACTGAACACAAACTACCCACAGACCACACATAGACTGCACAAATGCAAATGACAGTATGAAACACAAAAGAATAATCAAACCATAGAACAATTCAGCACTGACGACAAAGATCTGCGAATAACAAAGAACATATATTGGCAGCAAACAGCAGCTGAACGAATCGACAACCATTCAGCAACACTTCATCACACGTAGAGGCATGTCAAACCAGAGTGTGTGTGTTCCGTCCCCTGATATGTTCCCATTGTACAAGGAGTGTGCTTACATATCAACTGTCACTCATACTGTCTGTCAAATCGTCATCTACTGCATATAGTACTTTGCAGTGTAGGATTGGGGGGGGGGGGGGGGGGGGGGGTCCCTACACTTAAGAAATTAAGGCCGTCTGATTAGTGTAGTCACCGCAAGCTGTGCAGGTAAGGGTTTTCTTTTTGCCCCCGACAGAAACAAAATTCACGTCTTACCGAGGATTCGAACCTGGAGAATTCTCCTGAAGGAGAATATGGCATTCTAGCCAGTCCACCAGTCGTTCCTCATCACCCATACTGAAACATCCAAACATACTTATGTCCGCAACAACAACAAAAAGAAGATAATAAATGGCATATTCACACCAATCCTACGGTAAAAATGTCAAACTTGGACATTATCGAAATCACACATACCCAAAATCAACACCTGTATGGTGAGGTGAATAAGGAGAGCTGCCAACTTAACAATCCGAGACCGAATAGGAAATGATGTTATCAGACAGACAGTGGGATCAGCACCTTGTGCCACATTTACTGAAAGTCAGAAGATCAAATGATTCGGCCATCTCCTTAGAATGCAACATCATCAACTACCAGCACTGGCCCTACATCAATGAAGATCTGCCACGAGAGCAAGAGGACGTCAGAGAAGAAAATGGATTGACGACATCAGCGACATTGTACTATCACAAGGAATGACACTATCCAGTGCCACCCTGAATCATGACGACGTGGAAAGCCACTGTCAGGCGTTAGTTATCACATGGAATGGCACTACGAAGTGCCACCCTGAATCATGACGACGTGGAAAGCCACCGTCAGGCGTTAGTTATCACATGGGATGACACTATCCAGTGCCACCCTGAATCATGACGACATGGAAAGCCACTGCCAGGCGTTAGTTATCACATGGAATGGCACTACGAAGTGCCACCCTGAATCATGACGACATGGAAAGCCACCGTCAGGCGTTAGTTATCGCATGGGGGTGACACTATCCAGTGCCACACATAGGGCGCTGGAGCTTCAACTATTCCACCGCCCGACACTTGTGGAAAAGTGGAAGATGATGATGATGATGATGATGATGATGATGATGATGATGACGATGATGATGATGATGATGATGATGATGATGATGATGATGATACAACTAGTCAAATCATCGTATGGAGGAACATCGGTATCAGAAATTATTGGCAGCTCAAGACCGAAGCTGTGGACAGATATGATCGCCTACGCCACGCGGCATAGACTATGTTGAGCTGAGTTGTGCCAAGAACCGACATTATTGCACTCGAGGCATTCACATAAGGTATCAGTCATCATCTTCAACAGCACGCGAAGAGTTCCAATACTAATGTGCATGTTACAATCTGATTATATGTCCGTGTTGCTTTACCTCTGGGCGGCAACTGTCGACCAGATCATCTGACCACCCCTGATGCCGCATTCTCTCTAGATATTCTATATGTTCTTCTGCATAGATTATAAGAAGAAAATACATACGGTGAATCGGCGACTTGGACAGAAAAGTGATGACGGGCGTGGTTCCTGGAAGATGAACCAGCACGAACACGCGAACAGGACATTGCAGACACCTTGGGCAAAAGGCGGGAGAAATGCAAGAGATCGAGAACAGTATAAATAACCTACGTCTTGATAGCAAGAAGTCAGAAGGGACGACTCAAAACGATAGACACAGTTGTAGAAACCGAAAAAAATGAGTCTCAACTTGAATAATAGGAAGACAGGGGTAACTGTAATATCAAAGAAACAGACCATGTCTAAATGTACAATGCACGCCAGTGGTATGTTGTTGTTGCGCTCACTGGCTTTAACTCGGGCGTAGTCCTTGAACATACTTCTAGTAGCTCTGGGTTGAATGTTGCGTGGGGATGATCTATCTAATTCGGGGAAAATAGATAAATTCAAGCAGCTAGGCACATGGATAACATCAGATGCTTGCTTGCTTGCTTGCTTGCTTGTGTTCGTTGGCTTGAGCTCCAGCGTGAAGTCCTGTATGTCGGATGAAGGCATCCTGTTGTCCAACATCAGTGTGATGTCATTCAGGACCTGAGGTTTGCGTGAGTATCCGTTGTCCCATGTCTGGCTTATTGGTGTGCAGACTGGTGGTTCCTCGCCGTACAGGCAGACACTCTCCGACTTCGGAGGAATCTGCGATCCTACTGACTTTAGCCAGGACCCCGAAGGGACCTGTTGCCCAGGAGATAAATAGCAGAATAAGACAAGCGAAAACTGCATTTTATAAAATGAAATCGTTTGTTATAAATTCCCAACATCGTGGGCTAGAAGGAGAGTTCTTGCACCTCACATAGGAGCAGTTTTAACATATGGCGGTGGGGAGGTCAGCAACTGATAAGAGTGTTCGTTCCTAAACTTCCGACGTGCTGACGGTAAAGTAGCGGGTTCAACCTCTACACCGGTCAGCTGGGCTAAAATGTTGGCTTTTCGTCTTTGACTTGGAATGTAAATTACAAGTACCACAGAAGTCGGAGTGAGTTCGCCTGATGGCGAAGGACACTGGTAATAGGGAAAGCTAATCCACTCGCAAAAATCAGTCAAGCGTTGACTATGCTCCAGTTCAAAGGAGCGGACGGGGAATGGTGTGTGTGTGTGTGGTGGGGGGGGGGGGGGGTTGTATGGCTGTGAATTCTGAACAATTAGTGAACACGCAAAACATTTCTTTGAGGCGTCTGTGATGTTGTACACAAGAATGCTGACAACTCATTGGACAACCAAAACCAGTAATCTAAATGTTCTAAACGGGGCTAAGACACAAAGACATCTTATCACAGACATCAGAAAGAGGCTAATTCACAATGACAACATATCATAAACATCTGAAAGAGGCGGTCGTAATTTTTGAACATCATGAGAAAAGAAAAAAACTGGAACGCGTTGTGACAGCTGGAAATATTTGCGAAAGAGGGACAGAAATAGACAAGGGTTGGTTCCTGACAATCATTAGCCCGCACACTAACACAAACATTCTGTTGGAAATCGCAAGATGTGGAGCAGCATGATCACCCACGCCAGCCGACAAGACACTCGATGATGATGTTTTACACTGCAGAGGCGGCGCATGAAAACTTACTGTGGGTGGTTTAATGAGCTATAACTGAAATAGGGGCGCCATAAGTGGCTTTATGAACTGGTTATTATAAAAGCCCACACATGGATTGTCTCCCATATTAATTCGCATGTAGATTAACAAGGGTAGATTATAGGATTAAATGTCATTAGGCTCTAGATGAGTGGACCAGCTTCGAAATGTGTGATCTCTAGCCACGTCTGTCAGCATCATCATCATATCATCATCGTCATCATGCGCCATGTCGATATGCGTGGGCTGTCGTGTTTCGCCATCTCACGCGATCACCATAGTCGTGGATCAGCTCCGTGTTTTTGTCTCGATTATGCCGTGCGGCCAAGCCATCTAGATATTTACTTCTGTGCCTCTCCTCAGTCTTGTCAGTTGTCACCAAGCTCTCCCGTTTATTTCTTTTCATAAAGTGCCTAAAACATCTTGACACCAAAGTCTAATTTCTCTAATCAGTTTACGGTTTTCTTTTGTTTCTTGAAGGACTTGCTCGTTGGTTTTTCCGTGTTTCCGTGGCTTCCGTGTTTGAAATACGCGAAACATGATTATCTAGTCTCTCAACCAAAACATGCCTACACGCAACATTTTATCTAGTCTCTCAACCACAAACATACATACACGCAACATTTTATATAGTCTCTTAAACACACACATGCATACAGACGACATTTTATCTAGTCTCTCGACCACAATCATACACACACACAACATTTTATATAGTCTCTCATCCACAAACATGCATACTTGCGACATTTTATCTAGTCTGTCAAACACAAACATACATACACGCGACATTTTATCTAGTCTCTCGACCACAAACATACATACACGCGACATTTTATCTAGTCTCTCGACCACAAACATATATACACGCGACATTTTATCTAGTCTCTCGACCACAAACATACATACACAATATTTTGTCTCGTCTCTCATCCACAAACATGCATACATGCGACATTTTATCTAGTCTCCCAAACACACACATACATACACGCGACATTTTATATAATCTCTTAAACACACACATACATACACGCGACATTTTATATAATATCTTAAACACACACATACATACACGCGATATTTTATCTAATCTCTTATACACACACATACATACACGCAACATTTTATTTAATCTCTTAAACACACACATACATACACGCAACATTTTATCTAATCTCTTAAACACACACATACATACACGCGACATTTTATCTAATCTCTTAAACACACACATACATACACGCGACATTTTATCTAATCTCTTAAACACACACATACATACACGCGACATTTTATCTAATCTCTTAAACACACACATACATACACGCAACATTTTATTTAATCTCTTAAACACACACATACATACACGCAACATTTTATCTAATCTCTTAAACACACACATACATACACGCGACATTTTATCTAATCTCTTAAACACACACATACATACACGCAACATTTTATCTAATCTCTTAAACACACACATACATACACGCGACATTTTATCTAATCTCTTAAACACACACATACATACACGCAACATTTTATCTAATCTCTTAAACACACACATACATACACGCGACATTTTATCTAATCTCTTAAACACACACATACATACACGCGACATTTTATCTAATCTCTTAAACACACACATACATACACGCGACATTTTATCTAATCTCTTAAACACACACATACATACACGCGACATGTTATCTAATCTCTTAAACACACACATACATACACGCGACATTTTATCTAATCTCTTAAACACACACATACATACACGCGACATTTTATCTAATCTCTTAAACACACACATACATACACGCGACATGTTATCTAATCTCTTAAACACACACATACATACACGCAACATTTTATCTCGTCTCTCATCCACAAACATACACACACACACACGCACATACACACACCCACAA
>OY992892.1:82587450-82752450 GCA_963921405.1 Cepaea hortensis
GTGATGAGATGACATGGGTCACCAGGTGATGAGATGACATGGGTCAGCAGGTCGACACAACGTAAATGGGTACCAGGAAATCTCAAGGACAGTAAAGTGGCCGGCGTGGTATTGAGTACGTCACACACTGAGTGCTGATTGGTTTATAAAAATATGAAACTAGCACCATATACCTAAATACGGCAGTAGCTTCAGCGACGACCCACACCTAATCCCCCACAGAGGTCTCCGAAAACATTGCGGTCGTGAGCCGAATGACGCACCCCAACAGACGAACCCTGGACTTCCGTAGTGGGAAGATAGCCTCTTGAACACTTCGCCACGGAGGACCCTGAAAGTGAGACTCAACACAGCCGGATAGGGTCACCAAACAAACGGCGCAGTTAGTTGCATGTCCTGTACAGGACGTAACAATCAACCCCAGCATTTACTGTCTGTAATTGTCTAGGCTAGTGGTTCTCAACGGTGAGAATTTACCAACTCCCCCCCCCCCCCACCTCCTCGGGCGGGGGGTGTTTCCAGTGGGGAATTAATATTATTTCAAGATCGCGTTAATACAAGAACCGATTACTTGATATTGTTTTTCCCTCCATACTTTACTGTTCTGTACTTCTCGCCCTTCTGATATTCATTTTATAACGTAAGTAGACCCGCAAATCACGTTTTATATAGACGTCCAGGCTTGTTCTAGTATGTGTTATTAAATTTAGCTTCCATTTTTACGTATACTGTGTAGGGGCATGGGGGAATTTATAGGGAGGAAATACAAAAGAAAAGGGAGGGGGTGACATTCTGAACATATGGTGAAGGGGTGCATGGGCCAAAAAAGGTTGAGAACCACTGGTCTAGGCATTTCACAAACAGCCGTTTTTGCTTGCGTGGCGCACTTGAACAAGCTTCATAATCCCGCATACCGAGTTAAACATCAGCCGCAGACGAATTACAAGCGTTGATTTTTAACAATAGTATGAGCGCTAGTTGTTCAGATACCAATGACAAACTATTATAAAAAGAAAGTTAGCTGCATATCCTGTACAGGAAGTTGCAGTCAACCCCAGCATTGTTTGGCTGTTCGTGATGTCTAGGCAAGTTTACTTTCAGTGGTTTGCCAATGCTTTCTGACCGACCGGCATCTATACCATTTTTTTTTTTAAAACCAATGTAAGGCGGTCTGCTGCAAAATCGCCCATAACTATGTTTCGAACCCGGGTATGAGGGATTACGAATTGTACTTACATATGTCCGTAACCCCTTCGCCATGGAGTCTGCTAATGACAAACTACTGAACGTAACATTGTCTATAAAATCATAGCCAACACATTCGGGGGTTGATTTCGACGTCATGTAAAGACTAGGCAACTAACTTTTAGTTTGCCATTGCTTTCTGAACGGCCGACGCTCAGACCATTGTGAACAACAGAGCAACACGATCTGCTAAAGGCGCGCGCGCGCGCGCACGCACACACACACACACACACTGTTGCAACAGAAATTGTATAAATGGCCAGCCTACGTGTCTGGATTTGTTAATTAAGGCGGAAATCGAAAGGATTAAGAATTCATCACTGGTGTCATCCGGATAATCCAATGTTAACTGCTGGAATCTACATGACGAGAACCGGAAACTGGTTAACGCGGGACTAGATTACCATCAGCTGCCAGCATCACCGCAACGTTAGGTAGAATGTTGTTTCATTTCTGGACATGACAGATCTGGAAACACGCCTGTCAGCGCGTTTATTCATTACTGTGATTTGTATGTTTTATAACATTGTTGCGTGTCGTTGGCAGGGTGTTGCCATAAACTCTAAGCCTAGATTGATTCTGTAAGTAATTTTTACCTTATGTAGTTTGCGATTGTTTTGTGAAAGAGAAGTCAAGTTGGAGTCCAAGAGACCAGTGTAGGAGTTGAACCCCCTACCCTGCTGGCAGCGCATGGGAAGTTTAACAGCAAGTGCATAAAGCCGCGCTGCTATGTAGACCTCTGATGGTTGTTTGGGGATTTCCTAAAAAGACAAGTCACTTTACATTGAATGTGACATCCAATGTGTGACTCGGCTTTACGTGGAATGTGATATCCTTCATGTGACTCGACGTTTTTTTAAAGGAAAGATTAATAGATAATGTGATATTCTACATCAGTGGTTCTCAACCGGTGGGGAATCCCCCCCCCCTCCTGGAGAGGGATGGGGTGGGTGGGATAGGGTTTCCAAGAGGGGGGGGGAGCAATTAAGATTATTTCAAGATCGCGTTAAAACAAAAACAGATCACTTGATATTGTCTTTCTCTCCATACTTTACGGTTCTGTACGTCTCGCCCTTTTGAAATGCGTTTTATAACCTAAGTAGACCGCAAATCACGTTTTATGTAGACGTCTAGACTTGTTCCGGTATGGTTATTAAATTTAGCTTCCATTTTTACGTATAATGTTTAGGAGCGGGAGGAGGGAAAGGGGCGAGGGGATTTATAGGTAGGAAATACGAAAGGGGGGAATTACGTTCCGACCATATGGTGAAGGGGTGCACGGACCAAAAAAGGTTGTGAAACACTGTTCTACGTAATGTTACTCTGTCTTTTAGTAAAGATCCATACAAAATGTGATATTCTACATACTGTGACTCGGCCTTTTAGTAAAGATCCGTAGAGAATGTGATATTCTACATAATGTGACTCGGTCTTTTAGCAAAGACCCATACAGAATGTGATATTCTACATAATGTGACTCGGTCTTTTAGAATAGATCCGTACAGAATACGATATTCTACATAATGTGACTCGGTATATCATCACAGAAGTCAATCTAAGCTTCGAATTATCATGCAAATATACAAATACATACCTTGTTTTAGCATTCACCCATTATAAATCACTCCATCACTAAAATATACTTAAACAACATCGGGGGATAGCATTAGCTGCTACAGAAACAAGAAAACGATCCAATAATTCCACAACTGCAATCGCGAACGATCCCAGCTTCTCGGGGGTAATTTATAACCCCATAATATATTAGTAAAATGTTCGTCAACTGACGAAGGTACCAATTGTATGTATCCTTTGCATATGTAAATAACCTCCCCTACTTTTCTTGTTATGTACACGATGCATTCCCCTAGTTGACACAGTGATATCACGTAGGTAAGCAAGTACGGTAATTTGTTTGGGTGTCTTATTGTGTATGGAAGAGTTCACAGTTAGGGGTGTGGGTAGATCTGTTATATAATACCTAGTTAAGATTATAATTCTCTTCAGTTGAGTTCGCGTGCGTGTATTTATTAAAGTGCAAGGGACACAACTGAAAGCTGTTGTAGAAGTTATGTTGCGTGCTGTATTTATTAAAGTGCAAGGAACACGGCTGAAAGCTGATGTTGTTGAAGTTATGTTGCGTGCTGTATTTATTAAAGTGCAAGGGACGCAACTGAAAGTTGGTGTTGAAAGTCATGTGGCGTGCCCATTGCAGGACGTTGAAATCAATCCCAGTATGATTTTCTTTGCAATGTTACGTTCATTGGTCAAGAAAGAGAAGTCGATAATTTAATCCAACTGTCCGGTGTCGGGTTTGAACCCGCTACCTTGGCATCAGCACATTGGATCTTTAAGAAAGAGCACTCTTATCCATTTAGTCATGAAGAGAAGAGAAGAGAAGAGAAGACTCTCCAATCCTGTAATCTGTAACTGATATCGCCTGCATTATCATTTGTTGTCAAGCTATTAAAATGTGCCACGTACATGTACATACTCTCTCTCTCTCTCTCTCTCTCTCTCTCTCTCTCTCTCTCTCTCTCTCTGCCTCACCCACTAAGTCCCTCCCCACATAGATTAGTTTCTCTATTTCACCTCCACCCTTGACTTCTGTTCGCCAGTAAATTTCTGGTAACGTCAGCTGACGTCAAAGTCTCAGGTCTTGATTTCCTCTCCGTCCACAATGTTCTAAACATCCTCTAGACAACACATCCACTGTCTGCAATTTCCTGGCGATTTCATGGCTCATGGTCAAACATGTGTGTCCATAAGGCCCGCAAACAAGACGCTGGAGAGTGGATTTCACCGCTTCCTGTGATGTTTCTGATTTTCAAAACAATGTTTTCCCGTAGTAAATTTGAGTAACGAAGACACAAACAATAGATTGCACGATTTATTGCCTGGTCTATTTCGCTGCATCTCATCGGGCGCATACTGCAGAAATTACCCAGCACAAACTAAAGCAACTGGGCTCGCATCCTAACCCAGCCTCACGTGGGTGCCAAGAACTGTCCTGCGCAGTAAAGGCGACCGACGCCATAACGACCACATCGCCCATCGACCACATCACCCATTGAGTGCCGATTAGAATATATAAATATAGGATTATAGGGCTGGCACCATGGGCCCAATGCGTCTTTAAAAGTCTTAAAAGTCGAGATGATCGACTTCATTGCACCGGGTTTAATCTCATATGGGTTGGTCTCTTTCCGCAGGATCGCACAAAGCACGAGCTCCGTAGCTCCAGCGACGACCCCAGGGATCTCCGAGAAAAATGCACTCGTGAACCGAAAGACGTAGCCCGGACTCGAACCCACAACATTTGGAGTGCGAGGCAAACGGGTTTGACCACTTCGCTACGAAGTCTCCCATAGCTTTCAGTGTGATTTATTGGAAGAGCGGCTGGCTGAGTGGCTAAAATACCGGGCTCGCGTATAATGCGGGCTGAAAGACAGAAAGAAAGAAAGAAAGAAAGAAAGAAAGAAAGAAAGAAAGAAAGAAAGAAAGAAAGAAAGAAAGAACCTATTTGCGAAAAATCTCCAAGATTGTACGAGTACAAGCGAAACGAACATTCTTATAACAATTACTACCGCCATAACACATCACAACCAAGTCCCACAACTCTAACTTCTGCAACAGGAGAGCTAGAACAAGGCAGGCGCCGACACGGCCGTGACATTGGCAAGGCGGCCATGTCTCTCTTCATTAACTTGATGAAAAGGTCGGGGGTTCAAGAAACCACATGAAAATTATACGTCATTCGGGCAGCTTTAAAGGCTGTAGTCGTGACAACCGACAGATGCCGTAAATTCGGAGAGATACATATGCAAGCTAAGTTCAGCGTCAAAAGCAGTAGCGTACATCTCTGGAAAAGCGTTGAAAGGTTTTAAAGTCGAGAAGATCGTCTTCATTGCACCATGTGTATCCCATACGGCTCGTTCTCTTTCTGTAGAGCGGATTGTCGAAAGCGTCGTATATAGCACTAACTCCATAGCTCCAGCGACGACTTCCAGGAGTCTCCGGGAACATGACGGAGAATGACGAGAGTCTAGAAAAGAACTTACAACATTCGGTGCGCGAGGCAGCGGTTTGCATACTTCGCCACGGAGACGCAAGTCTTCTGCGGAGGGGCAGGGGAAACCACATGCAAACTGCCACTTGATGTTCACTGACATCATGAAAAGATGCCATGAGTCACAGACGGGCACCCAAAGAGATGCCTGGTCGTTAGTGAACACGAGAACAATTAATGAATTATGCACGTTTCTCTCCTCCCCCCCCCCCCCCCGTGTGCTCGCTTTGAACACCAGCCTAGTATAGTTTAAGAGTAAGCGCCCTGACCTATTTGGTCATATTGACCTCTCGATATGCACGTTAAATTCTGAAAGTGCCGTATGACTGGTTGGGGAGTTCATTGTTACAGGTAGTCAGTCATAAGCTCTTTTCTTGGTGAACTGGGTTAGAATCAAAGGCAAAAGTAAACGCTACACGTGCGACAATCAAAGGAACAAGTAAATGCTGCACCAGAAAGAATCACAGGCAAAATTAAATAATACACGAGAGACAAAAGCAACCGCTACTCCAGAAAGAATACAGGCAAAGGTAAAGGAGTTGCCCATCCAACAATGTCACAGCAATAACTTGTGCAGACACTACACTCTCCTAACCCGCGCGCGCACACATACACACACACACACGCGCGCGCGCGCACTCACACACGCGCGCACCAGGTACTAACATATATACCTAACACATACAGAACGTTCCTGCATCTGGATTTCACCGTACAGACATCAACCAACGTACTGAATGCCAATCCGCCATCTTGAGATCACGGCATTTTACCAGACAGCTGCATCACCCGGCCACCATCACTAATTAATATGCAATAATTTCTTTATACCATCAGACCAAAGTGAAAATTAAAGTCACTCGGGTTACATATAGGTCGTATGGTGGTCTAGTTTACATAAGGTAACCACACTTAATTACCTTCGCTGTTTGACTTCTTTCTATACATTTCAATTTCGAAAAAAACACGAGCAATTATTGAAATGTCGCATAACAACAAATAAGGTGTAAACACGAAAATCAGCCATTAGTAAGTAACTGGAAGAGTCAATTTTGGAAGAAGGGGTGATAAGACCATATTCAGCAGCTTCGGTTTGGGTTATAATGCTGCATGTTCTTTGCAGGACGTTCCGGTCAACCCCACGTTGATTTTACGATCAGTAGTTTGCCATAGCTTTCTGAAGGAGAAATCAACGGTCAAGTCTAACCGACAGTCGGTCAGTTAGTTAGTCGCGGTTCCAACTTCATGGCAAAGAGTTGCCCAATCATGCTCCATTCCTGTGCCAGTGAATATCACACAAAATGAACCTCACTACTCTACCGTCAGCACATGGGAAGTTGAAGCGCCAGAGCGACAAACTTCTCTGTCACGCTGACCCCTATCGGTGTAGGTAGTGACCAGTAATCTATCCGGAAACCATTTTTGTTACACTGTTAATGACTGATTGGTTGGCGATTCCATCAGAAAGACTGATGCTCACTTCTCAAGTCCGATGTGTTGGCATTCAGTTCGCCAGAGCTCTGCAAAAGAACTCGCATTTACAGGAGTGAGGTCGACACAGACGTGTCTCCCGCTCTGATATCGAAATACCACCTTCAAAGTCACTGTGTGGCAGACATCCCTTTCCATTCCGTTCCTCCCCTGACGGCAGGCCGCTCTGCAGCATACCGTAAGCGTCGCACAGGACACGAAATCCGCAGATGCAGCGAGTCTCCCAGAAAACTGCACTCATGAATTGAAAGATGGAGCCTGCAAACCAACCCTTCGGGGCGTGAGGCTGGCAACTTAACCGCTTCGCCACGAAGAGCCCCAAACACAAACCCATAGGTTGGCCTTGACCAGGTCATCAAATGAGACACGAAGGTCTAATAATGACAATGCCGGAGAAAAACATCAACGGGACAAAAAGAAAAGGAAACCAGAGAAACAACTACATAATGAAGACATGCCACGACGACATGTTTCAGGCTTAAGAAGAAATGAAGTGAAGTACATGATCCATTTGTCTTTCAGGGGCTCACAAGAGAAGCCTAGAATACTAACACTGTAAACTACTACGTAGCCGGCTTCCTGGCCTAGAGGTTAGCGACTTTTCTCCGTAATCTCATATACTCTCGTAAGTAACGTGACGACGGTGAGAATCAGCACTGGTTCGAATCGCGTCTGTAACTTACGAGGTATGTGAGCCGGCCGCTCAGAAAGCAATGGCAAACTACTGAACGTAATCTTGCCACGAAATCAACAATCAGCTGAAAGATGCTGATGTTGACAGCGATGTCCTGTAAAGGATATGCAAAACATTTATTTCAACTACTACGTGGCTTCGCCTGATGGCGAGCGACACTAGTGCTTGTTTGTGTTCGTTGGCTTGAGCTCCAACGCGAAGTCCTGTATGTCGGATGAAGGCATCCTGTTGTCCAACATCAGTGTGATGTCATACAGGACCTGAGGTTTGCGTGAGTATCCGTTGTCCCATGTCTGGCTTATTGGTGTGCAGACTGGTGGTTTCTCGCCATACAAGGCAGACACTCTCCGACTTCTGAGCGACACTAGTAATAGTGAAAGCTAGCCCAAGCGCAAAGATTTGCACAGCGTGGACAACGCTCGAAATTAAAGCCGGCGAACGGCAATTTAAAAAAAAATACAAACTATGCATGTTGTAGAAGACCAAATAAGGAGGGCATATGCTTCAATGGACTAAGAAGAAGAAGAAGAAGAAGAAGAAGAAGAAGAAGAAGAAGAAGAAGAAGAAGAAGAAGAAGAAGAAGAAGAAGAAGAAGAAGAAAGGATCCCTGTTCACGCCATGTGGTGCATAAGGTATATGATGATAGTCCCATATTTGTAGATCAATCGGCACTGGATGGGTGATAGGGTCAATATGACGCCGGTCCCCTTTACTTCGAACACAAATTCCTGATACCCATTGCATGCCGAGTAGAGCGGAAAACATTGCCACCTCGATGGGGATTCAACACTCGACCACCAGCTCGGCAACCAGGTGTGCTGGCCACGGAGTTACCGCGGATTCCAGACAGAAATAGAGCTAAAACTAAATTGTTGAGAATAAGGGAGTGGAATGAGCGGCATGATCAGGCGGCTTGGATACTCGTACAATTTAATTCTTTCAGTCCAACTTCATTAAAGACCAGCGGATTAAATAATTGTGGTCATCTCACAAGAATGACCTGGTACCATCTGCCACAAAGAGTCACATTGAAGAAGGATAATGGATACCGAGCAAGGGGAGGGTAAAAGATGAAGTGTTGATATTAAGAACAATCTTAGAGAAATTAATACCAACTGACAAAGGGCATTAGAAATAGTGCATGAAAGGTGTTTACATTTCCCTCCAACATTTCACTGAGGTTAATGAAGGATGAAAAGTCAGACAAGGTTTTACGTAAACATTTTTTTACTTTTTCGGTAAATAACCCTACGAAAACAAACTGCTATACGCCATGTGTGTTGTAGGAATGTACAGAGAACGGAAGTTGCCATGGGTGAAACCAGGTTGTTTATATATGTGCTGACTAAACGTGAATTGTAAGTGAGAGCAAGGTAAGTGGTTTGGGACATGTGGAGTAGAGTCAATAATACAGCAAATGATGATTGGGACTACATGAGTGATTAATTATCTTTTATGAGTGTCAATCAATATGGAAAAAGTTGTCTCTATTGCTATCTAAGATATGTGTATCAACTCTCAGGGCTGTTTCATTCACAACACAAATATTTTTTTTATTCGCATATTCTTTACAGGATATTGCAGTGAACACCAGCATTATTTAACTGCTGTTGATGACCTGGCAAGTTTTAAGATTAGAGTTTGCCAATGCTTTCTGAACGACCGGCTCACATAGCCTCCGTAAGTAACCAACGCGACGGGATCCGCTGCTGAATCTCGCGTAGCTGTGTTTCGTACGAGAGTATACGGGCTTACGAACAACGTACTTCATTTTCATCCTTTTCTTATTCATCATCTTCCGCTTCTTCTTTTACTACTACTACTACTACTACTACTACTACTACTACTACTACTACTACTACTACTACTACTACTACTAATACAACTGCTGCTGCTTCTACTACTACTACTTCTATTAGAACTACTACTAATACAACAATTATTAGTAGTGATGCTCCTGCTACTACTACCACTACTACAACAACAACTACTACTTCTACTGTTATTATTATTATTATTATTACAATCTCTACCACTACTGCTACCTCTGCTACTACTACTGCTACAATTACTACCACTACTACCTATAATACTACTACTACAAACGCTACTACCGCTTCTACTACTATGTTACTACTAATACAATTACTACTGTTAATACTGCTGCTGCTACAACTACTACGCCTACGTCGTCTTCACCAAGTTCCCTACACCCAACAGCAACCAACACCCAAGCACCCAGCCGCTCAGGGGGTCGTCACGTGTGCTCCACGTTCACTTTCCTCACCTTGATCCAGGTTTGATCTCTCTCGGTCCACGTGTGGGAGCGACAGCCGTGACCTATTCGCTCCCCGAGCTTTCCTTTGAACTGAGTGAACAGACGCAGATACCTGCTGACGACATCAAAGGTTGTTTGATACAGATCAACCTTGTGCCCAGCCAGCGTCATTTTGTGGAGGGTGTAGTAGTACTACGCCTTTGAATATAAATGTTATAAACAGATTCTAAGAATATCTTGGATACAGAAGAGAACAAATGCATCCCTACGACAAGAAATGAATATTGAAGAAGGTTGGCTACTTATAGACGATAAAACAAAGAAAATTGAAATATTTTAGTCACTTGAAACGTCATGAAAGTTTGGAGAGAGAAATAATGGAGGGGTATATGCCCGGGAAGAGAGGAAGAGAAAGACCAAAGTATAGATGGGTGTGGGATGTTGCAGATGATCTCCAGATGAGTGTATCGGACGTGGGACATCTTGCTTATGAGCGAGAAATTTTCTGAAAGGTTGTTATGGGAGCAAATGTTGTGGGACATCTTGCTTATGAGCGAGAAATTTTTCGGAAGGTTATTATGGTTCTGCAAAGGACATGCTACTGAATTAATTAATTAATTAATTTTCCCGCACTCCTATTACAGGAAATCGCTGTCAACACCAGCATTTTACCGCTGTTGTTGATTTCTTGGCAAGATTACGGCTCAGTAGTTTGCCATTGTTTTCTGAGCGGCGGACTCACATATCCCGCAAGTAACGGGCGCGGCGAGAACCGCTACCAATTCTCGAGCAGCTGCGTTTGCTCACGTGGATAAACGGGATTACGAAGAAAGTAGCTAACGCCTAGGCCAGGGAAACCGGCAATTAATTAATTAATTAATAGCAGTAATAAGAGTGCCGGATCAGAAACTGAAGCAAAGTTTTACCCCAACAAGTGTCTTATTACACAAAGAAACCACACACAAAAGATTACATAATGCGTTGCCTGCCACTATAAAATCTTTATATCTGCAGAACATTGGTGTGGGGAAAAAAAAACTAATATGCAGGCTCTGCATATTTGGGCCTATCGTTTATTGTTCGTCGAATACAATATGTGGAATGCCTTTGCTTTGTTAGCTGTGGTCGCAAGTAAGCAGCTACTGAGAGATGGGCGAGATTGGGAATTGATGGCTGGTCGACAGCACACCGACGTATCCAGTTAGTGTAATTCTGTGGAAGGTGTGGAAGCACTAAGACATTCCTAAATGAGATATCTGGTTTGCCAAGGATCTCTTTCGGTGGACACATATACTCCCATAAGTGCTTCAATCTCCTTCAATAGACCACTTCGGCCTTACAGTCTACTGACTGAGATTTCTAACTGTCGTGGGAAGTTTAACGTTCACAGTTTACACGCGTAAATATAGCTAGAACGAAGTAATGCAGCTTTACAGAACAGAATACGAACATATAGGACGTTGCGGCGACTAGCCTTCATCAGCAGAAAATTAAAAAATATATCTAGTAACGAGTTAGGGGGAGTAAATAAGTCTAAAAAACACAGATAAAAACATGACGGTTAACTGGAGGAGATGGCCTCCTATTTTGCCCTTATCCGAGAAGGCAAGGTGATCTCACTGCCCAGGCGACCAGGAGGCATGTGATATTAGTTGAGTTGAGTTCAGTTCAGTGGAGTTGAGTTGAGAGGAGTGGAGCTGAGTGGGGATGAGTGGAATTGAGTGGGGCTGAGTGGAGTTGAGTGGGGCTGAGTGGAGTTGAGTGAAGTGGAGTTGCATGCAGTTGAGTGGAGTGGAGTTTAGTTGAGTTGAGTAAGTGGAGTAGAGGGAAGTGGAGTGGAGTAGAGTGGAGTTGAGTGGAGTGGAATGGAGTTGACTTGAGTTGAGTGGAGTGGAACTGATTTGAGTTTAACTAAGAACCGACATCACTGTACTCAGGACATTCCCATCCGTGCTCCGTTCCCTCGTTCAACAGCCAGCGAAGAGTCATACTACTAATCGTTCGCATTGCTATCTGATTGAAAGTTCTCCTGGTCTTCCCTCTCAGTTCTGAGATTCCCCCAGAACCCCTGCCAATCCCCCGCCATATCATTTTGTCCACATACGAGTTCTCAGTCTATTCCCCCGCCACATACGGGTTCTCAGTCTGTTCCCCCTCCTACTTCACCTGGTCCCAAAGACACTCGACCACTTTCCCTTGTCCATAGGTAATCTACCACCAACAGGTGCATTCCCGGTCAGCCTATCAGTCTGTTCATTCTCCCGCACTCCTGCATGGTCAGGGCAACAGATCCATACAATTCTCACAATGTGTGACCTCTGAATAACCATTCCACACGAAACATTCCTTTCTCCACCTTACTAGGCATACTCCTTGAGCCCGTAATGAATGCAATCCGTATTGCAGCGGCCCCTGTAACCATCGGAAAGCCTTTGTTACTGCTTCCTCCCATTTTCTCATGCTGGAGGTCGTAATCTCATATGCCAGACTCTCCTTTTTCAAGCATCGTCCATTTGCCTTCGCGATAAAACCCCAACCACTGCGTCCGTTTCTCACCAATGACCTATCGGTGTAGATAACATGACATAACAATGGTTCTTGGGGAAATACCCAGCCCTATACTAGGATCGAATCCGAGTCTGAGGCGGACATCGTAAGATCTCAGCCACTCCCCCACCATTTCGAACTGCCAAGGGAATTAAGCGAGCGCAAAGTGCACATATGTCCTCCTACTTTTTCGCCCTTATTTGAAAAATATTGACGACCAGTCCACTACCCATCCTCCTTTCTTTGTAAATCCCACACCGCCTGTACTATGAGTTGCAGCCGGTTGGTTCCAGCTAGAGGTGGGCGTTGTAGATCCGAGCCACTCCCTTGGAGTAAGTAGTACAGGTGAAAGAGCCAAATTTCTGTTTCTTTTGCGTCACCTTCTTCACCACCTCCTATCCCACTTCCTCCTCCTTCTCCATCTCCCCAACCTCCTCCTCCTTCACCAACTCCCCAACCTCCTCCTCTTCCACTACCTCCCCAACCTCCTTCTGTCCCCTTTCCTCCTCCTTCTTCTTATTCCTTGCGATCGAATCTTATATAATGACACCGCCAGGCCAGGTCTTGTGATTAACTCAACCATATGTGGTAGTTTCTCATTAGTTCTGTACATCTTTGAGTTTAGTTTTGATGCAGTGGGCCAGTATAGCTTTCCTAACTCGTTATACGGAGGACAATCCTTTTTTATTTAGTTGTTAGTGATCTTCTTCTTTTTCTTCTTCTTCTTTTTCGTCGTCGTCTTCTTCTTCTTCTTCTTCTTCTTCTTCTTCTTCTTCTTCTTCTTCTTCTTCTTCTTCTTCCTCTACTGCAACTTCTTCTTCTTCTGCAGCTTCTTCTTCTTCTGCAGCTGCTAATTCTTCTTCAATGCGGAGATAGCACTGCATGAAGCAGACAATGATGTACACCCTCAAGGAAACAGTTACATCCTCGCCCAAGTTTACAACATTTTGGACAACACACCCAGCACGGGTCATGGCCATGTCTCATGGCAACTCGCAGCCAGAATCGGATTGGCCATCAGCTGTCAGACCGCATGTGGCAATGATTTGCTGGAGAGTATTACAGCATGGCACTGTACTCTTGAACCTTCTCTAATGACGTCATAGAAGTATAATACAGTGGGAATGGGGGGGGGGGGGCTTGCCTACAACCTGAGAGTTTGAACTAGACTTGTAGTAAAGTTAGTTCATAAATAAATGTACATGCATTGCTTGGCGCTCATTAAATTAGAAGAAAGAACGAACGAACGAACAATCTTTATTTTCAACGAGTTACAAATTGGGCACGCAGGCCCGTCTTACATTCGGCCCCTCCAATCACTCATATTTCGTTATCAATTGTGCATGTTACATTCACAAAGGAAAACAACTTTGTCAATTGGATGTTGTGAACATAGGACAGACTAGAGAACACTAGGGGGATCTTCTCCGTGATTATATGTTGTGTTTTGTGGATTTGTTTGCTGACGAAGGCAAGTCGCCGCAACGTCCTGTATTTTTCGTAATTCTGCACTGCAAAGCTGCATTACTTTGTGTTATTTTATATTGTTAGTAATGTTGGGCGCTGATAGAAGTCGAAAAAAGAATTAGAGACTAGAGGACACACTAGAAAACATAAAAATTGAAAGCTATAGTTACTCCCAGCGGGATTCGAACCTGTCACCTCCAAATTACGACAGCGCTTCACTTCAGGAACAAGTGTACTTCGACGTATGACCAACTAAGTACCAGTTGTCGGGTTAAATTAAATTGTAAGACAACTGAGATTATGGTCGTCTCCAAGAATAAAGAAATACCACACTCTAACATCGAAGTAAAAGGGAACATTCTTAAACAAGTGAATCGGTATACTATAAGTATCTAGAAGCAGTCATAACATCTGATGGGAGATGCTTTGAAGAGATTAGTTCAAGAATCGCCATGGCGATGGTAACCTTTTGTCAGATAGAACACATACTGACCAATAAAATTATGTCAATCTCAATGATAAGAGTTTTAACTGCTATTTCTATTTAGGACCTATACGGATATTTGGATGTGAAACATGGGCAATGAACAGACACGCTGAGATACACCTTATGGCAGTGGATATGTGGTTTCTGGGGGAAATGCAAAGAATACCATGGACGGACAGAAAATCCAAAGAGCAAGTTCTGCAAGAAACAAAAGACAACCTGAATGGATCAGATACATTAGGCGAAGGCGGTAAAGATCTCCTGGACACGTTATGGGAGGAATAAACTGGAAAACTTAGTGACAACTGGCAACGATGGGGGAACAAGCAAGGGAAAAGACATAGATAAATACCTGGATGGCTTGACCATATTTCATAATCGGGACAAGAAAACAGACATAATCGGGACAAGAACACAGACATAATCGGGACAAGAATACAGATATAATCGGGACAAGAAAACAGACATAATCGGGACAAGAAGACAGACATAATCGATGACTCTGGTGAACCTATGAAATGTGAACTATGACCGTCCACGCTTGTCAGCATGGCACACAATGATGATGTAGTAATAACAGAAGTAATCATATTAATCTTCTTAAACGCACGCACGCACGCGCACACACTAAATCAATGAAAAAATATGTACGAGTTGGAGCAGACAGTACAAGTTAGTTAGTTAGTTGGTTGGTTGGTTAGTTAGTTAGTTAGTCGACAGATCATCTTCATTGCACTCGAAGCATTCAGTCCATACGTGCTCGGATCCCTTCCTCAGCAAATCCCGCAGCGTGTAGCGGTTAACGACACCAGTTCTGTGTTGGTTTATCAATCTTCTTTGGCTTCCTGCGTAATGTTCTTGTTTGGCCACCCCTCTTTTAATTTGCTGTTCTCACAGTCTGGCCATGGTTGTAGATTCACGGTCATCACTTGGTTCTCGCAAGTCTTACTTCTCGTAGAGCATTCAGAATGTCAGCCTGATCCATGGCGCGTCCGCCATCCACAGTAGCCTTACCTGCGAGCTTGTCAGCCCGCTCATTTCCTTGTACTCCCGCATGCCCTGGCACGAAGATGAAACTAATCTTTGCCAGCCGAGACCGCTCCAGAGGCAGCAACCACTCTCTTCGGATCCACCCCATCTCTATCCTCTTGAGCATACTCATTGAGTCGCTAAGGAAACATGCCCTGGTGAATGCCTGTGTCTCGAGTCATGTTATTGCTTTACTTACTGCCATGACTTCCATAGTCAGGCTACTTGTGGTCACAACAAAAGCACAAGAGTCCTCCTTCACAATTCTTCTTCCGGTCTGAGCAGTAAAGGCCCATGGGCTTCTAACATGTCGGACGACCGACCCATCTGTGTAAACGACAGCATCACCGTCTAACGAATTCTTGAAAATCAACGCTTGTACTTCCGCCTCCACAGCAGCCGGATTTTCTTGTCTGCATTTTCTGTCTAGTTCAGTGTTTCCCAACCTTTTTTGTGCTATGCCCCACCTAAGCCTTTCTAAAATTCTTAAATTCTTATGCCCCCCCCCTCCCCCCCCCCCCCCCCAACATATGCATCATTTTTAATATTAAAAAATTGAAATGTTCACTAAAGAAACTTGAATTATTATTATTATTATTATTTTGGTAGAAGGGCTCACGGTTCCCAGAGGGGCCAGAGCCTCCCCCCCCCCCCCAGGTCCCGTGTCCTAGTGTGTCGGTTGTATGTTTTTTTGTGTTTTTTGGCGGTTACCCCAGACAAGCTGGTTCCGCCGCCTCCCCATTTTTTGTGTGGACCCTTAGTCTCGCTGTGAGCTATTGCCCGCAGTGGTCCACCAGGCCCACATCTAAGGTGAAGATATGTGATGGGTTCTTATATGATCATCCCGGCCCCCGGCCATACCAGGTGCACTACTGGAGGGAGAGCAGCAAATGCACCCGATCCTAGCCAAAGAACCGATAGGTTTTAGGAAGAAATCACTAGGAAATTATTTAGCAAACACAGTAAAGTAAATTTTCAAAACATATAATGGAGAACTGAAATTCAAGTACAAAATAATTTTAATGAAAGATTTTTCTATATTATTTTAATTATTAGTAATTATTTAAATTTAGTGAGATCCTTGCGCTTGATGCTTGCTGCAAAGAGATTTTATACCAGGTTCCAATTTAGTTAACTTCAGTTGTTATATCCAGCTGATTTCTTCCATTTTCGAATTGCCCCCCTTAACAATCGAATTGCCCCCCTGTGGGGCGTGGGCCCCACGTTGGGAAACACTGGTCTAGTTGGATGCAAACAGAAAAGGACGTACAGAAATCTGTTGGCACTTGTACCCACTCCTCGCCAGGTTCTAAGTCCTCAAGTGGACACACTTGTTGAAGAATGTCTTCGGCTTGACCCAGCCACGACCTTCCTCTTTTTAACCTGCTGCCCTTCACTTTTATAATTTCACTATGCAGTGGATGTTGTGTGTTTGCGTTAACTCTGAGATAGACACGCGCTCTGCAAATTTGTATTCTGTCTTCAATGGTTGGAAAATCAAAAAGGTAGCGCATCGCCCTGCATGCTGTATCTCTTGTGCATCCAAGAATAATGCACATAGCTTCATTCTGTATCCTTTCCATCCTTTCAATCTGCTTACGGCTAAGAGTCAGGATTGCCATCGCACACTCAAAAACAGACATGACCAGCCCCTCGTATAGAAGATATAGATGGCGCTGCTCACAGTTTGCTGCCACCCACATCGCAGCCACACCCCGATTGGCCTTTGTTATCACCTGGCCTGTGTGCTCATTATAAGCAAGGCTTCGATCGAAACGTATCTCCAGGTAATTCATTGCCTGCGTTCTTTCCACCGTCTCTGAACACAGATTTACGGTTGGTGTTGGAGTGTTGACAATATAATTATTCAAAGACAACCATGTCACTGTTGCCTTTGTTGGGTTGACAGACAGTACATGACAAGTCACAAATGCATACAGCATGTGTATTTTACATGGCAATAAAACGGGTGTGAAACATGAATATTTAACAAGACAGCTAAAAAACATTTATGATCCTTTGAATGTACGACGGGCAATCAGAAAGTAATGCACCAAATCATTTTTCTCAGCTAATAATGAAGTTAGAAGCATGAAATTTTGGTAACTTCAAATACGACCTGTGCCGATTGTGTGCACCAAATTGCCACCCAACAAGCAAAATAATATGGCTGATCTAAACCGTTGAAATGGAGCGTATTAGCAACTTGCGTTATAAGCCGCGAATTGTGAGACAATTTCTTATTGCTGAGAAGGAACCTGTTGTGAACATTCTCAAGAGTCTGTGTGGATGTATGGAAATTTTGCAGCCGACAGGAGTACAATCAGTCGTTGGGCTAAGAGAATCAAAGAATCAGGAGCTGTAAATACGGCGCTGCTTGATAGGCCGCGCTGTGGTCGTCCTGCCACCAAAGCAGAAATGTTAAAATGAGGGCATTATTCTTACTGATAGGCGAATCAATACTCACCAAATGGCCTTACAGCTTTCAGCCAGCAATGGTAGTGCAAACGTAGTTGTAAAAACTCAGGTTTGCACAAGATGGGTTCCTCGAAGTCTCATAAATGACAACCGATTTCAAAGGAAAGCAGTTTCTTCTGAATTGTTGGAGCTTTTCAATGCTGATGTGGAAAACTTTCTGGCTAAGATCGTCACGGGTGACGAAAAAAGGGCACATCATTTTGATACTGAGACAACAAGACGGTCAATGGAGTGGCATCATCCGTAATCACCACGAAGAGAAAACTTGGAAAAAAAAAAAAAAACACGACCAGATTCATTACTTTCTGAACGACCCTCGTAAGTGTGACAGAAAAGTATTTGAAACTCATGAGATGAAAAATTATACCACACACAGAGTATTCAACCACACACGGGTCAGGTCCACAAGAAGGAAACAGATGAGTAACGAGAGAGAGAGAGAGAGAGAGAGAGAGAGAGAGAGAGAGAGAGAGAGAGAGAGAGAGAGAGAGAGAGAGAGAGAGAGAGAGAGAGAGTGTGTGTAGTTAATGTATTTTTTGTGATGCTCTGGCCGAGGGGTTACAACACTTTCTCCGTAATCACGTTTATCACGCAGTCTCGTAGCGGGCGAGAGCTGGAAGCGGTTCGGCCCCCGCTGGTGACTTGCGGGATAACTGAGCCGGCCGCTCAGAAATCAATGGCAAACTACTGAGCGTAATCTTGCCAAGAAATCAACAGACAGCTGAAATATGCTGCTGTTGACAGCGATGTCCTGTAAAGTATATGCGAATTTTTTTTTTTTAAAGTGTTAAAGTCTTTCTTGAATTATTGAATTAACGTAGCATTTTCGTGAATTATAGAGTTAAAGTAGCACATTTTGGGATTAACAGAGTTAAAGTAGCACTTTCTGGAATAATAGAGCCAAAGTAGCACATTTTGGGATGTATAGAGTTAAAGTAGCACTTTCTGGAATTATTGAGTTAAAGTAGCACTCTCTGTGATTATTGAGTGAGTAGCATTTTCAGGAATTATAGAGACAACAAAACACATTTGGGGATTACATAGTTAAAGTAGCATTTTATGGAATTATAGAGATAAAGTAGCACTTTCTGTGATTATTAAGTTACAGTAGCGTTTCCTGGAATTATAGAGATAAAGTAGCACATTTTGAGATGTACAGAGTTAAAGCAGCATTTTCTTGAATTGTAGAGATAAATTAGCACATTTTGGGATTACAGAGTTAAAGTAGCATTTTCTGGAATTATAGAGATAAAGTAGCACATTTTGAGATGTAGTGTTAAAGTAGCATTTTATGGGATTATAGAGATAAAGAAGCACATTTAGAGATGTACAGAGTTAAAGTAATATTTTATGGGATTATAGAGATAAAGTAGCACATTTTGGGATGTACAGAGTTAAAGTAGCATTTTCTGGGATGTGCAAAGTTAATGTAGTACATTTTACTATGCACAGAGTTAAAGCAGCAAGCGCTCAAGACTGAGCCAGTGAATATTTCTCCCAGAAGAGACGAACAGGAGGAGTTCATAAAGTGAGCCAGTCCGCTCCCCTTATAAAATATCAATACAGCACAAGTGAAAGCGACCCCTCAACCAGATGTCCACACCTTGGTGACCCCTGGCCTATATCTGAGTTGTAGCCTTATCAAGCCCAGGTTGTTCAGTGTTTTAAGGACTTGTTTACTGCCGGGTTAACGTTCGCACAGATTTGTATCTGTCACAAATCTGTGTCCTCACACGTCATCAAGGAACATCCCTGGAAATAAATCTGCTGCTTGTCACCTCGGCTGTCTCGGTTACTGCATGGCTTAGCTCTGGCTAGATTGCTATTGGCTGACTTAGTTACTGTATGCCTGGCTTAGTTACTGCATGGCTTAGTTCTGGCTAGATTAGCAACTGGCTGGTTTAGTTACTGTATTGCTGGCTTAGTTACTGTATGGCTTAGTTCTGGCTAGATTACGTATTGGCCGGCTTAGTTATTTACTGTATGGTTGGCTTAGTTTCTGTATGGCTTGCTTAGTTATTGTATGGCTGGCTTAGTTACTGTTTGGCTTAGTTATGGCTAGATTAACTATTGGCTGGCTTAGGTACTGTATGACTGGCTTAGTTACTGCATGGCTTAGTTACTGTATGGCTGGTTTAGTTACTGTATTTCTTAGTTACTGGGTGGCTTAATTACTGCCTTGCTTAGTTACGCTACAGTTTAGTTACTGACATATTTAATAGCTGACTTAATTATAGTGATACTGTGTTCCCTGTACCGTTGCAACTGTTGCTTTCTGGAGCAGATGTTTAGATTGTACACACGCTAGACAATGCGTTTCGTCCTGCTTGTACAAGATCGGGAGTTCAGCTATCCAGGTAGCATTTCCACTCATAATGGACAAGGTGACAGGGAGCCTGGGGCAAGATGTCAAAGGCGAACAAGTTTATACACATTCCGGAGTTCAGGTAAATGGGTGATCTTTTCACAGAAGATGGACGAGCTGGTAGAGTCAGAGAAACAAAGTGTCACAATAGATAAGGAAAGAGCAACAGAAGAACAAAAAACCCGATGTACGTGTCACATAACACCAAAGGAAAAGAATGATCAAATCAATCAGAAAACCACCAACACCAGCTCAAGACAATTATTATTTATGGACAGACCAGAACAAATCATTATTTTGTAACTAAGAATAGGACAAAATCAAATACTCAAGCACATTTATACAAAATTAAAGATTGGCGAATCAGCCACATGCACATGTGGATTGTGTCACAGACAGCAGATCACATACTCCAAGACTTCTTCTTCTTCTTCAGCGTTCCGAGCCATTGAGGTTCTTTGCTGCAAATACAATCCGTCTCCATTCGTCTCTCTGGTGGACCTTCTCTTGCCAGTCGTTGATTCCAAGTGCTTGCAGGTCTGTACATGTATTATCTCTCCACCGCCTTCTTGGTCTACCTCGGGGTCTACGGTCATTTATTTCCTGAGTGTAAGCGAGTTTTGTTTCCCTATTATCTTCCATTCTTTCTATATGCCCCAGCCATTGTAGTCTATTAGCCTTCATGATACCAGTGATTAGCGGGGACTTAAACATATCATAAATGTCTTTGTTACTTCTTCTTTTCCACTCTCCACTTTGTGTATCCCTAATGGGTCCAAAGATGCGTCTTAAAATTTTGTTCTCAAAGGTTTGTAACAAGGCTTCGTCTCCTTTCGTTGTACTCCAGGTTTCAGAGCCATACAGCACAACTGGTCTGATCAGTGTTTTGTATATAGTGATTTTGGTGTTACGAGATAGCGCCTTTGATTTTAGTAGATGTTGTAGTGCATAGTATATCTTATTTCCAGAGTTGATTCTAGTTTGTATTTCTTCCCTTATGATGTTGGAGCAGTTGAAGATCGTACCCAGGTATTTGTATGTTTCCGTTCTTTTAATGGTCATATTATCTATTTGTAAGTGGCCAGAGTTTCTAGCCATTCCGTCTCTTGAAATTACCATATATTCTGTCTTATCTTGGTTGATAACCAGCCCCATCTGTTGGGCTTTTCCCTTTAAGTGAGTCAATATTTCCAATGTCTTTTGTTCACTTTGCCCTATAATATCTATATCATCTGCATAACCAAGCAGCTTGGATGTTCCTCCAATATCACATTCCTCCTTTACCTTCCTTACAACTTTCTCTAGAGCCAGATTGAAGAGTAGCGGCGATAGTGCATCACCCTGTTTCAAGCCAGATGTTATTTGGAAGGGGTCTGATTTCCTGCCTTTATATGTTACTATATTATAAGTATCTTCCATGCATAGTCTGGTCATGTTGATTAACTTCCTTGGTATTCCAAATTCCTGCATAGCATTCCATAGACTATTCCTATGGACACTATCATAAGCCTTTTTAAAATCCACAAAAATGTTATGGAGATCTCTTTTATATTCCCAATGTTTCTCGGCTATTTGTCGTAAGATAAATATCTGATCTATTGTTGATCTGTTTTGTCTAAACCCCGCCTGGTAGTCACCTAATATGTCTTCTGAATATGGTTTTAGTCTATTTAGTAATACTGCAGATAGTATCTTATAGCTTGTGGACAGTAGTGATATTCCTCTATAATTTCCACATTGGAACTTGTCTCCTTTCTTAAAGATAGGTATCAATAATGACTCTTTCCAGTCATGGGGTAATTCTTCTGTCCTCCAGATTTTTATTATTAGTTCGTATAGCTTTTGATGTAATGCATGGCCACCTGCCTTTATAAATTCAGCAGCAATTCCATCAGTCCCAGTTGCCTTATTGTTTTTAAGTCGTGTGATTACATATAGGATTTCTTCAAATGTAGGTTCTTCAATTTGTGGTTCGCATGTTAGAACCTCTTCCTGTGAGAAAATGTTACTTGGAGCTTCACAATTTAGTAATTCAATAAAATATTCTTTCCATGTGTTGCACATTTCCTCATTGGTATTTATCATATTCCCATTTTTGTCTTTTAAACCATATGTGTTTTGTTGGTGTCCTCGTTTCATTGACTTCAGTTCTTTAAAAAATTTTCTGGATTCATTTTTCTGGTGATTAGTTTCCATATCTTTGATTATATTATTCATATATTCTCGCTTCTGCTGTCTGACTATTTTTGTAGCCTCTTTACATTCATTTCTATAATGCTCTTCCTTTTGGATGTTATTGATGTCATTTAACCATACATGTCTGGCATTCTTCTTCCTAATGACTGCTTCTTTACATTTTTGATTGAACCATCTGTTTTTTCTATGCGTGGTTAACACACCGAGACATTCTTCTGCGGTAGACTGAATTGTATTCTTGATGTTCAACCAAGTTTGGTCAATGCTTTCCTCCAAAGGGTTTTGCAGAGTTTCAAGTTTACATTTTATTTCATCTGTAAATTTCTCTTTGACTGTAATGTTTTGCAGTTTTTCTCTGTTATAGGTTGGGTTTAATCTTTGTAATTTAGTATAGAAAGCTCTCTTAAGTTTTATTTTAAATTTTGCTCCAACGAGGAAGTGGTCACTGTGGCACTCAGCTCCTCTATAACTTCTGACTTGCTGTATGTTTGATGCATTTCTGTTGTTAATTAAAATGTGATCTATTTGATTATAGGTTCTCTTGTCACATGATTTCCAAGTTTGTTTGTGAATATCCTTTCTTTGTAGTCTGGTACTGCTAATCTGCAGTCCTTTGGCTTCTGCCAGGTTGATGACTCTCCATCCATTATCATTTGAAGTTGTATGTAGGCTTTCCATACCGGCCACTTTTTTATTAGTTTGCTCTCTACCTATTTTTGCATTGAAGTCTCCTAGCACAATCAGGATGTCCTGTTTGGGGGTTTCGTCTATGACATCTTCCAGATCATTATAAAAGTCTTCTTTAATATCATCTTCTTTCTCTTCAGTAGGTGCATGTACATTAATCATCGTTATATTTTTCCATTTACCTTTTATTCGTAATTTACTAATCCTGTCATTAAAAGCTTTAAAGTTTAAAACGTTCCCCCATAACTCTTTTTTGATGACAAATCCTGTTCCTAATTCATGTTTATTTTGGGTGTTTCCTCCATATATTATAATCATTCCATTTTGCTCTAAAGTACCCTCTCCTGGCCACCTTATTTCTTGAATTGCTGTTATATCCATTTGATATTCAATCAGCTCCCGGGTTAGTTCTTCGGCCGCTCCAGCTCGATATAGTGTCCGTACATTCCATACTCCAAGACTGCTAAAAAAAAATATGACATAAGTAGGCAAACCTTCTGGCCTAGAGAAACGGTAGTGGAAGATAAAAACTATGGACCACTGAGTGAACTAAAGACAGCGAAGTTCATACAAGAGACAACATTGCAGGTAAAAACAAATTTCAAGCAAACGAAAGAAGAAGATGATGTCAGAATGCAATATCTGTGAATTACCAACTGTAATGTTACTCGTTGTTACAGACAGACAGAACAAGAACGGTCACAGTACTAAGAACATGCATATTTCCTGTGTCTAAGTTCGGGTGTGAAATTTAGATAAAGAATAAAGCAGCCGAAAGCCACATACTACTACTGGGCTTCAAATGAAAACCTTAAAAATGTGACAGTTTAAAGATGGCCGCCCCCTTATGACATGCACCAAACAGGAGCAGAGTTCTGATGAAACATATAGAAATTCATCGGCGAATAAGGCCCAGTAAGGTGATGCATGTCAGCCCAGAGAGTGTATGAGTGGAGTCGAAAGTTTGAAAACTTTTCGGCCCGACTGAGAGCTCAGCAGGTGGTGCATGAGTTGTTACAGAATATGTTGTCTGAACGCCTGTAGCAAGCAGGTAGGCATGCAGACACGCCGATGCATGGATGGATGGGTCAAACAGACACACTGGTGTTGCTTGTGTGCGTAAGTAGGTAGATAGGTAGGTGATCAGGCAGGTAGGTAGGTAGATATGCAAGCAGGCAGGTAGGTAGGTAGACAGAAGTTAGGTAGGCAGGTAGGTAGGTAGGAAGGTAGGCAAGAGGCAGGCAGGTAGGTAACAGAAGTTAGGTAGGCAGGTAGGTAGACAGAATGTAGGTAGGCAGACGGCAGGTAAGTACGTAGGCAGGTAGGTAAGTAGGCGGACGGATGGGGCAGGCAGGTAGGTAAGAAGGTAGGTAGGTAGGTATCTAGGTACGAAATGTTTCCTGTGTGCGTATGTCAGCTTACCCGTCCATCCATGCATGCACGACCGACTGACCTAATACCTACCCATTTACCATTCCCACCCACATATTACGCACCCCCGCACGCACGTACAGATCCCCTATATTCCAGACGCCCACTTCAGTGCGCCCATAAGCCGAGCCATATCAGATGCCCAACTGATGTAGGGGTGCGGTGAAGCGTTGCCGATAGCTCGCCTTAAACGGTGTGTTCCCACAGAAGGGTGTAAGCCTATGCGTGAGGGAGTGTGTATATGCGTGTTGGGTATGTGTGGGTGGGTGTTTGTGTGTAAATACCCCTTGATCTGACGCAGGAGAAGCAGATCGACCCCAACCATCGCCGGGGATGCTCGGTGGAGTCCATGCGCAAACATGAAATGTGGGTCAGGATGACAGAGCAAAGAGCAGACCTGGCGAGTTTCTGTGTCAGAGGTACCCGGAGGGGTGTGTCAGTGTGTGCCAGACACCCGAGCGTGTGTTTGTGTGAGAAACGTAATAGAGCGTTTCTGGGTGTAAGACATGACAGTGTGTTCATGTGTGGGAGGCACAGGAACGCATGTGTCTTGTGTAAGACAAGAAAGTGTATTCGTGTGTGGGAGGAGTAAGTGTGTGAGACACAAGAAGGTGTGTGTGTGTGTGTGACAAGAAAGTGTCTTCCCGTGAGAAAGAGAGAGGGAAGAAAGTGTCTTCCTGTGTGTGTTTACGAGAGAGAGAGAGAGAGAGAGAGAGAGAGAGAGAGAGAGAGAGAGAGAGAGAGAGAGAGAGAAGAAAGTATCTTCCTATGTATAAGACTAAAAACCATGTAACGCTAAAGAACATGTATGCCCGGGTTTATGTGTCTTTGCTTGCGTGTGAGACATCCACAGTATGTATGTGTGTGTGTGAGAGAGAGAGAGAGAGAGAGAGAGAGAGAGAGAGAGAGAGAGAGAGAAAGAGAGAGAGAGAGAGAGAGAGAGAGAGAGAGAGAGAGAGAGAGAGAGAGAGAGAGAGAGAGAGATCCCTAGACCATATGAATGTTTCTGTATGAGTGAATCCCTAGAACATATGAACGCAATGTGTGGGAGACATCCTTAGGCCATATGAACGTCATGTGTGGGAGCCATCCCTATACCATATGAACGTAATGTGTGGGAGCCATCCCTAGGCCATATGAACACGTGTCTGTGTGAGTGACATCGCTAGAACATATGAACGTAATGTGTGTGAGACATCTCTAGGCAATATGAACGTAATGTGTGTGAGACATCCCTAGGCCATATGAACGTAATGTGTGGGAGACATTCCTAGACCATATGAACGATTCTGTGTGAGAGACATCCCTAGACCATATGAACGTAATGTGTGGGAGACATCCCTAGAGCATATGAACGTAACGTGTGGGAGACATCCCTAGACCATATGAACGTAATGTGTGGGAGACATCCCTAGAGCATATGAACGTAACGTGTGGGAGACATCCCTAGAGCATATGAACGTAACGTGTGGGAGACATCCCTAGACCATATGAACGTAACGTGTAGGAGACATCCCTAGACCATATGAACGTTTCTGTGTGAGATACATACCTAGACAATATGAACGTGTTTCTGTATGAGTGACATCGCTAGAGCATATACATAAACGCAATGTGTGGGAGACATGCCTATACCATATGAAAGTGTTTCTGTGTGAGAGACATCCCACGCGAGTTTATTTGCGTGTGTGTGCGCGTGTGTGCGCGCGCGTGTGTGTAACAGATAAATGGCTCGGCCAGGATGTCAAAAGCCCCAGTCATAATCAGGTGTGTTTCTGTGTCAGAGATACCCGGATGGTGTGTCTGTGTTGCCTGCAAGGTGTGTCCCCGTGTGTGAATGAACGAACAAACGATGGAACACTATTTTCAAAGGGTTAAGAATTGGGCACGCAGGCCCCGTCTGACATTTCTGTGAAGCACTCACGGTGTAAGACACCGGAAAGCATGTTACCCTGCCATAATTTACTCTCTCTCTCTCTCTCTCTCTCTCTCTCTCTCTCTCTCTCTCTCTCTCTCTCTCTCCCTTGACCTCATCAACAACGACTATAGAGCTCCAGATGATAGGTTCTCAATCTCCCTCTCGCCAGACTAGCAGAGCTACCATAAAATCTATGCCCGAGACACACTGACAAGAGTTACTTCTACATTCAAGGGTAGGCATGGAAAATGGAAACTGAATCAATGGCTACATACCAGCCACAATAATAGCAAAACTGAATCAGTGGCTAACATACCAGTCACCCCACGGTCTCCCTGGCCGAGGTATTAACGACATTGTTCGTAATCCCGTATATCCACGAGGGGAAAACAGCAGCTGTGAGAATAGGCAGCGGTTCTCGCCGCGCTGGTAACTTACGGGGTTATGTGAGCCGGTGGTTTAGAAAAATGGCAAACTACTGAACGTAAAATCTTGCCTAGTGCATCAACTGAAAAATGCTGGTGTTGACTGCAACGTCCTGTAAAGGATATGCAACATTTAATAATCATTTTCACAATGACAGAAACATTGAATTCATGGTTACATACGAGTCACAATGACAGAAACATTGAATTCGTGGCTGCATACGAGTCACAATGATAGGAATTTTTGGAATCAATGGCTACATACGAGTCACAATGACAGAAACATTGAATTCATGGCTACATACGAGTCACAATGACAGAAACATTGAATTCATGGCTATATACGAGTCACAATGACAGAAACATTGAATTCATGCCACATAGGAGTCACAATGACAGAAACATTGAATTCATGCTACATAGGAGTCACAAGGATAGAAACATTGAATTCATGGCTACATACGGGACGCAGAGGTGTTTCCACGGCACCAGGGCCGGGTTATATACTGGCCAAGACCTATTGACGCGTCCTCGTCGAGCGTACTGGGCAACAGGTCCCTTCAGGGTCCTGGCTAAAGTCAGTAGGATCGCCGATTCCTCCGAAGTCGGAGAGTGTCTGCCTGTACGGCGGAGAACCACCAGTCGGCACACCAATAAGCCAGACACGAGACAACGGATACTCACGCAAACCTCAGGTCCTGTATGACACCACGCTGATGTTGGACAACAGGATGGCTTTATCCGACATACAGGACTTCACGTTGGAGCTCAAGCCAACAAACACAAGCAAGCAAGCATGGCTACATACGAGTCACAATGATAGGGACATTGAATCAATGACTACATACGAGTCTTATCGGTATTAACGTGTGGTAACACGCCTGCATAAAAAAAAAACACACACACAAGCCTGAGTGTATGTGCGCATGCGTGCGTGCACCCGCACATGCGTGTGTATGTGTATAAAGAATTTTTTTTTTTTTTTTTTTAGCATATCCTTTACAGGACTTAGCTGTCAACACCAGCATCTTTCAGCTGTATGTTGATCTCTTGGCAAGATTACGCTCAGTAGTTTGCCATTGCTTTCTGAGCGGCCGGCTCAGTATCCCGCAAGTCACGAGCGGGGGTCGAACCGCCTCAGCTCTCGCTCCGCTACGAGACTCAGCGTGATAAACGGGATTACAGAGAGAAAGTGTTGTAACCCCACAGCCAGAGAAACCGGCATGTATAAAGAATACCGCAGAAAAAAGATGGTCAGATAACCTCTACACTAATATCTGCAATGGAGTAAACACAGTAGACCATCTAGACGTGAGCAGAGCAGGTGACATATCTGTGGTTGACGCGCTGCTCAACACATTCGTGTTGTGTACAAGTAGGATCAGTTTCAACGCATTATCAACATCACTGCTGCTACTACTAATACTATTGTTACTGCTACAGCTACTACTACTACTACTACTACTTTAGCAACCACCAGCACCACGTAGTAGTAGTAGTAGTAGTAGTAGTAGTAGTAGTAGTAGCAGTAGTAGTAGTAGTAGTAGTAGTAGTAGTAGTAGTAGTAGTAGTAGTAGTAGTAGTAGTAGTAGTAGTAGTAGGTGGTAGTGGTGATGGTAGTTACTTTACTAGGAGTAGTAGTAGTGATGGTGGTGGTGATGTTGGTAGCTACTTTAGTAGAGTAGTACTAGTATTACTAATGTAGCTACACGTAGTTACAGTAGCTACAAGTTGGCAACACCACCACTACTACTACTACTACTACTACTACTACTACTACTAGTAGTAGTAGTAGTAGTAGTAGTAGTAGTAGTAGTAGTAGTAGTAGCAGTAGTAGTAAAGCACTAGTAGTAGTAGTAGTAGCAGCAGCAGCAGCAGCAGCAGCAGCAGCAGCAGCAGCAGCAACAACAACAACAGTAACCTTGGTGGTGGTAACAAGTAGTTTGTAGTAATACTAGTAAGTAGTATTGTAGTAATGACATAAACTCAGCTCACACGATATACTTGAATTCAGTTACTAACTTACTCGCTGAAGTAGCTCCACTACCCGAACTAACAACACACAAACACGCCGATGAACCACTGTCCATTGCAGTCAGAACAAACCACAACAGGCACACACGGTGCATGAGATAACTAAGTATGTACTACTCACCTATCATATAAGGAAATGGTTGCTGGTGGTTGCCCAACGTAAGCTATCAAACAAAGTCCACTGAACTCCTGGCCACTGACGAGTGGGCATGCTAAAGTTACGATCATTCAACGTGGTGAAAAACACACACAAGTGACGGATCCTTCCCTACGTCCGGATCTTTATATTCTCAAAAAGCGCGCCACCCTTTTTCCTGCTCGCTCGTCGGGTCTGCCACTGTAAGTTGTGGCGGTGTTGGGCAGAGAAAGTACTTCCTGTATAATCTATCCTTGTTGGTTGGGTTTGTGTTGTGGAATGTATGTTCTGAACTGATTCAGTCAAACAAACAAGTAAGTTGGATCAAACAAGACGCACAATCAAATGAACACATATTATAATTCAAAACAATGTTTTCCCGTAGTGAATTTGAATAACGAAGACACAAACAATAGAATGCGCGATTTATGATCTGACATTGCCTTCTCCACAAACCTCCTACGTCATCGACTGGACGGCATATTTTGGAAACCGGTCACGTGATTGGCAGAGACAATGTGTTTCGCGATTTGTTTAGCACGCAAAATAGTCGCTTGTCACAGAAGCCACCATTATTAACATGCACAGGCCAGTTTCGTGCAAACAGAAAGACATCATAGTCAGTTTAAAATTACCGTTGTAGACAATTGAAATTAAAGTGCGAATATATGTATATTTCAGCTTGAAGGATTTATCTATTATTTATTTTGTGTGATTTCTGCAGTAGGTACCTGGCGAGATGCAGCGAAATATGCCAGGCAATAAATCGTGCAATCTATTGTGTCTGTCTTTAAATTTCGAAGTCGGGTGTGTTTGCCGAAAGGTGGAAACATCGCAGCTCTGCTGTAAACAGGCACAATGCAATTACGTCTAAAACAACATTCCGGGCGAACGCAGAAGAAGAAGAAGAAGAAGAAGAAGAAGAAGAAGAAGAAGAAGAAGAAGAAGAAGAAGAAGAAGAAGAAGACGACGAAGAAGAAGGATCTACAAGCCAATTTTTTAACGCTTTGAAAAGAAAGTTCGTTTATTTCCGTGTTTGTTCGTATTTTCTCTCTGCCTCTCTTACGCCTTCTGTCCCTCCCACCCCTCTGCCTCCCATCTGCTTCTCTCTTTCTCTCTCTCTTTCTCTCTCTCTCTTTCTCTCTCTCTCTCCTCTCTCTCTCTCTCTCTCTCTCTCTCTCTCTCTCTCCCTGTTTTCAACAGCGTAGGTGAGAGTCTATCTATGTATCCAGTAGTCTGATTTCTGTTTGTACATCGGTCAGTCTGTCTTTCTGTACATCTATCACTCTGCCTGTCTGTCTGTCTGTCTGTCTGTACACCTATCAGCTTGACTCTGCGTGTGTGTATGTGTGTGTATGTATATGTGTGTTTATCTGCGTGATTGCGTGCGCGTGCGCCTCTCGGCTACCTCTCGGCTGCCTCTATGCTACCTCTCTGGGGGTCGGACTCTGTCTCTTCAGAATCACCACCTGCCGGGTTTATATAACAGGGTTCAACTCTGTCTGACCTCCTTTTTCACATCAGACCTGGGCGAGTACAACAGCCCTGGGTGACTACAAGTATCAATGTGCAAATCTATAACAGACATATAGACGACAGTCTGTGTCATAGACAGACATATAGACAGACATATAGACAGACAGATAACAGACTATAGACGACAATCTGTGTCACAGACAGATATATAGACAGACAGATAACAGACTATAGACGACAGTCTGTGTCATAGACAGACAGATAGACGACAGTCTGTGTCATAGACGACAGTCTGTGTCATAGACAGACAGATGGCCAGACAGATAACAGACATATAGACGACAATATGTGTCACAGACAGACATATAGACAGATATATAGACAGACAGATGGACAGACATATAGGCGGGCATATAGACAGACAGATAACAGACTATAGACGACAGTCTGTGTCATAGACAGACAGATAGACGACAGTCTGTGTCATAGACAGACATATAGACAGACAGATGGACAGACATATAGGCGACAGTCTGTGTCATAGACAGACAGATAGACGGGCATATAGACAGACAGATAACAGACATATAGACGACAGTCTGTGTCATAGACAGACAGATGGACAGACAGATGGACAGACAGATAACAGACAGATAGACGACAGTCTGTGTCATAGACAGACAGATGGACAGACATATAGACAGACATATAGACGGCAGTCTGTGTCATAGACAGACAGATGGACAGACATATAGACAGACATATAGACGACAGTCTATGTCATAGACAGACAGATGGACAGACATATAGGCGACAGTCTGTATCATAGACAGACATATAGACAGACATATAGTGTCACGGGAAACTGTTAGTTTAGTGATTCCTTGATAACTTACATATAATATTGCAATATATGAGAATGGAAAATTATGGACCGTGAGTCAGAATAACAATCACGCCTTCAGTTTTGAGCGAGGACGAAATGTGGGTTATTGACCTACAGTATAAAATAGGATACATTGTGAGGAGTCATTGACTAGCGATTTTAACGAACAGAACGACGCAGAGACTTCGTGAACGGGAAAACGCACGAAGACGGTGATCCAAGAGTTCGGACGCTTTGAAGTACTAGCGTAGGGGAACATAGGGAATCAGCGGAGGAACGGAATGGAACGAACAATTAACGAATACGTGACTTCACAGACTTTTGATGTGGGGACTTACGGCAAATTTGATTGTGGATCAAAAAACCACGGGGGATTGGACACTCGGTATAAATGGGTGGAAAACTTGTTTTGAAGTTAGTGTGTGTTCCCAAACTGGGCAGAGATATCTATGCATCCTGTGTGTGGAAAGAAATTATAGTCCCTGATTGTTTAAGGCGATGGGATATTAGTGCATATGTGCTTATATATAAATTTCAATTCATGGATGAACATAGAAGTGATAAGGTAATCTAACCTTGGCGTAATAGTTTAGCATAGGGAAATAGGTGTTTGTGCTTAGCGTTTACCATTGCTTTCTATTAGTGAATAGTTTAGACTTTAGTGAATTCATCTGTCTTATGTCAGAGTATCTTTCGGAAGCTTTTTCATTACGGCTGAAGAAAGGCACTCACATAAGAAATAGTTTGAAGCAGACTCATATCACCTGATTAAATATTTATCACACAGGTTCGAATACACCTCCTGGCATGCTCAGCAAAGATTAAAGACAGTAAAGTCACTTGTGCAGGGAAAGTTGTCACTAGAGCAAATTCAACACTGCCATTCACTAATCGTGGGCTGACATAACGAATGGCCAGTAACAGGTTTTTGTGAAAACCATTGAAAGAACTTTCAGTTATACAAGCAGAGCGAAATAGGCTAAAATATATTTTAATTGGGTACTCACCTAAAAGAAACATTGAAGAACACCAGAACGTTTTTAAATGTATTCAAAAAACTGATAGACAGTGCTAGACAGTGGTGATGTGTTTTCCATGATGGATTTATTAACTAAATAATAATCAAAGAACACTCGGTCTAGGCATAAGACTTACCGTGATCACATTAATTTACGGTGATCCAGTGGTGAACAGTTTTTTCCAATAACGGATTTACCTCCAGACTCAAGCAGAACGGAGCATCCAGGGTGAGAGCTGTCCATTTCTATGTTTGATGTCCTGTGGTTTGGCCATATGACTATGCGAGATGTGATACGGAGACTAAACATTCAGAGTCCTATCTTGCACCTACAATAGAAGACACTACCAACTACATCTACGCAGTCCATACATACACCAGACATAGTTTTAATTAATAAATATTTTATTAATTGTTGAAGGAAACTGTTGTCTGAGTATATGATGAAGGAATAAGAGAGAGAGAGAGAGAGAGAGAGAGAGAGAGAGAGAGAGAGAGAGAGAGAGAGAGAGAGAGAGAGAGATGGAATAGAAGACAGAAAGGAGGAGTGTAGACAAAAGTCATTCAATAGTCCAATAGTAGAAGGATATTAAAGGTGTGCTTGTCGAGTCCACTTTCCTCCAGGGACGACAAGCGACATATAGACGACAGTCTGTGTCATAGACAGACAGATGGACAGACATATAGACGACAGTCTGTGTCATAGACAGACAGATGGACAGACATATAGACGATAGTCTGTGTCATAGACAGACAGATGGACAGACATATAGACGACAGTCTGTGTCATAGACAGACAGATGGACAGACATATAGGCGACAGTCTGTGTCATAGACAGACAGATAGACGGGCATATAGACAGATAGATAACAGACATATAGGCGACAATCTGTGTCATAGACAGACAGACAGACAGACAGACACATAGGCGACAGTCTGTGGCACAGACAGATAGATAGAAAGACAGATAGACAGACAGATAGACAGACAGATAGACATACAGATAACAGACATATAGGCGACAGTCTGTGTCATAGACAGATTAGCTTGCGAAATTGATAGCGAACTGGGCTGGTAATGTAATGTTCACGGCTGGACGCCGGGACTCGTCGCTTGCCAAAGTGAGGTAAAGATAGGCCACCTATTTCCCCGTGCTCTCGGACTTTCAAAATGTTAGAGCGTTATCATACCACAGACCCATAGCGAACAGAGTGGGAAAAGGAGGGTTGATCGTTCATCACCAGATACGAATGGCCCCGTTCAACCGTCGACTATATCAGTTTGGTTGTATTTGGGTCCTTTATTGTGAAGCTTGTTTTGAGTCTTTCGTAGATCGGGCTGTTTGTTTTCAGCTTGCTGGTTCATGGTTGGTTGACTTTGTTCGTTACTGTCATGTTGAGGTCTTTCATGTCTGGGCAGAGTCGCGCACTTGCTAAGGCCTCGAGTAATTGTGTACCCACCCCGTCATATGGTGCTGTGTCCTTCAGGGAGCTCTACCATTCGTCGTCCTACCTGGTGTTCCTCCTCTTTCCCCGTCTTGGGTTTCGTGTGTCGTCTCGATAGTTCGATCTCGGTGAGGGGCGGCGCCGATTCGAAATCGCCCTACAAAATTGGTCTTGGTCTGGGTCAGTGCAGGATTTACGTATAAGCTACACAAGCTTTAGCTTGGGGCCCCCAAGAAAGTGGGGGACCCAAAAAATATTGTCCCAGTGAGCAATTTGTCACTGACATAGAATATCTGGACTTATAAAGGGCCCCATATTTCAAATAGCTTAGGGCCTTATCAAGTCTAAATCCGGTCCTGGCTGGGTAGCCCTTTTCACCCAGTTCTGTTTCTTCTTCTGATGTATTTTCTTCTGTCTGGGTCTTTGCGTTTTCTGGTTCGGATGTTTCTCTCTGTGCCTTGAGCAGTGCTCTTTCTTCTTGGATCTGTTTGAGCGTTTCTTCTGTCTTTTTTCTTTCTTCGTGGATTTTTGATAGAGTCTGGCCAGTTTCAACCTTTATAGCAGGTAAAAGGAGGGTTGAACCTGGTTAGATAAATACGGCAGGTGCTGATGTTGAAGAGATCAAGTGAGTTTCAAAGACGTAGCCGAGATTTAGCTGAGAGGTAGCCGAGAGACAGCCGAGAGGTAGCCAAGAGACAGTCGAGAGGTAGCCGAGATTTAGTTGACAGGTAGCCTTGATTCAACTGAGATATAGCAGACATTATGGCTGAGAGGTACCATACATTTTGCTGAGAGTTAGCCGATATGTAGCCGAGATTTAGCTGAGTAGTATCCAAGAGGTAGCCGAGATTTAGCTGAGAGTTAGCTGAGATTTAGCTGAGAAGTAGCCAAGAGACAGTCGAGAGGTAGCCCAGATTTAGCTGAGAGTTAGCTGAGATTTATGCTGAGAGTTAGCTGAGATTTAGCTGAGAGCAGAGACAGTCGAGAGGTAGCCGAGATTTAGCTGAGAGATAGTAGGGACGGCCGAAGGTTAGCCGAGATTAAGCTGACAGGCAGCCGAGATTTAGCTGATATGTAGCCATTTGGCTGAGAGGTAACACAAATTTTGCTGAGAGTTAACCAATATTTAGCTGAGAAGTAGCCGAGATTTAGCTGAGAGGTAGCCGAGATTTAGCTGACAGGTAGACGAGATTTAGCTGAGAGGTAGCCGAGAATAAGCTGAGATGTAGCAGACATTTTGGCAGAGATGTAACACAGCTCGGAATTCTGAGGTAAAGTAGGAACATTTTTTTTCAATTTTCATTATCTCTTCATTGCTTTAATTTTTTTCATCTTTTTATTCTTCTCGTCCTGTCGTCACGTGTTGATGTAGTCACAGGAGATCTCCGTGACTACATGTTGTGTTTTGTGAATGTGTTTGTTTGCTGATGAAGGCTAGTCACCGCAACGTCCTTGACGTGTCGTGATTCTGTTATGTAAAGCTGCACTACTTTGTGTCATTTTATATTGTTTACATAATTTTTTTCTGAGAGTTAGCCGATATTTAGCTAAGAAGTATCCGAGATTTAGCTGAGAGGTAGCCGAGATTTAGCTGAGAGTTAGCCGAGATTTAGCTGAGAATTATCCGAGAGACAGTCGAGAGGTAGCCCAGATTTAAGCTGAGAGGTAGCCGAGATTTAGCTGAGAGGTAGCCGAGATTTAACTAAGAAGTAGCCGAGAGTTAGCTGAGAGGTAGCAGAGACAGCCGAAGGTTAGCCGAGATTTAGCTGAGAGATAGCCGGGCTTTAGCTTCAGAGGTAGCCAAGAGACAGCCGAGAGTTAGCTGATATTTAGCTGAGAAGTAGCCGAGATTTAGCTGGGAGGTAGCCGAATGGAAGCCGAGATTTAGATGAGAGTTAGATGAGACTTAACTGAGAAGTAGCCGAGAGGCAGTCAAGCGGTAGCCGAGATTTAGCTTATATACAGAGAGAGAAGAGAGAGAGAGAGAGAGAGAGAGAGAGAGAGAGAGAGAGAGAGAGAGAGAGAGAGAGAGAGAGAGAGAGAGAGAGAGTTTCATGTAGTTGTATCGGTGTGTGTGGTTTGTTGTTTGTGTGCTGACGAAAGCTTTGGCCGCAACATCAGTTTTGTTACGTTTGACCGTGTTGTAATAAAGCTTACCCATTCCACTTCTATTTTTTTTTTTTTTTTCATTCATTGACTCCAGTTAGAAAAATTCACTATGCGGAACTGCCTACAAGAAAGCGGATATACGTAATAGCACGGTGAACAATTCTGAGATAACATTAAGGTCACCGGAAACGGTGACATGTGAACCCTCTGATATGAATGCATTACTTCCGTGAAGAATAAACAGATACCACAACTTTACTGTGAATCTACGATTACGTGCGGATAACAAATGCTCAACATTCTAACAATAATACTGACTATGTGTGGTATGTATTTCAACCAAAATATAATTTCTGCCCACTTCATATGATGTACAGGGTGTATTTTTTATACTGTGGAATTTTTGAAAATATTGCCGTTCCAAGTTTTGTATTTACCTTTTATGTTGCATGAGTTCACAGAGGGTGAATACAAAACTTGGAACGGTAATATTTTCAAAAACCCCACAGTCATTAATAATACACCCTGTATAACTCTACAGTATGGGCCTGACGAGATGCAGTGAAACATGTAGAGCAACTGTGGTCAGCATGGCCGAATAGATAAGAGCGTTTGATCTTAAACTTCAGGGGTACTGATTCTGAGGTAGCGGCTTCAAACCCTACACCTGTCAGCTGTTGACTTCTCGGAGACAGTAAATAGCAAGTACCTCAGAAGTCGCCTGATGGCGAGGGACACTGGTAATCATTATCATCATCAAGTGTCATGCCAGCATGGCGTTGCCGAACATGATTCTCCACAGATCTCGGTCCTTGGTTCTCTGGATCAACTCTGCTGATGATATTCCTTCATGCCACCCAGTATTGTTTCTCTTCGTTTGCCTCTGCCTCTCTTCCCCTCGATCTTTCCTGTTGTCACGATGTTCTCCAATGTCTCTCTTCTCATCACATGACGAAAGAAAGCTGTTTGTCTCTTTCTTATAGTAGTATACAATGTTCTAGTTTCATTAGCTTGTTTCAGGCAATCCTTGTTAGTTACTTTGGCGGTCCAATGAATTCGCAACATTCGTCTCAGGAACCACATCTCTGTTGCTTCCAAGTTCTTCCTAATTTATCATTTACATTTCAAGATTCACTGCTAAACAGAAAAATAGGTTCTATATAGCACTTCAACACTCTCTTTCTTACATTAAATGATAGTGACTTATTGCATAAAATATTCTTCATTTTCTGAAATGCAGCTTTTGCTCTCCCTATTCTGTTCTTAATCTCGGTTGTGCATCTTCCATCTCATGTTATTAATGCCCCTAGGTATTTAAAATTATCCACTTGGCTAAGAATTCTCCCTTCTATTTCAATGTAACATTTTAAGGTCACCTATTTCTTTGATATCACCATTGCTACTGTTTTCTTGCTATTCAAGACGAGTCTTATCTTGGCACTCTCTGTTACCACAATGTCCAACAATTTGTGTAGATCTTTTGCATAATACGCCACCAATAAGGTGTCATCTGCATAGCGTATAATGTTTATATTATAACCTCCGATTAGTATTCCTGACTTCTCTTTGATTTCTCTCATTATTACTTCACTATAGAGGGAGAAGAGATCCGGTGACAAAACACATCCCTGTCGCACTCCTAGCTGTATCTGTTTATAGGGACATCTAATCCACACACTAAACCTCAGTCCAGTGCACTAGAAGGAGTAGCACTTGTATGGACTACGCTTGAGTTCAAATTGAGAGAACCCAACCAAAACAACAAATTGACGGCAATAAATTGTGCAACCTTTTGGTTATTGCTTCTTTGTTTTAATTCACTACAGGAATACATTGTTTTGATGATACTACTACTCATCACTGGCACCTTGCCGTCTTGACAGACGATAGTTTGTGCTTTAAAAAGGCATAATAACGTTTACCTATGGCGATAGCGAATGTGACTGATACGGCCAATTCGCGCTGTAAATGTTCGTTCACAGTGGGTGCATGAGAATACGTGGTCATTTCCACCATCATGCACTATCTTACGTCTCACACCATAGCACAAAGCCTGGGCTAAAATATAGAGATCATGTGTTGCCCATGCAGCATGATCCCTCTCTCGGCCTGCCTAGTTCACTCCAGAGGAAAGGTAACACCTCTACATCTGGAACAAGACAAGCTGCAGAAGCTGCCGGATCAGCAAAGCAATGCTCTAACTGTCCGCCTGTCGGAGCTTCGATCCTAGACCAGCCGCCAACCAAGGCCTGCCCTGTCATGACATTTTGTCTTTAGGTTGCATTTCCTCGCACCAGGGTAAGGCTTGTACCCTCCCAATTGCGCTCTTCCGCCCGAAGCCGTTGGCACAATGTGGGGTGTCGGGTTTGGTAAGCGCCGCCCAACGTTCGGCGCTAACAGAAAGCAGGTAGTGCTGTCTACTGTTATACGGTAGCTCAGTCATATCTGACTAAGACCTGACTATACTACTACTACTACTACTTCTACTACTACTACTACTACTACTACTACTACTACTACTACTACTACTACTACTACTACTACTACTACTACTACTACTGTTTGTTGTTTGTCCATCAAGAATGATGATGACCATTCATTTCATCCAGTGGCGTTGAAAGTATGGAGCCGTGAGTTCTAAGATGGCTGATAAGGCCTATTTTGGCTCGAAATGTTCTTTGACAATGTGGGCAAAGAATGCTTGACGTTTCTGGAGGAGGATTTCCTGCAGTGGTTTTTTCTGTCTTGCCTTTTTTTTACAGCTCTTGCAGTCCTGGTTGCCTCACAAGTGACTGCACCCTTGCGTAATGATGCACGCCACGGATTTCGGTTTCTGGCTGCAGTCACCCAGGTGTCATGATGAATTCCAAAAGCATTCAGTGAGATTTTCAGTGTCTTTAAAGCGTTTCCACTGGCCGTTTTGAGAGCGTTTACCACAACGCAACTCGCCGTAAAAAAATTCGTTTAGGGAGCCTGTGATCTGGCATGCGAATTAAGTGACCAATCCAGCGGATCTGATTCTTCATTAGTAAAGTGTGGATACTGGGCATGGACGCTCTTTCTAGGACTTCAGTGTCTGGGATCTTGTCTTGCCATTTAATCTTCAGTAGCTTCCTAAGGCAGACTGCGTGGAAGTGGTTTAATTTCCTAGCGTGTCGCTGATAAACAGTTCAGGTTTCACAAGCATATAGCAGTGTGGATAATACAACTGATTTGTAGACTTTCAGCTTTGTTTGCAGGTTTATTCTTTGTCTTCTTCTGCGTTCATCCGGAGTTTTTCTTTTCTTTTTTCGGGCTGACATGGAGAAAACATATAAAAAAAAGCAGTAGCAAAAGCCAGAAGGAAAATTGCCATCCTGAGAAAGCTAACTGGAACCACTTGGGGAGCCAGTGGGAAAATACTTAGCAAAGTTTATCAACAGAGCATACGACCACACTTGGAATACGGGTCAACTGCGTGGTGTTCAGCATCAAAAACTACATTGCAGGAGCTGGACAAGGTGCAAAATCAAGCTCTTAGAGTCATCACAGGAGGGATGAAATCAACCCCTATAGTAGCAATGGAGAAAATGGGGAGGACACAAACTTTAAGAGAACGCAGAGATACAAAAACACTAATACAAGCAGAAAAGTTTCTCAGCTTGCCAGGCCACCCTATGAAGAACAGATTTGAAAACTTAGCTATGGGGCGGTTGAAAAGAAGTAGTTTCATCCACAAGGCCAAACAACTCTGCAGAGAAACCATCGATCTTCCCACAGTTGATATCCCCCTGACAACTATTCCAGAGCGAACCCCGTGGAAAGATGAACATAGAATATCGCTACAAATCCAGTCAAAAGTGAGAGGAATATTTGACAAGGAAGAACAGAACAGTGTACAGCGCAGAACAGCCACTCTCAGCTTCCTTGATGACAAATACCCACAGGACCTCTGGATCCGAGTCTACACAGATGGGTCAGCACAGAATGCTGTTCGAAATGGAGGAGCGGGAGTGTATATAGAATACCCAAATAATACTAGAGACACGGCCAGAATTCCAACAGGAAAGTACTGCCATAATTATGATGCTGAAATTGAGGCAATCAAGATAGCCACAGAGAAATTACAAAATACCAGCCATGGTACACAACCTGTGGTGATATTGACAGATGCAAAATCCGTAATAGAGGCGCTCCTGTCTGGGAAATTGCCAGTTCTGAGGACACTGCTTTCTGAACTTAGCAGTCATCGTAAGATCACCATACAGTGGATACCATCCCACTGTGGAATCCCCGGAAACGACAGAGCTGATCGATTGGCTAAGGAAGGAGCACATGAAGAACAACCAGATGTGCCTATTACATACCACCAAAAGAAAAGAATGATCAAATCAGTCAGAAGGCCACCAAACCTTACTCAAGACGACTACCACGTTATGGACAGACCAGAACAGGTCATTCTTCTGCGCCTCAGAACAGGACACAATAGATTACGCAACCACATGTATACAAAATTCAAGATTGGTGACTCAGCCATGTGCACATGTGGTTTGGCGTCGCAGACAGCAGAGCACATACTCCAGGATTGCCCAAACTACAACATACCCAGGCGAACCTTCTGGCCTAGAGAGACAACAGTGGAAGATAAACTCTATGGACCGCTGAATGAACTAAAAAAGACTGTTAGATTCATACAAGAGACAACATTGCAGTTATAAACATATTTTAGGCGAACGAAAGAAGAAGAAGAAGAATAACTTTCCATCCATGCGGTAGTTGATGTCTATTCCAATGTCATTGTTCTCGAAGGCATTCATCAACATGGCTGAAAATATGAGGCTGAACAGTGTTGGTGCCAGGACACATCTTTGCTTCACTCCACTGATGATAGGAAAGGGCTCAGACAGTTCACCATTTTCATGTACTCTTGCCTGCATACCATCATGAAATAGCCGCACTATTTGGACAGACTTTCGTGGACAGCCATATCTTGCCATAATCTTCCACAGTCCTTCTCTGCTGACTGTATCAAAAGCCTTGGCAAGGTCAATGAAAGTGGAGAACATTTCGCAGTTCTGTTCTTGACATTTCTCTTACAGCTGCCTTGCAGCGAAAATCATGTCAACAGTCCCTCGTTTTTTTTTTTTTCTGAAGCCACAATGACTATCAGGAAGAAGACCATGATCGAGTTGGGCTGTGAGGCGATTCAGAAGAATTCTGGCGAGTAACTTCCCTGCAATTTAAAGCAAAGAGATGCCGCGGTGGTTGTCACAGGATTGGCTACTACTACTACTATTGGCTAGTACTACTACTGCTACCACTGCTGCTGCTACTGCTGCTGCTGCTGCTGCTGCTGCTGCTACTACTACTACTACTACTACTACTACTACTACTACTACTACTACTACTACTACTACTACTACTACTACTACTACTACTACTACTACTAATAATAATAATAATAATAATAATAATACTAACTACTACTACTACAACAACTACTACTACTACAACTACTACAACTACTACAAACACCACTACAATGTAATTACTATTGCTGATATTATTAATACTACCACCACCACTACTACAACTACCACAACTACTACTGCTGCTAGTACGACAACTACCACCATCACCATCACTATAACTACTACTACCACTACTACTACTGCAAGTACTACTGCCACTACCACCATCAACACCACCACAGCTATAACTACTACTACTACTACTACTACTACTACTACTACTATTACTATTACTACTACTACTACTACTACTACTACTACTACTACTACTACTACTACTACTACTACTACTACTGCTATCATCTCCACAACTGTTTTTATGTCTGACCAGGTGAGGCTGCAGAGAAGACCTCGTGCTGGCTACGGAATAATTAGAACGATGAGTGGACAAAATCGATGCAATAAGATGGTTTGGTTTCTTCCCGCAATGCTCGATCAAACATTTCCTTTACAAAAGCAAAAGCGAACTAATCTCTCAACATAAATCGAAACATTCTGTACTGCCCCAAAAGCGACCCCAACAAATCAAAATATTGCACTTGAGCCGGGGAGGTTGTAGAGTGGTAGACACAGTACAACGTAGTGATAGCCGGGAACAAAGAAATGTCCGAATTCGAACCTCTGCAGCCACATCATCGACTCGAAGCGCTATCGAGAGCAAGTCGCCTAATCGGAAGCCTGTCGCGTGTTAGAAAATGGCACGTTGCAAGAAAAACTCCACTAGACACCCGACGTTCAAAATGAGCAGCGTGGAAGCCGCCAAGACTATCAAGATGATGCAAGAAGAAATCGTGTCCGCTAGCCGCAGCACAACACCAGAACCTGAAGAAACATTAAAGGAAGCTACCACTTCTACACCAGATGAAGCCGCACCCGTAGCTCAACAGATGTCAGAGACTACAACTTTAACTAAAGCCAGCAGCAGCCGTGAAGTTTTCAACAGCATCAAGACGAAGCAGCCCAGTTTACCAAAGACCTCAACATCAGAGGAAACTACAACAACTGAGGACTTCACCTGCTAACACAGACAAGCGTGGGAGAAGCCACACTGTTGGCGCTACCAACAAACAAGATAATCAAGCTGCTGGAAAACGAGCTAGGAAGAAACAGCATCTACCAGCTGCGCAAGACACCTGATGGAATAGTGGTCTCCATCAACAAAAACCCAAAGACCACAGCACTTGTGCAGAAAATCACCCAAGGAGAGAAGGCCGACATCAAGCGTCACCACGGCATCTTATTTGAAGCCACTCGGGACCGCACAAGTAAACGATGGGTCATTAAACGAGTCAAGACCTATCTCACCAACGACCAGATCAGGGAGATGCTGACAAAGGAGTAAAAGAAACTCAAGATCACCAGTGCCGAGAGGATCATCGGAAAGAACAACATCCCATCCACAGTCGTCATAGTAACATCGGAGGACCGAGTGATCCCTCAATTCATCAGATTGGACAAGAGAGACCAAATTCCAGGGCACAGTGCTGCAGTGCTCTAAGTGCCAGAAGTTTCGGCACACCCGTGTCACCTGCAAGAATTAGGTGGAGGTATGCAGATATTGATCTGGATCTCATCCATACAGTTAGTGCCAGCACGCAAAAATCGACATGGACTTCAGGAGGTCTAACACTAACAGAAAATACGCCAACTTCCTCGGCAACCACGGCGCCAGGTTCCTCGGCTGCCCTTGCCACCAAGACAGCAAGGAAGCTATGAAGATCGCCATCAAAACTAACCTGCCGTATAAAGACGCTAGGGGGCAGTACAAGGCCACCAATCGACTCACAAAAAGTGACAAAGCGCAACTGGAAGGTCAACTGAAGGACCTGCGATCAAAGTTCAACAGCATGGGGGAAGTAAAAGACAAGACGCGAGAGACTCAGATAACAGCCGCTCAGCGCATCCTGGACGAAATGAAGCAAGTTCAGCAGAAGATGGAGCAGGATGTCGCTCGAATGGCTGCTATAAAGGCCGAGAATGAAGACCAGCTATTAAAAATACAAGATATAAAAGAAAGGACATCAAATACTCTACAAGAGATATTAGCACTGCTCAGTACCCAGACAGCCACACCCGAACCAGAAGGTGCAAGGACACAGACAGAAGAAGAGCAGCAGAGGAAGGACGATATCGATCACTACCAAGATCCGACTGGCGAACACCAAGAATATTCGAAGGCAACCCATGACGGGGTAATAGGAGGAACACCAGGAGAGACGACAACTGGTAAAGCTCCCTGAAGGAAACAGCACCATAAGTCGGGGTGAGGCCACAATTACTCCGGGCCTCAAAAAGTGCGCGACTCTGTCCAGACATGAAAAACCTCATCAAGAAAGTAACAAACGCAATCAACCCATCAGAAGCCGGGAAGCTGACAACAAACAGCCCAAAGTACGAAAGACAAACTACAAGCTACACCATAAACACCCCAACATAGCCAAGTCGAAACTTCGAATGCTGAAAGAGGGTACTCGTACCAAAAATTGGATTGGATTGGACTCTGCAGCCAAGCGACAACAACAGCGCTAGGATCGCGCTCCTCAGCAGATCCAGGAAAGGGGTTTCCAGTCTGCGGTTAAATTAGCCCAGGGGATCAACTGGCTTTCTCAAGGTACACGAAAGAGTGTAGCTTCTTCAGCTGTGGACATGGTGCGAAGAAGGATACATAGTGGCAAAGACGTTTATTAAAGCCTTGCAAACCGTGGATCCGGAGACGGCGACAGAGGTGAGACTGTCGGAGTTAGGGGTTGGCTTTTCCACGGTGGGTTGGAAGGTGCCGTGATAATATAGAAGGTCATGACGCAACGGTTGTACAATGTTGCCTCCCCGAGGGCAGCAGTGGCTTGTAGATAGGCGCATACAGCAGCGTATATGTGGGATAAGTACGAAAACGATTACAGCGCCTCGGAGATGAAAGTCAGAGTGCGCGCACGACAGTAGAGAGACACTCAGAAATCGTGATCCTTGTGGGCCCACTCCCGGAGATTGTCAGGGAGGCAAATATAAATTCCGAAACATTCATCAAAGGGATGCCTTCTGATGATTTGGAAGTCTTCTGTCGTGCTACGGTAGAGTTTATATCACTAGGGCTAGATTACAGCGTTACTGGGCGTAACATTACCTACAAAATCAACCGGAGGTTGATTACAACGTCCTGCAAAGGACATGCAATACTAAAGAAAGAAATATTACAGCATGACTAATAAGTAGCGTGCAATTATTTGTATATTTATCCGGGGTAATAAAATTAACTAAACACCGCGCGATTTGAAAATATATGCAATCAGAATACCCCTGACAACATATACACCAGGACTTTCCCCTGTATGTTTATTTTTAGCCTGTGACGACAAGGGTCTGGAGCGGAGATACAGCGCGTTCTGACAAGCGTAATTTCGGTAAGGTATTCTCTCACGGGTTTAGTGTGTCGATACCAGACCGAGGCTAGAAAGACACCCTGCTTATTTATAGTTCATAACTGGAAGACCACGGAAGCATGCAATATGAGATAGATTTCAAGGATGGGCCGTTCCATGTCTCAATTTTCTACTATATGTGTTTATAACGGATATATTCTTTCTATTGTTGTCTAAGATTAGCTTCATAAGTTATGCATGAATGAAATAATGTATGAGAGCAGAGAGATGTGAAGGGATGAATATCAGACGGGCCTGCGTGCCCAATTCTTCACCCTTTGAAAATAAAGCTCGTTCGTTCTTTCGTTCGTTCGTTCTATAACAGATAGTTACGTCTATGACTAAGGCATTAGTGAAACGAACACAGTTCCAGAATTCCTCGACAAACCTTGTTGAGGTTTCGAAATCAGGGGTGAGCCATTTGGGAGCAGATCGCGATGTTTTGATTTCGTTGGGGTGAGGCGTCGGTCGTTCAGAAAGGATTGGCAAATTACTGAGCGTAAATTTGCCTAGTAAATCACAAACTGAAATCTTGGGCAAATAGTAAACAGGCTAAAACATCCCTAGAAGCCTTGGAGATGTGGTTTTTATAGAAGAATGCTGACAATTCATTGTACAGACAGAATGGGCCATCTGAACATTTTGAGGAAGCTTAAGTCTCAAAAACAACTTATCACAAACATCAGAAAGAGGCTGTCGTCATTTATAGGCCACATTATGAGATGACAAAAACTGGAACATGTTAAACAATCAGAAAGATCTGTGTAAAGAGAGACAGAAAAGACAGCGAGACAACATTATTGCATGACGTCGGAGATCGCAAATTGTGGAGAGGCATGATCGGCCACGCCAGCCGGCAAGACACTGATGATGTTGGTAGTGGTGGTGGTGGCGACATTGCAAACAGGCAATAATTAGCAGACATTTGCTAGTTTGATTCTTGCTCGAGGTAATTTTCATTGCACACCGATATCCCCGTAAGTCCTCCTTCTGCAGATCACACAATGAGAATCTCAGTAGAGTGCACGAAATTCTTGGCACGGGGGTGGGGGGGGGGGGAGAGAATCCAAATATGTATACACCAGAATTCCTTTCGTGGGTCATCATCACCATCATCATGCCCCGTGCCGATAATCGTGGGTGGTCATGTTTCGCCATTTCACACAAACATCAGAGTCGTGGATCAGCTCTGTGTTCTTGTCTCGACCATTCCGTGTGGCCAAGCTATCCAGGTATTTACTTCTCTGCCTTCCTCTTGTTCTTTTCCCCTCCATCAAACAAGAGAGAGATAGGAGAAGACATAGACACATGAGCTGGACATCGAAAGCTAAACAAGCAACAAGAACTTGGGTAAAATATCAGATGGTACAGCAGTCACCGTTTTCTGGCCACATTATGAGAAGACAAAAACTAGCACACGTTGTGACAACCGGAAAGATTTGCGGAAAGAGAGATAGAGGAAGACAGCGTGAGAAGATTCGTGACAGTCATGTGTCATGGCACGGAAGGGAGTCAACACACGAATTAACCTATGACGTTGGAGATCACAAATTGTGGAAAGGCATGATCGCCCACGCCAGCCGGCAAGACACTGAATGATTACGATGACAGGGGTATGGGTAGTCATGATCGCTAAGGCCTGCTCCCGGCGAGGCACCTGAAGAAGACGAAGACTGTTTATGGTTCGACTTCCTGTTTAAGAGAATGCACGCACTGCTACCTTTACTTACAGGTTAATTGACCTAGCAAAGTAGGAGTTTGTTTTGTTCAATTACCAACACCTGACCCTTTCTGGCTCTCTCTCTCTCTCTCTCTCTCTCTCTCTCTCTGTCTCTCTGTCTCTCTCTCTCTCTCTCTCTCTCTATATATATATATATATATATATATATATATATATATATATATATATATATATATCAGTCTGTCTGTCTGTCTGTCTGTCTGTCTGTCTGTCTGTCTGTCTGTCTGTCTGTTTGTCTCTTCCTCTCTCTCTCTCTCTCTCTCTCTTTCTCTCTCTCTCTCTCTCTCTCTCGATCTGTCTTCTGTTGCCTACCTACGTACATACCTACCTACATACCTACCTAACTACCTACCTACCTACCTATCCACCAACCATATTGTCCGTCCGCCCGTCCGTCCGTCCATCCGTCCGTCCGTCCGTCTGTCTGTAACTCTGTCTTTCTGAACTAATTCACAAAATCATATTTCAAACTGCTCCAAGTTACCTATCGCCATTGTTAAAATATAACGCAAGACATAGCGAACGACTAAATATACTTCGTGTCCCTAAACCTAGAACAGACTTATATAACTAACGAACAAAGGAAAATCTTTATTTTCAAAGGGTTTAGAATTGGGCACGCAGGCCCGTCTGACATTCTGCCCTTCTTCTCTATTTCCTCTCATACATATAAAACAAGCTTAGCCTACTCTGCCGCTCAATTGTGGAACAATATTCCACAAGAAATCAAAGACACCACCAATCATTATAAATACAGTCGCAATTTGTTTAAACACTATCTCAGTAAAGATTACATGCCCCCCCCCCCCCTAAAAACAATAACAATAATAATGGAAAATTATCTCAAACGACAACTAGCCAATAAACATTCCCATATGTATGGCGCCGGCCTCCCTGGGTAGAGTTTTAACGACTTTCTACGTAATCACGTTTATCCACGTAGGGCAACGCTGTGAGCGAGAACTAGAAGCGGTTCTCGCCGCGTTGGTGACTTACGGGATAAGTGAGCCGACAGCTCAGAAAGCAATGACAAAATACTGAGCGTAATCTTGCCAAGAAATCAACAACAGCGGTAAAATGCTGGTGTTGACAGCGATGTCCTGTAAAGGATATACGGGGGAAAATATGTATAGCACGTTACACATTCCCTAGGTATTTATAATGCCCATGTTAAACATTGCATCAGTGAGTCACGTATTATTGATTATTTTTCATGCATTTCAATGCTTATTGTTCTTTTGTTGTCTAAGATTAGCTTTATACGTGATGTTGAATGAAACAATGTATGAGAGGAAATAGAGAAGAAGGGCAGAATGTCAGACGGGCCTGCGCGCATAATTCTCAACCCTTTGAAATAAAGTTTGTTCATTCGTTCGTTCGTTCGTTCGTTCGTTCTGTCTGTCTGTCTGTCTGTCTGTCTGTCTGTCTGTCTGTCTGTCTCTGTTCTTTCTCTCGATCTTTTTTGTTCTCTCATTATCTCGCTTCCCCTCCCCCCCCCCCTCTCTATCGTTTTCTCTTTCTTTCTTTATCTCTGTAGCTCCCGCTCCCTCGCTCGTTCTTTCTCTAAATCTCCCGCTTCCTTTTCCTCGCCCGCCCTTTCTCTCTCGTTCCTTCTCTCCCCCTCTTTCTCATTCTCTCTTGTTTTTTCTCTCTCTATCGCTTAACTCTCGCGCTTTTCTTTTACAACAACAAAATATTACCCAAAAGTTATGGGATAGGCCATAACTGGGACATCCGGTACGTCAGCCAGTTACCAAGGGATGTCCGTTATTTTCACCAGACGATATATTCGGCTCTAGCAGTTTCTTAAGTCGTGCCCTGACTGTCACTGGTGTCAGGCATATGAGATTGTACCTGGCCACAGCAGGATGTGACTTGTGTAGACACGAAATGCCCTAATTAATAACCCAGCTACACTTCTCCAAACTGGCAAAGACAAACGGTTGTTTTGTCCTCGTCTCATGGACAGAATACCAGACCAGATATAAGTTATAACTCTTTTTGTCAAAGGCTTTTCTTAGTTTAACAACGACTTGTAGGAATGTACAAGTTTGACATTAGGGTAGGCAGATGTAGACCTTCAAAGGTTCTAGGTCATAATATAAGTCAGACTGCGGTAACCAGTTCTTTTCATCGTCGACTCTTCTTTCAGGTAGTTTCCAGAGACATTTAAAATTTGTCCGTTGTCTGTTTTATGAAGCTAGGGCTAATTGTTCCGAACATATAATACACAAATAATAATGCTCGCGGGTAAAACTACACACCAATCAAACAATCAAGATCAACACTGAAGGTAATGAAACTGTCCCATCTTGGCTCCACAATGAACAACAACGGGGAATATGCTGGCGTGGTGGGAAACGAGCAGTCGGACTGATTGGTTTGGTCTGCACCGCTAGGTGGAGTATTGGTGCATGATAAGGCAGATGTGGTCGTGGCCCTTTGGAATCTTGTGTATAGTGCAGAACAACAGATAGATCATCAAGGCCTGGAGAGAATGGTGCTGCAGGGAGTAACCAGAGGATCTAGTCGACATTCAGAACTCCAGGATCTGTGACGCAGATGTGTTTCCAAGGCACCAGGGCCAGGTTCTATACTGGCCAAGACCTACTAACACGTCCTAGTCGTGCGTCCTGGGCAACAGGTTGCTTCGGGGTCCTGGCTAACGTAGAAGGATCACTGATTCTTCCGAAGTCGGAGAGTATCTGCCTGCACGATGAGGAACCACTAGTCTGCACATCAATAAGTCAGACATGGGACAACGGATACTCACGCAAACCTCAGGTCCTGTATGACATTACACTGATGTTGGACAACAGGATGTCTTCATCCGACATACAGGACTTCACGCTGGAGTTCACAGCCAGCGAACACAAGCAAGAACTCCGGGAAAGGTCAGACGGACATATAATCTTACTGCTACTGGTACCATTAGTATTGGGACTTTTCGCTGACTGTTGAAGATGAGGACGAAGCACGTATGGGAATGTTCCGAGTGATGTGATGTTAGGTTTTGACTCAACCCATCTCAACTCCTCACCTCACCTCACCTCACCTCACCTCAACAATGAGGATTTTTGACAGAAAATAGCAATGCACGTGTCAACCATTCAGAACACATGGTACAACATCTGCAAACAGGAACTCCTAAAAAACAATTGTTGACTACGTCACAAGAACTTGTCTGTGCGTATAGACATGAAAGAACGAAGGGGGATGAAGAAACGCAAACTGTTTAAAGTAAAATTGTTGAGAACAAGTAAGTTTCTTTCCTGTTGCAACCAAGGCGTGTGGGTTATCAACCACTTACCATCACTATAGAAAAAAGACCAGGTTTTCCAACGTACACGTTACAGGGTCTGAACAGTTTAAAAGACGAGACGATTGACTTCATTGCACCAGGGTTTATCCCTTATGGCTCAGTCTCTTTCCACAGGGCGGCCTGATGAAAGCGTCGCACAACGTACGAGCTGTGTAATATGTGGTTGACTGCGACGTCCTTGTACAAGGTCATACAACTAACTTTTTAGATTGTCATGTCTCGCAATGCCCGCGCACTAACCACTGTTTGTAAAGGTAAACGTGGGTCAAGGGCAGATAGCTCCCCCACCCCACCCCTCACATGTTGTGAAGTGGGCAGCCTTCGTAAATTCTAGGCTACAGCATCATAAGATGAGGTGATTAATGCCCTTGCTTTCTCTGACAGTTTCCAGAAAGTTCTGGAAATTAACCTGCGCCCATTGTGAAAGTCTGGGCCGACGCCAGAACAATAGAAACATACAGGCCTGTAATTGATGGGGATGGAACCCAAACCACTGTTTTGTGATCAAAAGTGTAAACCACTATGCCATTTTCTTCCTTTTCGTTCGTCCTTCGAGGCGAGTGGGTCATATCTAGTTATGCACCTAACAGGTTAGTGTGACCGACTTCAGGTTTACTTCCTCCAGACAGACTCCATCTAAGGTTACGGATTCTATCTACCCGTGGGTAGGTGCGCTTTTCCTTTAAGCTTGGCCAGGGCAGCGGTTTTAAGGCCTACCCTTTGCTATTTCCGACTGTCGTGAGCTCTTTAACATGCATACCTTGCACTCGGGACCTCCAGTGTTTCGCACTTATCCGAGGAAGCTGAGATTGCGACTTCACTACCCAAGAGATAGGGGTGTAGGAGTGATATCGTTAGCCACCAATGGTCGTGATACAAATTCCCAACCCAAAGCAGGGATTGAATACAGTATCTCCTGAACCGGAGCCGGGCACGCACCTGCTCGGCCACTGATCCTCGATACACCAACTTGTTGACTATCTCAATGACCAGATATTTACGTGATAACAGTGTGGGATTGGCTGAGGTGAAGTAATACAGGGCCGATTGACAACATGGGTGAAACAAAGTGGGGTCAGAACTGCCTGTACACCGTGCGTCACTCTGGAAGTCGGATAAATATTTACGCTTGTGGGCTTGGGCGGGAGGTCAAAGTAAACGATACTCCTTGTGTAGATTTATCTTTGGAAGGTAAATGGTGTTGTTTCCAATATATTAGATCACGGCCTAATGATATCAGGTGGCCAAACATTTCCTCGTCCCAATTTCTTCCCAAGGGACTTACGCGGTTCTCACGTTATACTACTGTGTGGTCTAAAAGATATGTATTAACCATGCATGACAGAGATAAAGAACAGAACAGGACAGGCAAAACCTGCAGTCTATCAAAGCAAGAACAGCTTATGCAATGGGTCCTTGTCTTGCATGTTACATAGAATCAGTTTTAACATATGGCTGTGAGTCCAGGACAATTAGAAACAGGCGAAAAAAATCCAGAGAAGCTTTGGAGATGGGGTTGTATAGAAGAATGCTGAAAATTCATTGGACAGCCACAATGACATTTTGAGGGAAGCTAAGTCGCAAAGGCCGGCTCTGTGGACAACGAGTTACGGAGGCAATTCGTAATCCCGCATACCGCCTTCGAAACACAGCTGTGGTCGATTTGGAAGCAGGCCGCATTGCGTTGGTTTCCCATACAAAAGTGTGAGTACCGATACTGGGCGTAAATTTTCCAAGAAATCACGAACAGCCAAAAAATGTTGTGGTTGACTGCAACGTCCTGTAAAGGATATGCAAATAAATAAGTCGCAAAGACAACTTCTCACAAACATCAGAAAGAAGCAGTCATAATTTTTGGGCCACATTATGAGAAGACAAAAACGGGGACTTGTGACAACCGGAAAGATTTTTGGAGACAGAGATAGATTAAGACAGAGTGAGAACAATTCTTGACAGTCTTGTATCATGTCACGAAAGGTAGTCAACACATGAATTGTTCCATGACATCGAAGATCGCTCTTTGTGGATAGGCATGAGTGCCTAGCCAGTCGGCAAGGCACTGGATGATGACTGACTAAGCATTAGCCAAATAACAAACATACTAACACATCAGAGCGATGGCCGGGTCAAGTTTATTGCGAACATGTAAAGAAGAAGTATGAATGGTTGGTTCAAGTGTTTATTTGTTATACACATACATATTAACAGAGACTTGATTGGTTGGTTCAAGTGAGTTATACGTAATACACATAAATAAAGGTCAGACCTGATTGGTTGGCTGAACTACGTTAAACGCATCCACAAAAATATACAGTATTTGTTATGGGGAATCCTTACGGCCATTGGCATAAATAAGAAATAAATTCACAGGGACTGGCACTCATAGAGTTAAAGACAAGTTAGTAGCATGTCCTTTACAGCATCTATTATCTGTTTGTGATTGACTGTTAAATTTTACGTTGAATAGTTTTCCATTACTTTCTGAACGGCCGACGCCCATTCTCCGAAATCAACGCAAAATATCCCGTTTTTAATACGCCCTCGCCAGATTTCCAACCCTCGACCCAGTACGTCGAATAATTGTGCAGCTGCGTTCACTAACCTCTAAACAATGGCCGCCGACGGCACTCGTAGAAAGTCCGTGAAGCAAGGATCCCTCGTACACGCCTCGGGCTCACCGGGTACACGATGCTTGGACATAGTGCCACACGACACTAGGTGGCTGATGTGGACGGTATCCTGTCGGTCGCCTGTACTTCCCACGACGCTAGCACTCACAGGAGAGGAGGTTCATTAAGGAATAAGAGCGTACGTGCTTAAATTTCCGGTGTGCTGATGCCGAGGTAGCGGGTTCAACCCCTGCACCGGTCAGCTGGACTAAAATACTAACGTATTATCCTTGACTTAGGGACGTAAATTACAAGTACCTCAGAAGTCAGAGTGAGTTCGCCTGATGGCGAGGGACACTGGTAATAGGGAAAACTAATCCACACGCAAAAATCATTTCAGGGCACTTGACGTAGTAGACCGCGTATGGACTACGCTTGAGATCAATGCGAGTGAATGTTTTTGTTTTTTTTAAATATAGTTTTTTAGCTGTATGAAGATGTTCTAGCTAAACATCACTGCCGCCAAGATATCACTTATTTTCCGTATGTAAGACGGTAACCTTTATGTCACTTTGTATATTCAAGTTGGGCCTGGAGTTAAATTAGACTGAATCTTTCCCAATTTAGACACTAATATGTCTAGATTGTTACTGTTGTCCTACTGAATTAGCAACACGAAATTTGTTTGTGGAGTTACTCGTTTGTCATAGTTTGTGCGTGGATGGCGCGAAAGTCAGTGTGCAGGGCAGACTGGAGAAGGTGAAGCCGCGAAAGGAGGAGGAAGAGGGAGCGAGCGAATGTGGGGAGGGGAGAGCTAGGGAAGAGGGTAATTATAAAGGGTGAAATGAAAGCAGTCGTAGGTACAAATAGACTAACCGATGGATGTATTTACAGGCGTGAAGCCAAACTGGCAGATGGGTGAGTATTGAAGCAATGGCTGGATAACTGGATGTGTAGGTGGGTGGGTCGGTCGGTCGGTCCGACTGTCAGTGGGTGAATGAATATACGGATGGGTGGGTGTGTGAATGGATGGATAAGTTATGTTATGAATGAATGAGTGTTTGGATCAGTCGGTGATGGATACATAGACGGATGGGTGGATGGGTGAATGGATGGATAATTTATGGATGAATCAGTGTATGGGAGGGTGGATGGGTTAATGAATGGATGGATGCGTGCGTGGGTAGATGGGTAGGTGGGTGGATAGATAAATGGGTGTATGGATGAATGGATACACTTATGGATAAAAGAGAGCATTGCATACGAGTAGTTTACTCAGACAGACTGACAGGCAGGCATGCAAGCGAACAGTTACGTATAGAAAAATGAGTTAAAGAATGGATGCATGCATGCATGGAAGGATGGGCGCGTGAATCGATTAATGGATTGATGAATAAATGGATGGATGGAAGGAAGGATACATTAATAGATCAACAGTTGAAATTATGGGTAGCAGAACTGACTGATGAGTTGATTGGTATATCGATACTAGATGGATAGGTTTGTGTAGGGACGAATCCATTTATGGACTGAAGGATAATTGTATTGGTGGAATACAAATAAGTGGTGGATTGGCGGAGTTACTAGTGGGGCGAATTATAAAATAGATAGATTAGTTTGATGGAAATTAGATGTTTGGATGAATAGTTGAATGAATAGATAAATCGATGGATAACTGACAGACTGTTGTATAGATTAATAAGTTGGTGTGTAAATAGATAGGCTGGAGTGTAGACCGACAAATCGGAGGGTAAATTCATAGGACGGTGTGAAAATGCATAGATTAGCATGTAAATAGATAAGCTAGAGCAGTGATTCTCAACCCCGGGGGAATTTTGGGTTTTCCAGGTGACGGGGGATGGGGGGGGGGGGGGGGGGGGGGGGGGGGAGGGGGGAGGAATTAAGATTATTTCAAGAATGCGGTAATACAAGAACTGATCACTTGATATTGTCTTTCCCTCCATACTTCAGAGTTTTGTACCTCTCGTCATTCTAAAATTTGTTTTATAATGTAAGTAGATATGCAAATCACGTTTTATGTAGACGTCTGGACTTTTTCTAGTGTGTGTTATTAAATTTAGCTTCCATTTTTACGTATACTGTGTAAAGGGGGGCGTGGGCGGGGGGGGGGGATTATAGGAAGGAAATGCGAAAGGAGGGGAATGACATTCTAAACATATAGTGAAGGGGTGCATGGGCCCAAACAGAGAACCACTGAGCTAAAGTGTAAATTGATGACGCGACCTAGCCACAGCGTATTCATTGCTGTTACGTGCAAAATAGTTCTCTTAATTCACGACTTGCAAAAATGAGAGGAAATTGCGAGAAGAAACCTTCATCAGCAGACAGCAACAAGAGGCAAACAACATCACACACAAATAAAAGGAAATGACAATAAAGTAACTACATTAAATTATGAAATTATGGAACCATATGAGATAACAAGAGACAAGCACAATGAAACAGATAAATAAGACGAACTCACCGTAGACATCAGTCGCGGAATCACCAATACATCGCTGACACACTGTGTGTGAGCCTTCCTTGGTTGTCTTATTCCGTTCCACAGAATTCAGTCTATAGCAGTGATTGTAACTGGGACTATCCTTTACATACCACAGTATGGCGAGAAACTTGACTCGGCTCGGCTCTATGTTACACTGGTAGATTGAGAATGTTGTTAAACGTCGCAGCCTTGAGAGTGATCCATTCAGAAGATAGTATGTATCAGGTACTCTATACGTAGGGAAAATATAAGGGAAAACATGTGGAAACATATGGGAAAGGGGTAAATATTCGATGAAAACATAAACAATGCCCACGCGAAAGATAATAAACACGATAGTTTAAAAGTGTCATACAAACTGAATGGGTCACTTAAACTGTACGGGTATTTCAAATTGTATGGGTCATTAAAACTGTACAGGTATTTTAAATTGTATGGCTCACTTAAACTGCATGGGTATTTCGAATGGGTCACTTAAACATGATCACCCAAAATATAACAGCACTATTGTACGTTGAAGTATATAACTCCAATATATTCCATGACTAATTTTATATTTCTGGGAAGACCCTGTTGTAGTAACTCTCTGGAAAGAAACATAATCTTGCCATGACTCCGGATTGAACCCGGATGCCTTACTTGGTCAGAGATGGCGCTAACCACTATAGCACCACGAGTTCCAACACCACCGAGTCATTTCTACATCTATTTAACGACAGAAGCCACAAAACAATATGTTGCAAAATTTATTGCCGGGAATGGAATATGTCGCTGCATCCCGTCCATTATTTAATTACCGAACTGTCTCGTTGAATGAACAACTGTTGGCTGCATGGGGGAAGATTTTCTCGCCAGAAATTATACTACACACACAGACACACACACAACACGCGCACGCACACACACACACACAACACGCGCACACACACACACACACATGTATATATGTACGCACACACGCACAAATCGAGATGAGGAGTATGCTATGGACAAACAGAAACACAAATGAGACAGTCCTAAAAGAAACAATTGGAAACAGAAAGTTGATTAGAGAAATCAGACATAAAGAAACGAGAAATTTGGGAACGCAATGGTGAAAAATAAACTACAAAACTTGGTGACTATTCGCAGAAATAATGGTAAATCCAAAGAGCAAGGTGGTCGCAGAGATATAAATAAATACACGCTGGTAACTATATGTAAGAAGGCCAACCATGCCGCCATCGCGTATTGCCACGGCACATGATGATACTGACGATGAAAGATGGTTAAGTTAGTTGAATATCCGTTACAGGACGTCGCAGTCAACCCCAGCATGTTTTGTATGTGTGTGATTTCTGGGCAAGTTTACGTTCAGTAGTGTGTCATGGCTTTCTGAACGACCGGCACTCATATCATTGTATGAAATACCAGCGCAAAGCGTTGTGCTTATAAATTGCCCGCAGCTGTGTTTCGAACGCGGTATGCGGGATTACGAATTGCGTCCGTAACCTTTACGCCGTAGCCCGAAGTATTACCTCGAGAAGGAGAAGTAAGGCAACCCTCTACCTCAGCCAGACTACGGGCCACCACCCTTGGTTGACGAGGGTTATCCGCTTGTCTCCCCTGATACAGGCTAAGTGAGCAAATATGGACATCTCGTGGGTGTCTATAGTGTGTTTTTTTTTGGTTGCCTCAATATAAAATTCAATATCTCAGTAACGGGCTGAGATAAAATGATGAGATTTAGTATATAACGTTATCATTATGTCCACCCAACAAAACAATTTTTGTTCTGGAGATTTTACAGCAGATTTTAAAGTTAGCTTATATACGGTATATTAATTATGACTTAAAGATTACGACCATGATTTTAACAGTTTTACAGCTTCCCCAAGATTCGACCCAAATTATTCAAAATTTTCACGTGACTTTCGTTTTCAAACAAACAGCGCGAAGATTCAGAGGCGTCTCCAAATGTGGGTTCTTTCATGAAACGTGATTATATAAATAAACTAGCTGACAAGGCCCGGTTTCTGGTGGAAATCAATCAATCAATCAATCAATCTATCTATCTGTCTGTCTGTCTGTCTGTCTGTCTGTCTGTCTGTCTGTCTGTCTGTCTGTCTGTCTGTCTGTCTGTCTGTCTGAATGTCTGAATGTCTGTCTGAATGTCTGTCTGTCTGAATGTCTGCCGGTTGGCTGACCCATCCACCTACCCACCGACCCACCGACCTACCGATATCTATCTATCTATCTATCTATCTATCTATCTATCTATCTATCTATCTATCTATTCTATCTATCTATCTATCTATCTATCTATCTGCCTGCCAGCCCGACCACCCACCCACCGACAGACCGACCGACCTACCGATATCTATCTATCTATCTATCTATCTATCTATCTATCTATCTATCTATCTATCTATCTATCTATCTATCTATCTATCTATCTATCTATTCTATCTATCTATCTATCTATCTATCTATCTGCCTGCCGGCCCACCCACCCACCCACCGACCGATCGACCGACGTACCGATATCTATCTATCTATCTATCTATCTATCTATCTATCTATCTATCTATCTATCTATCTAATCTATCTAATCTATATGTCTGTCTGTCTGCCTGCCTGCCGGCGCACCCACCCACATACCGACCGACCGACCGACCGACAGATATCTATCTATCTATCTATCTATCTATCTATCTATCTAATATATCTATCTATCTATCTGTCTGTCTGTCTGTCTGCCTGCCTGCCTGCCTGCCGGCCCACCCACCCACCGACCAACCGACCGACGTACCGATATCTATCTATCTATCTCTATCTATCTATCTATCTATCTATCTATCTATCTATCTATCTATCTATCTAATCTATCTAATCTATCTAATCTATCTGTCTGTCTGTCTGCCTGCCTGCCTGCCGGCCCACCCACCCACATACCGACCGACCGACCGACAGATATCTATCTATCTATCTATCTATCTATCTATCTGTCTATCTGTCTATCTATCTATCTATCTATCTATCTATCTATCTATCTATCTATCTATCTATCTATCTATCTATCTAATCTATCTAATCTATATGTCTGTCTGTCTGCCTGCCTGCCGGCGCACCCACCCACATACCGACCGACCGACCGACCGACAGATATCTATCTATCTATCTATCTATCTATCTATCTATCTATCTATCTATCTATCTATCTATCTATCTATCTATCTATCTATCTAATATATCTATCTATCTATCTGTCTGTCTGTCTGTCTGTCTGTCTGTCTGTCTGTCTGTCTGTCTGTCTGTCTGTCTGCCTGCCTGCCGGCCCACCCACCCACCGACCAACCGACCGACGTACCGATATCTATCTATCTATCTATCTATCTATCTATCTATCTATCTATCTATCTATCTATCTATCTATCTATCTATCTATCAATCAATCTATCTATATATCTATCTGTCTGTCTGTCTGTCTGTCTGTCTGTATGTCTGTCTGTATGTCTGTCTGTCTCTCTGCCTGCCTGCCGGCCCACCCACCCACATACCGACCGACCGACCGACAGATATCTATCTATCTATCTATCCATCTATCTATCTATCTATCTATCTATCTATCTATCTATCTATCTATCTATTTATCTATCTATCTAATCTATCTGTCTGTCTGTCTGCCTGACTGCCTGCCTGCCGGCCCACCCACCCACCAACCGACCGACCGACCGACCTACCGATATCTATCTATCTATCTATCTATCTATCTATCTATCTATCTATCTATCTATCTATCTATCTATCTATCTAATCTAATCTAATCTATCTGTCTGTCCTATCTATCTAATCTATCTGTCTGTCCTATCTATCTAATCTATCTGTCTGTCTGTCTGCCTGCCTGCCCACCCACCCACTAACCGACCGACCTACCGATATCGATCTATCTATCTATCTATCTATCTATCTATCTATCTATCTATCTATCTATCTATCTATCTATCTATCTATCTATCTATCTATCTATCTATCTATCTATCTATCTATCCATCTATCTATCTATCTATCTATCTATCTATCTATCTATCTATCTATCTAATCTATCTGTCTGTCTGCCTGCCTGCCTGCCTGCCGACCCACCCACCCACCCACCGACCGACCGACCCACCGACCGACCGATCCACCCACTCAGCCAGCCAGCCAGCCATCCATCCACCCACCTATCTTTCTGCCTACCTACCTACCTTTCTGTCTGTCTGTCCGGGCCGCATCATTCATTTTATTCGGAGACTGCCGAGGGTCGTCGCTGGAGCTACGGAGTTCGTGCTTTGTGCGACGCTTTCCGCGCTGCGGAAAGAAACTGAGCCATATGGGATAAAAACCCTGTGCAATGCAGCCGATTCTGTCGACTGTAAGCTACTTCTTTGATTGCACCCACTCCCATACGAATCCAGATACGCCTTTGTTTGTCATCTGAATTTGCAGGTCCTCATTACCGTAAACATAACATTTTTAACAAGAAATCACTAGTTGTTAAGCAAAACATCAAAGGAATGATGCCGCTTTTAATGATTTAAGTTGTTTTGGGACCTATCAAAGACATATTCCTTGGGTGGGGGTAAATATAAGACGGCTGGAAAAATTTCATAACGATGCAACAGATAGTTTTCAAAATAATTGATCTTGAATGACGGCATAAATTTCCGGACAGACTATAGTACGTCTTCTAATCTCTATTTCCTTCTTCTTCTGCCGCTGTGAGCGCCAAATAATACTATGTGTGCCTCAATGGTTCTCCCCATTTATTACTTCAGTTGTTAGTCGTGGTGTCAAGCTGGCGACGGTAGGCAGAGGATGTCTTTATAAAAACAGGCAGTCTCCTTGGAGAAGTAAAACGCCGCCTATCTCGTTCTCTGAAGGTCATGGTTCGATTCCGCACCACTTTGTTCGGTTCACAAGTGCAATTTTCTCTTAGACTCCTGTGGGTCGTCGCTGGAGCTACGGAGTTCCTTCTTTGTGTGGTGCTTTCGGCAGGTCGTCCTGGGGGGAAAGATACTGAGCAATATGGGATAGCACTCGGTGCAATTAAGTAGAGCCTCATGCCTTTAAGACCACGCCACCCATTTTCTTCTATAGAAGACAATGGGTTGGGTCGCCGACAAGTCTGGCCATATCAAGAAGAAATGCAACGGCAAGCCTAGCCAATTATAGCGGTCAAAGAAGTTACACAGAAAGACTATTATGGGAGCAAGGCTCTGGGAGAAAGAATCCGCACATAGTAGTATCCATAGAAAAGTATTTTTAAAATGTTGCATGTCCTTTGCAGGACGTTGCGTTCAACCCACGTAGATTTTCTAGGCAATTTTACTTTTGAAAGTTCGCCATCGCTTTCTGAACGGAAGAAATCAAAGTCCAAGTCCAGTTTTCTGTCGGTGTAGGGGATGAACCGCCTGCCCGGCCATCAGCGCACCGGAAGTTTAAGAGCGAGCTATCTGATCCTTTCATCCACCTTCACATTTACATATGTCAAGTCTCCGAGAAAACCTAACGACGTAAGCCGGAATCGAACCCAAAACCTTCGGAGCGCGAGGCGAGCAGCTTAACCACTTCGATACGGAGACCACCCAAAAACATAAAACAAAGCAACATGCACGTAAGAAATAATAATCGCGGCAAATTAAGCTCACGGAGTACAGAATAACTACCGGAGGTGATAAAAGTGTGATAACACGGCTTATATCTGGGATGTTTAAAGCATTTAATTACACACCAATCATTTACGCACAATCACCTTTGGGTATGTATAGAATAGAATGTACCAGAACGTCTGGCCAGGAATGCTAGCACGAAGCAAGCTAAATATGAAAGTCCTAGACGGTTGCGCTGGGACACTTGTGTTGGGCGATTTTTATACGGCAATGAATAATGTGCTACAGCGAAATCCATGGCATAATACAAGTAATAGATGTGGGGCCTGTATCATAAAGGTGTGGGTCGGGGGGTTTCGGGAATTGTTGAATAATGGTGGGCAGGTGCCAGTAGATGTAATGAAATGCAGTGGGTGGGGGTGGGGTGGGAAGAGAAGTGTGTGTGTGTGTGTGTGTGTCTGTGTGTGTCTGTGTGTGTGTGTAAGAGAGACAGAGATAGTGTGGTCATTTCCATTGGCATTGTGAGGCAGGACAGAGCAAATTAAAATAGGACAAGGTTGAAGGTGAGAGAGAGAGAGACAGAGACAGAGACAGAGAGACAGAGAGTCATAGAGACAGAGAGAAAGAGATATGGAGGGGGGCAGAGAGAGAGAAAGAGAGAGAGTGAGAGAGAGCCCCATATCAGATACTATCGTTGAGATGTGATGTGTTGGGCCTTCACATATTCATCCTAACATCCTCGGAGATCCCTGGGGATCGTCGCTGGAGCTAAGGAGTTCGTGTTTTGTGCCACGCTTTTCACAGGCCGCCCTGCCTAAAGAGACCGAACCATATGGGATTAAACCCGGTGCAATGAAGTCGACCCCCTTGTCTTGTAAAATCATTGTTATACTCATTATAACCTGAGTTATGTTGCTCGTTTTCGGCTATACACAGCTAGGAATTCTGAGGTAAGTATGAACATTTTTCAAATCATCTCTTCATTGCTTTCATTTTTTCATCTTTTTATTCTTCTCGTCCTGTCGTCACGTCTTAATTGTAGTCACAGGAGATCTCCGTGATTATATGTTGTGTTTTGTGAATGTGTTTGTATGCTGATGACGGCTAATCGCCGCAACGTCCTGTATGTATCGCAATTCTGTTATGTAAAGCTGCACTACTTTGTGTCATTTTATATTGTTTACATTTTCACAGCTTTACCGCTGTTCCACCAAATTTTATTAATCTTTTTCGGGAAGACTGGCTCAGTACATCAGATTTTAACAAGCATGTTTTTTTTTTTTCTTTGCTTTGCTGTGCCTTTATCTGTCCGTAGGACAACAGGTTTGTATCTCCCTTCGTCTGGTCCCTACCACTCGACCTGTCCGACATGTGAGATCCTACCAGTAGTTCGCTACCATCAGCATAGCTCATGGCGTCATTGACACGTGCAAGATCCTCTACCATTTCAAGGTTGAGGCACAACGCGGTACATATATTCCATTTGTTCACATTGTTTCAGGTCTTAGCCGGGTTCCAAATGTTGCTGTATGTAGCCGAGGCGCGGTGTTGGGGTGAGCGCCCAACATTGCTCAAATACCTCAATGGCTCGTGAATACATAACCTATGCAGCAAAAGTCCAACTCCTGGCCTTCACGTGGCGGGCCTGTTTAAACTAACAGGAGAAGGGGCGACGGCGAGTCTCTGGCGCCGGAAAATAACCAGTATGCTCTAGATGTGTATGCACGGACATGCATGCGCAGACAGGCGTGTGCGCGCGTACACATCTACACTCGAGTGAGACCACAGTCTGCTCTAGCAAAGAAAGGTGCTGAAGACGGAGGCAACCAGCCAAGAGGCGCACCACAGAAATCAGGATGCCACGCAATCACGCAAAATGGAATATGTCGACTACTGCTAATCGTTATGGTGCTCGCCCTGCTTTGGACCCCCAGGCAGGTGCAGTGCCGGGCCCTATGTCTCGAAAGGGTCCAACCCCAACTACTGGAGGTCCTTCTCAGATGTCCTGTGGAGCCAGGGGACATGAGAATAGGACGACTGGCCATACTAAACTAAGACTTAAAATAATGCACTGGAATGCGGAGGGAGTCAGCAACAAAAAAGTTGAATTAGAAAACATCCTGGACAAAGAGAAAGTAAGCATATGTTGCTTGCAAGAAACTCACCTCAATGAAAATATAGCCTTCAAAATCAGAGGCTACCAGTGTTACCGATCTGACCGAAAGAACAGGCGAAAAGGTGGGATACTGACCCTTGTAAGAAATAACATCATGGCTTCCCAAATCAAAGTCTACATGGAAGGGGCTGAGTATCAGACACTTAAACTTAAGACAGGTAATACAGATCTACATCTGATCAATTACTACTGTCCAAGTGACCGCCCACAGGCACTGGACACTCTACCACTAAAAGAAAAAATGATTGTGTGTGGCGATTTCAACAGCCACTCGCAGAGCTGGGGCTATGATCACATGGACCAGAGAGGAGAGAGACTGGAAGACTGGCAAGATGAGAATAGATTCATGTTGATTAACAAGCCGTCCGACCCACATACTTTCTACTCGAGATCATGGCACTCTTCAACTACACCTGACCTGGCTTTTCATTCACCAGACCTGGAGTGGAACATTACACGAACTGTTGGGAAACAACTTGGTGGCAGTGACCATCGGCCAGTCTTTCTAACCGTAGAAAATGAGCTTGTAAGTGAAAGCAGCACCCTCTCGAGGTGGAACTACAAGAAAGCAGACTGGGCAATGTACAAGCATCGCACCAGCATACTGGTTAGAAACCTGAACACTGAGAAAGACATAAATAAAGCAGTTGAAGAGTTTGGGAAATGCATACTACAGGCAGCGCGAGAAACAGTACCAAGAGGAGCCCGTAAACAATATAAACCCTACTGGAGTAGTGAACTGGAACAGTTGCATAATGATGTTGAAGTGTGTAGAAAGCAAGCAGAGGCCACACCCAGCCAAGAGCACCACAATAAATTCCAGCATGCAAAAGCCAAATTTCAAAGGGCCAAGCTGCAGGCTAGACGGAAAAGCTGGCAGGAGAAAACGGAGTCTCTGAACTTTGAAAGAGACACAAGGAAATTGTGGAAGCTAATAAAACAGCTTAATGACGAGGGCACAGGGAGAAACTCAAAAATTGCACTACATAAAGATGGAAAAATCTTAACAAGAAAGCAAGCAGCTGACCATTTTGCGGACTCGTTCGCACAAGATAGCAATATCAAAATTAGTCCAGAGAATCAACAAGAGATTCGAGAGAAACGACAACATACAGGACAGAAGGAAATAGTACATGAGGTTCTGGAGGCACCCATCACAATCAGCGAACTGGAGCTAGCCATATCAAAACTGAAAATGAGAAAGTCACCAGGAGCTGATGGTATCTCCAATGAAATGATCAGGAACCTAGGAACAGAGGCCAAAACAAAGCTGTTACAGATCTTCAATAACAGCTGGACCTTAGGCAGTGTTCCACAAGCCTGGAGAGAAGCAATCATGATACCACTCCTAAAATCAGGGAAAGATGGTTCCATTGCCTCTAGCTACAGACCAATTAGCCTCACCAGCTGTCTCTGCAAAACACTGGAGCGCATCATCAATCACAGACTGCAGTGGTACATTGAAAGTAAAAACATCCTTGTGCCACAGCAGGCTGGCTTTAGGCAGTGCTACTCTACGGAAGATCAGACAACCTACCTCTCTCAAGAAATTGAGGATGCATTCCAAGAGAAGAAGCTGGTGCTTGCGGCATGGATAGATCTGAAGAAAGCCTTTGACAAAGTCTGGAAAGAAGGTCTGATGAAGAAACTGAGAAACTGCAAAGTCAATGGAAGAATGTACAAATGGGTGAAAGCATACTTGCACAACAGAAGAGCCCGAGTACAGATAGACGGACTCAAGAGCAAGAAAGTACTACTGCGTCACGGTGTCCCCCAGGGCGGAGTCTTGTCCCCCACACTTTTTCTAATCTTCATCAATGATCTTGTTGCTCACCTACCGCATGGAATTAAAGCGGCAATGTACGCCGATGACCTGGTTCTATGGAGCACAAATGAATATGCATCAGTGGCCACCAGATTGCTACAAAGAGCTGTAGATACATTTGCTGCATGGGCAAATAGATGGTGTGTCAGCATAAACACTGACAAGTGCAGCACCACCCTATTTACCCTCTCTCCAAAACAAAAGGCAGGGATCATCCAGATAAATGGAACACCCCTAAGAGAAGATAAAGAACCAACATACCTTGGAGTAACATTTGATGGCAAGCTGACATGGAGAAAGCACATCAACAAAGCAGTAGCAAAAGCCAGAAGGAAAATAGCCATCCTGAGAAAGCTAAGTGGAACCACATGGGGAGCCAGTACGAAAATACTTAGCAAAGTTTACCAACAGAGCATACGACCACACCTGGAATATGGGTCAACTGCGTGGTGTTCAGCATCAAATACCACACTACAAGAGCTGGACAAGGTGCAAAATCAAGCACTTAGAGTCACCACAGGAGGGATGAGATCAACCCCTATAGTGGAAATGGAGAAGATGGGGAGGACACAGGCACTGAGTGAGCGCAGAGATACGAAAACGCTAATACAAGCAGAAAAGTTCCTCAGCTTGCCAGGCCACCCTATGAAGAACAGATTTGAAAACCTAGCTATGGGGCGGTTGAAAAGAAGTAGTTTTATCCACCAGGCCAAACGACTCTGCAGAGAAACCACTGATCTGCCCACAGTTGGTATCCCCCTAACAACTATTCCAGAGCGAACTCCATGGAAAGATGAGCATAGACTATCATTACAAATCCAGACAAAAGTGAGAGGAATATTTGACAAGGAAGAACAGAACAGTGTGCAGCGCAGAACAGCCACTCTCAGCTTCCTTGATGAAGAATACCCACAGGACCTCTGGATCCGAGTCTACACAGATGGGTCAGCACAAAATGCTGTTCGAAATGGAGGAGCGGGAGTGTACATAGAATACCCAAATAATACTAGGGACACAGCCAGAGTACCGACAGGAAAGTACTGCCATAACTATGATGCCGAAATTGAGGCAATCAAGATAGCAACAGAGAAATTACTAAATAACAGCAATGGTACACAACCTGTGGTGCTACTAACAGATGCAAAATCAGTACTCGAGGCGCTCCTCTCTGGGAAATTGCCAGTACTAAGGACACTACTTTCTGAACTTAGCAGTCAGCATAAAGTCACCATACAGTGGATACCATCCCACTGTGGAGTACCCGGAAACGACAGAGCTGATCAATTGGCTAAGGAAGGAGCCAAAGAGGAACAGCCTGATGTGCCCGTTACATACCACCAAAAGAAAAGAATGATCAAATCAGTCAGAAAGCCACCAAAACCTGCTCAAGATGACTACCACATTATGGACAGACCAGAACAAGTCATTATTCTGCGCCTCAGAACAGGACACAATAGATTACGCAACCACATGTATACAAAATTCAAGATTGGTGAAACAGCCATGTGCACATGTGGATTGGCGTCGCAGACAGCAGAGCACATACTCCAAGACTGCCCAAAATATAACATATCTAGGCAAACCTTCTGGCCTAGAGAGACGACGGTGGAAGATAAACTCTATGGACCACTGTGTGAACTGAAAAAAACAGTTCAATTCATGCAAGAGACGACATTGCAGATATAGACATATTTCAAGCGAACGAAAGAAGAAGAAGAAGGTCTTAGCCATCAGTCAGAAAGCCACCAACACCTGCTCAAGATGACTACCACATTATAGACAGACCAGAACAATTCATTATTCTGCGCCTCAGAACAGGACACAATAGATTGCGCAACCACATGTATACAAAATTCAAGATTGGTGAATCAGCCATGTGCACATGTGGATTGGCGTTGCAGACAGCAGAGCTCATACTCCAAGACTGCCCAAAATATAACATATCTAGGCAAACCTTCTGGCCTAGCGAGACGACAATGGAAGATAAAACTCCATGGACCGCTGAGTGAACTAACAAAGACAGTTAAATACATTCAAGAGACAACATTGCAATTATAGACACATTTCAAGCGGAAGACAGAAGAAGGTCTTAGCCAGACATGACTGAGCTACCCTTTGACAATAGACGGTACTGCCCGCTTTCTGTTAGCGCCGATGTTGGGCGGTGCTCACCAAACCCGGCACTCCACATTGTGTCAACGGCTTCAGGCGGGGGAGTACAATTGGGAGGGTACAAGCTTTACCTTCTTCTTCTTCTTCTTCTTCTTCTTCTTCTTCTTCTTCTTCCTCTTCTTCTTCTTCTTCTTCTTCTTCTTCTTCTTCTTCTTCTTCTTCTTCAGCGTTCCGAGCCATTGAGGTTCTTTGCTGCAGATACAATCCGTCTCCATTCGTCTCTCTGGTTGACCTTCTCTTGCCAGTCGTTGATTCCAAGTGCTTGTAGGTCTGTATATATATATTATCTCTCCGCCGTCTTCTTGGTACAAGCTTTACCATAGTGCGAGAAAATGTAACCTACAGACTAGATCAGTGTTTCCCAACGTGGGGCCCACGCCCCACAGGGGGGCAATTTGACTGTTAAGGGGGGCAATTCGAAAATGGAAGAAATCGGCTGAATATAATAAAACGGGGAGACTTGAGACTGAAGTTAACTAAATTGGAACCTGACATAAGATCTCTTTGCAGCAAGCATCAAGCGCAAGGATCTCACTAAATTTAAATAATTACAAATAATTAAAATAATATAGAAAAATCTTTCATTAAATTTATTTTGTACTTGAATTTCAGTTCTCCATTATATGTTTTGAAAATTTACTTACTGTGTTTGCTCAATAATTACCTAGTGATTTCTTCCTAAAACCTATCATTCAAGTTTCTTTAGTGAACATTTCAATTTTTGAATATTAAAAATAATGTATATGTTGAGGGGGGTCATGGGGCGGGGGAGGGGGGCAATATGAATTTTAGAAAGGCTTAAGTGGGGCATGGTACAAAAAAGGTTGGGAAACACTGGACTAGATGGCAGGGCAGGGCAGACCAGGCCCTAAGTCTTGGCCGGCAACTGGTCTATAATGGAAGCTCCGACAGACGGACAATTACAGTATTGCTTTGCTGATCCGGCAGCTTCTGCATCTTGCCTTGTTCCAGACGTATTGGCGTAACAATAACTCCTCTGGAGTAAACTAGGCAGGCCGAGAGAGGGATCATACTGCATGGGCAACACATGGTCTCTAACTTCAACCCAGGCTGTGAAGAGGTTTAACTTCATTTTTTAAACTATTGTCTGTCAAGACGGTAAGGTGCCAGTCAGCCACACGTCCACAGTTTTACCGCAGTTATATTCATGTATGTATATTTCTATCGGAATGCAGAAACGTTTCTCCAGACCAGTTACCAAAGTACCAACTCCACAGGAAACTGTCGCCCCCCCCCCACTAAACACAACAACAACAACAACAACACACACACACACACACACACACACACACACACACACACACACACTTTTGTTCAAGACTGGCACTGATACTTCACGTGTGAGAGTGGGTATCTTATGCTGTGACAAGGCCACGATTGAGCACAGCTGGGATCAGGTGTAGGCTGGCACGGTTCCTCCTCAGGTCTTAGATATTTCACTATCAACACTCCAACTCAATTCCCCTATGGATATAGTTGATAACAAAATGTGTAAACGAACGAACGAACTTTATTTTCAAAGGATCATAAATTGAGCGCTCAGGTCCGTCTTACATTCGGTCCTTCCAATCTTTCATCTTTCGTACATCAATTATCTATTGCGCATGTTACTTTCGTAGACATAAAGTGTAGTATATAAAAAATTACCCCCCGATTTGACCTCCATACCATGTTTAATAAACATACAAAACGCCATGTTACCTTAAGTTAAACCGTTACTGAAATGTGGAAAGATTCACAAAGGCGGGTAAGACAGGAAGTTATCAATCATCGGGTTGAAAATACGTTTATATCCTTTATTTTAGGCTCTGGGTGCACCTGAGGTGGTTCTCAATGAACACTCCAACCTATTTAAGTCCTATCTCAGCCCACTCCTCAAAGTCCAGCTACTGGTTTAGTTGTCTTTTTTGACAGCGAGTTGTAAGGAAAATAACACTCGGGTCCTGCGTGTTTCCCTATCGCACATTTGTTTCCTAGGTGAAGGTGAATTTCTGAAGGTCGGTCAGTTGTGTTCCTTCATTTGGGTAAACTGAATATATAAATCCTGATTATTAGTGGACTTTAGAATTGGTTATTTACGTACCTGAAGGAAGTCTACGTGGCGAAATAGTAACATCTGGCACCTCCGAAGGTTGTGGGTTTGATCCCTAATTATATATTCATTTAACGGGTGCAATTTTCTCCTCGGAGATCGTTTAGGGTCGTCGCTGAAGCTACGGTGTCAGTCGCTTTGTGCGACGCTTTCGGCACGTCGCTCTGAGAAAAGAGACCAAGCTATATGGAATAAACCCTGGTGCAATGGAGTTGATCTTTTTACTTTTAAATGTACATGAAATGAGGTTTAACTGCGCCAAAGATATGGAAATGTAGACAGCTTGGACAATGCGAAGTCTAGAAATCAGAATTAGTTTATAATAATCTATACAACTTGGACAATACGAAGTTTAGATATCAAAATTAGTTTATAATAATCTATACAACTTGGACAATACGAAGTTTAGATATCAAAATTAGTTTATAATAATCTATACAACTTGGACAATACGAAGTTTAGATATCAAAATTAGTTTATAATAATCTATACAACTTGGACAATACGAAGTTTAGATATCAAAATTAGTTTATAATAATCTATACAAATGGGACAATAGGAAATGTAGAGATCAGATTTATGAGAATCCAAATTAAAACTTCACAATTGTGGCTGTCGCTGTTGTCTTACGTTTATGCTATTGGGTGTCGCTGGAAGATAATTTGTGACTTTTCTGCTCCTGTGACATGCAACTTACCTCCAATTTCCTCCATGATTCGTAAGCAGTATATTTCTAGGATCAAGTATATTCCCTACCGGTTTGCTAGATAGACCTGTTATGGGTTCCTGATCTGTTGTGGTTAATTTGGCAAAATGTATGTGGAAGTCGATCTCTTGGGAATGGGGGAAATCTGGCGATTATGTCCCCTCATTCTCGTTTTGTTTCTGTCTTTAATAAATGCTGACACAATGTTACACTAACAAGGAGGAATAAGAAAATAAATGTGGAGGGGTGAAGTGGCGTCGGAAGCGGAGGCAGAAGAAAAAGAAATTGAGGAGTAGGAAGGAAGGAAGGAAGGAAGGAAGGAAGGAAGGAAGGAAGGAAGGAAGAAGAAGAAGAAGAAGAAGAAGAAGAAGAAGAAGAAGAAGAAGAAGAAGAAGAAGAAGAAGAAGAAGAAGAAAAAGAAGGAGGAGGAGGAGGAGGAGAAGAAGAAGAAGAAGAAGAAGAAGAAGAAGAAGAAGAAGAAGAAGAAGAAGAAGAAGAAGAAGAAGAAGAAGAAGAAGAAGAAGAAGAAGAAGAAGAAGAAGAAGAAGAACCAGAACCAGAACCAGAACCAGAACCAGAAGAAGAACCAGAAGAAGAACCAGAAGAAGAAAGTGAAGCTGGTACATTGTTACATCTGTTCTCAGATATCAGATACATTATAGACGTGCTAACAGCCGGGCTGGACACCCTCAAGCTTCAAACAAGGAGTTTCGATCTTCTTGAATTTTAAACCCTTTAAAATGTAAGAGCACCGACTTCATTGCACCAGGTTTTATCCCACATGGCTCGGTCTCTTTTCGCTGGGCGGAATGCCGAAAGCGTCGCACACTACACGAACTCCGTAGCTCCAACGTCGACCCCCAGGAGTTTTCGAGAAAATTGCACTCGTGAAAGGAACTACGTAGGCCGGAATCGAACCCACAATCTTCGGAAAGCGAGAAAGGCACGTAACCACTTAGGCACGGAGATTCCCTTTTTAATTGATTAAATGCCATAGGATGATTAATCGTCTTCAGCGACTTTCCATATTATCCTTGGACTTATACACAGTAGTTTCCCCCTGAAACCTACTTTATTTTGATATATAATACAACATGTCTGCTACAATATTAACAACTTTAAAGCCATAACTGTGACATACCCCTACTTCCCATATTCTGTCGTCCATTTTTGTTTGGTCCAAACCTAACTTTGGTTTGACACTGGGTCCGTTAAACCCTTCAAACATGCAACCCCGTGTCCTAGATAAAAGAAGTAGAGGCATGAAATAAAACAGGAAAAACACAAAACAATCTCGGAAAGGGCTCTAACATATCACTTTCCTGGAGACAGATTTACAACTGTAAATCACCTTCTCTAGACTTGAGACAACAGCAGTAATTTACAATCAACACTTACCCTATTTACCTTAAGGTATCCACATTGTTAGGTAATTTGCTTACAACACTTGTTATGGCACTCCACGGGCGGCAGTACTCTGCACTATTATGTTGTAAAAACTGCCGCGAAACCCGGATTAACTTTCTTGTTTCTAACGGACATTCCAGGTCTTATAGCAATTTAGACTTTAATGCCAGCCACGTTTTCATGTGCAGACATTTTTCGTAGGTTTGTGAAACTATGTGCCCTGTAGCTTCAAACGATGTGTGTATTAGTATGAACTCCAAATCGGAGCAAGCACGACCGGGGGTTTCTCATCATCAGGGGAAGTTCTCCCCTCGGCGATTATTTTGGCCTTTTTTCCTTTCATACAATGTCGGGGAGCGGGCCCGTCTGGGTCATGACTTTTTTCTCCTGTCTTCGAGACGTATCGGGTTTCGCACTTATCCCAAATTAGCATCGTTATCTGTGCCTGCCCGGAGGCCATCCCGCCCTCAGGGAGGCGAACATTATGCACCCGGTGCATCTACCAACGTTATCATTACACCTTCTCTTGACCGCATGCAACTGCGGCACCTCCAGGGCAACGGCGGTGACAGGCCGGCAAAACCGGACGAGGGTAACCGATTCGGCGTCAAACCAATCGGTAAACTAGGGTATGCTTACCCAGCATGTGAAGACAGGATTCGGCAGACTGCGCGGAAGAAATCATTGATGATTCAACGGGCAAGGCTGCGTTTACCTGCAAAGCGTTGTGGAACGTAATGAGCACGGCAAGGCACGTTGAGCGCCTTGGTCATCCAATGCACCTATATTCGTCTCCAGTCGTCTTGACTTGTCTTTCCACTGGATTCTGATGGGCTCTGGCGATAGAGTGTGGTCGACGAATTGCGTAACTCTTCCTCACTTTAATTTAATTCATCGCGCAAGTCATTCTTCATCCAACTTCATCTTGGCAACAGGAAAGCCAGCTTCTTTCACCCGATCGCTAAGCCTCTTTCCTCAGCTCCACTTCGGTGGCTTGCTATGACCCAATAGGCGTAATTTCCGCCATATTGCCTACTTCATACTCTGTTCACAGTTTATCAAAACGTCCTTCTCCACGCACCCAGCGGAAGCCAGTTCTTCCTCTGGGCTTATTAACCCAGCCGTCTACGACATTTAACATTTACTAAACAGAAAGCCAGCATTTAAGGACGATATTGCCAGCAAGGAACAGTATTTGCGAGGAATAAATCGTATCCTCCCTGCATTCAGGCCTACAAAATGTCATGGCTCTACCTCATCCCAGATTGATACAGATTTCTGTTACGGAATATGTTTGTTTATTTGTTTGTTTGTTTGTTTGTTTGTTTGTTTTGTCTGCAATGGCATGTGTCCAACTTTGTGCTGACCGACTCCTACCTGGTCTACCAGAGCCCATATCATGTTTTCCAGCACTGATCTAGCCAAGCCACCATGACGTTTGATGTGGCCAAAGTATCTCAGTTGCCGAGACACGACACCGTTTATGGACCAGGTTTCTTCCATGTTTGGTATTTTAGAATCTCAGCATTTATCTCTACATGGTGCTAGACCCATGTATGTACAGACCAATCGACACCCGAGTGGTGATGTTGTCAGTAGCTACTTCCTGTACTTCCCAAGATATTATCTAGGTAATTCCTTGAGTGAGCCCAGTGCCAGAGCGCTATGTATCGGCTCTGCACTTATGGAAGCCTCTTTGGATGGCAGTAAATGTCCATGGATTGCCCCTGCCTTCACTTAAGAGCTGACCGTGAAGTCTTCGACCGTTCTAACTTGACCAGCTGGGCTGTGGACGGCACCACAACAGTGAGAGTACCCCGGGAATGCTAACTTGTTTAAAAAACGCACGCTAAAGTCGGCATGTATTGGCCTAAGTGTTTGGGCCCACGGATGCATAACGAGACACACCGCAATTACGTCTGAAAGATACATTCCGGATGAACGCAGAATAAGAAGATATTCTCTATGTCTTACCCTTGCTCTTTCTTCATCAATTTTGTCAGTTGTCACAAAGTGTTCAGGGTTTAGTCAGATATGACTCAGATATGACAGTAATGGTGCTACCTGTTTTCTCTTAGGGCCGAATGTTGGGCGGCGCTCACCAAACCCGACACCCCACATTGTGCCAACGGCTTCGGGTGTAGGAGGGAGATTGGGATAGTACAAGAATGATCCTGGTGCGAATAAATGCAATTTAAAGACTACATATCATGGCAACCGACCTCCGTGGCCAAAGGCTTGCGAACGCGGTTCGTGAGCCGCTTACCAGGCGTTCTAACCTCAGCTGGGACCGATTTGTGCAGCAGACCGTGTCGCGTTGTGTTATAAACGTGTTGGTATGGGAGCCGGTCGTTCAGAAATCAATGGCAAACTACAGAAAGTAAAACTTGCCTAGTACATCAACAGCCGCTGACAAATGCTGGTGTTGACTGCAACGTTCTGTAAGGAATATGCAACATTTAGAAAAAAATCATGGCAGGGCAGACCAGACACTAAGCCTTGGTCGGCAGCGGGTAAAGGATCGAAACTCCGACAGGCGGACAGTTAGAACATTGCTTTGCTGATCCGCCAGCTCCCGCAGCTAACCGTGTTCCAGATGTATTGGTGTTATCTTTCCTCTGGGGTAAACTAGGCATTCCTAGAGAGGGATCATACTGAATGGGCAACACATGAGCTCTACAATTCAGTCCAGACTTTGTGTTATGGAGAGGTATTAAAACAGCATTAAAACACCACACTACAAGAGCTGGACAAAGTGCAAAATCAAGCACTTAGAGTCACCACAGGAGGGTTAAGATCAACGCCTATAGTGGAAATGGAGAAGATGGGGAGGACATAAGCACTGAGTGAGCGCAGAGATACGAAAACGCTAATATAAGCAGAAAAGTTCCTCAGCTTGCCAGGCCACCCTATGAAGAACAGATCTGAAAACCTAGCTATGGGTTGAAAAAAAGTAGTTTTATCCACCAGGCCAAACGACTCTGCAGAGAAACCACCGATCTGCCCATAGTTGGTATCCCCCTAACAACTATTCCAGAGCGAACTCCATGGAAAGATGAACATAGACTATCATTACAAATCCAGAAAAAAGTGAGAGGAATATTTGACAAGGAAGAACAGAACAGTGTGCAGCGCAGAACAGCCACTCTCAGCTTCCTTGATGAAGAATACCCTCAGGACCTCTGGATCCGAGTCTACACAGATGGGTCAGCACAAAATGCTGTTCGAAATGGAGGAGCGGGAGTGTACATAGAACACCCAAATAGTACTAGGGACACAGCTAGAGTACCGACAGGAAAGTACTGCCATAACTACGATGCTGAAATTGAGGTAATCAAGATAGCAACAGAGAAATTACTAAATACCAGCAATGGTACACAACCTGTGGTGCTATTGACAGATGTAAAATCAGTACTCGAGGCTCTCCTGTCTGGGAAATTGCCAGTACTCAGGACACTACTTTCTGAACTTAGTAGTCAACATAAGGTCACCATACAGTGGATATCATCCCACTGTGGAGTACCCGGAAATGACAGAGCTGATCAATTGGCTAAGGAAGGAGCCAATGAAGAACAGCCTGATGTGCCCGTTACATACCACCAAAAGAAAAGAATGATCAAATCAGTCAGAAAGCCACCAAAACCTGCTCAAGATGACTACCACGTTATGGATAGACCAGAACAAGTCATTATTCTGCACCTCAGAACAGGGCACAATAGATTACGCAACCACATGTATACAAAATTCAAGATTGGTGAAACAGCCATGTGCACATGTGGATTGGCGTCGCAGACAGAAGTGAACATACTCCAAGACTGCCCAAAATATAACATATCTAGGCAAACCTTCTGGCCTAGAGCGACGACAGTGGAAGATAAACTCTATGGACCGCTGTGTGAACTGAAAAAGGCAGTTCAATTCATACAAGAGACAGCATTGCAGTTATAGACATATTTCAAGCGAACGAAAGAAGAAGAAATGGAGAGGTATAACTCCATCCCTGGTCCCCGCCACGGGTTGTAGTTATTGTGCCTTTTTTTAAGCTTAATGTAACAAACTATCGTCTGCCAAGACGGCCAGGTGCCATTATCACTAAGTGTTTTATTATATCGCTCCTCATAACGTGTACAAACAATCTTGACTGTTTACGTCCATGTCTCTAATTTATGGTTTCTTATACAGTGGGCAACAAATAAGTATATGACTGTCACCTTGCCGTCTTGATAAACAATAGTTTGTAAAATGGAGTTATATCTCTCCATAACCCAAAGCCGGGGCTGAATTCAGAGACCATGCGTTACCATGCAGCATGATCACTCTCTCGGCCTGCTTAGGTTGATTCAGAGAAAAAGTAACAACAATACGCCTGAAACAAGACAAGTTGCAGAAGCTGCCGGATCAGCAAGACAATGCTCTAACTGTCCGCCTGTCGGAGATTTCATCCAAGACCAGTTGCCGACTAAGGCTTAGGGTCTGGTCTGCCAGCTACAACATTTAGTCTGTAGGTTGCATTACCTCCACTAGGGTGAGGCTGATACGCTACGAATTGTGCCCCTCCGCACGACCCCGCTGGGAGAATGTGAGGAGTCGGGTGTGGTGAGCACCGTCTAACATTCAGCGATAAAAGAAGGCGAGTAGTACCGTCTACTGTTATACGGTAGCTCAGTCATATCTGACTTAGACCTGGCTTAAATGAATAATAATATATTGGACGATTTATTGCCTGGCATATTTTGTTACATCTCGTCAGGTACATACTGCAGAAATCACACAACATAAGCTAAAACAAAACGATAAACCCCTTAAGCTGAAATATGCAACATACATATTCCCACTGTGAATTGAATTATCTACCACGGTAATTTTAAACTGAATATCATATATACAATCGATTTAACGTACGTTACATTAAGTGATGGCTCCGTGGCGAAGTTGTTACGGACGCGTTCGAAACACAGCTGTGGGCGATATGGCAGCAAACCTCCCTACGTCCTGTAAAGTACATGTAACTAACTTTAACTTTAAGTGAATGTCGGTATAGCTTTGTCGAAATGCCAACCATCTCAAGTGGCGTACAGTTGGTAATGAATTAGCATTAGTCTGGTTCCATTACACGTTGGATAATAAATGAGTATTACAAATATGGTCCCGCAGATAACATCCTGGTGTCCGTTTATTGAATAATTATACGTGCTTTGTTATAATTATAATATCTATTAACTTTATTAGCTGTATATTAGCTCGTATATATAAATATATATATATATTTTATATATATAAGTGCGTGAGTGTGTGGGAGTGTCTGTACGTGTGTGGAGGAGACAGCAGGGCTGTGAATGTCACCTTGTGAGGTTTTATAGATCTTATTTTGGTCTATACTGCATGCAATTAATCACTCAACACTCCGCATCCATGTTGATTTTGTGCACACGTGACAGCAGTAAATGTAGCGTAACTGACACGTGACTTCCCGAAACGTGCTACTACAGCCGTAACGAAAACAATACCAAAAAAAAAAACCTAAAGCATACTTTCGAGGGCCTACTCTCTTACAGTCATTAAGTAACAGGGATTTTATTATATTATAAAGCGCACGGAAAAGCATGGAGTAACGGAAAATCTTATTTCAGGAAACAATCTTAAGCAATACGCTACGTAGCGTGTGTGAGGATTAAACAGTTTGCGCATGCACAGTGGCGATTACAAAATGGCTGCAAAGTGGACAAAGGAACAACAAGACGATTTGTTTTCATGAAATACCCCATTCAAAAGTCAATGGCAACATCAAGGCTTTAGCACACACAACCACTCAGACTAATCGTGCAGCCTCACACAGGACATGCTGGAATCAACAACCATTTAACTGATCTAGTGCCATGTGGCAATACATCTTCGTAAGCGACTTACCATATCTGACATGGGTTTATATATCGCCGAAATGTTGTCATTGCGAGATGTTGTCTCAATTAAAGTATCAATACAGGTAGTTTTCCCTAAGCAGCCAGCTTTAATTTGCTATATAATACAGAATGTCTGCTACCATATTAACAACTGTTAGATCCCAACTGTGACACACCACTACTTACCAATCTTCCGCCATCCAGTTTTGTTTAGTCCATACCCACGTTTTGTTTGGCACCGAATATGTTAAACTGTATCAATGCCTGACTTGCGCCATTGTGCAAATATTATTCTAATCTTTATGAAACATTGTGACATCGCTTTAAATGTCCTGAAGTTTCAGAAGTCAAGGGAAAGCTATCACAACCGTCTCCAACAGTTACAAACGTGTCTTCGGTATGAGTAACAGCTTCAGGGAAATCGCGTTTTTCATAAGAATAGCACTAGGCAAATAAAAGTAGACGGTGTCTCCGTGTCGATGACGTTTTGCCGGCTGTCTTGCGCTTCAAAGGTTATAAGTTAGACTCCGGGCTTCGACCTTCAATTCGCGGGTGCAACTTTCTTGGCTATTTCTGTGGGTCGTCGCTGAAGCTACGGAGTTCGTGCTTTGTGTGGCATTTTCGGAGGACACCGTGTGGAAAGAGACCGAGCCATATGGGCTAAAACCCTGTGCAAAAAAAGTCGGCCCTCTTGCCTTTGTAGACAGCTCAACACTTGTGGAATCAACAACATCCTGAAAGTAGAACATCAAATGCTTTGGACACATTCTGAGAATAATGAACGAGAGAACCTGGTGACAACTGGCAAGATTGAGGGGAAAAGAACAAGGGGAATGCAGATAAGTAAGTATTTGGATGGGCTGACCACATGGCATGGGGGAGACAAGAGCACAGAGCTGATCAATGACTCTAGTGATTGTGTAAGCTGGCAAAACATGACCGCCCACGCTTACCGACAAAGGCTACCTTCGCAATGGCAATTCTTGTTCTAATCTCTTCAAGGCATCTCCCATCAGATGTTATGACTGTGCCGAGATAACTGTATCGATTCACTTGCTTAAGAATATGCCCATTTACTTGTATATCACATTGTGGAATTTCCTTCTTCCCAGTCACGACCATAATCTGTCTTCTTAATATTCAGTTCAAACCCTAGTTGTTCACTGTGTGCAACAACCGCATCTACTAAATTTTGCAGGTCCTGTTCATTGTCTGCAATCAAGACTGTATCGTCTGCATATCTAATGTTATTGATGTATCGTCCCCCAATGTTGATTCCTTCCATATTTTCTATATTTCTGAAAATATTTTCACTGTACAGGGAAAACAGATCTGGAGACATTAAACATCCCTGCCTCACACCTCGTTTAATAGGCTGATATTGACCTACATCGTTATCAGTTCTGATGGCAGCTTGTTGTTTCCAATAGATGGTTTTTACAAGTCTAAGGTCTTTTCCATCAAACATACTGACCAATAAAAAGATATCAATAGAAACAAGAAAAAGAGTGTTGAAGTACTACAAAGAACCTGTACTTTTGTATGGACGTGAAGCGTGGACAATGAACAGTCAAGCTGAAAAACACCTGATGGCTGTGGAAATGTGGTTTCTGAGGAAAATGCAAAGAATACCATGGACAGACAGAAAAATCAATGAACAAGTCCTTCAAGAAACAAATGATGATCGTAAACTGATTAGAGACATTAGACAGAGACAGTTACATTTTTTGGGCATGTTATGAGAAGAAATGACTTGGAGAACTTGGTGACAACCGGCATGAAAGGGGAGAGACCAAGGGGAATACCGAGAAGTAAATACCTGGATGGCTTGGCCAAGTGGCATGGTCGAGACAGGAACACGGAGCTGATCCACGACTCTGGTGATCGAGTGAGGTGGCAAAACTCGACCGCCTACGCTTATAGCCATAGCAGATGGATGGATGGATGGATGGATGGATGGATGGATGGATGGATGGCTAGGCCCATATTTGTATGATCAATCAGCACAGAGTGGGTGTAGCGAACGAAAGAAGAAGAGAAGCCCTGAGTGGGTGTAGCGAACGGAAGAAAGAAGCAGTGGGAGGGTGATGTGGTCAGTTTTGTGCCGGTCCCTTTCACTTATCACAACATCTCTTGGTACCAGTGTTAGGCTGCCGGTTTTCCTGGCCTAGGCGTTAAACGACTTGCACCGTAATTCCGTTTGTCACACAGGGTAACGCAGCGCGTGAGAATTGGAAGCGGTTCTCGCCGCGTTGGTACCTTACGGAATAAGTAAGCCGGCCGTTCAGAAAGCAATGGCAAACTACTGAGCGTAATCTTGCCAAGAAATCAACGACAGCGGTAAAATGCTGGTGTTGACAGTGATGTCCCGTAAAGTATATGCGAAAAACAAGTGTTAGGCTAGGGAAGCTCACGTCAGTTTTAAAAATTCGAATCTGCCCAGATGCCAACTGAATTCATGCCCACAGGGTGGGTAGGCCAGCGTCTAGCCACTACGCCACCGCAGCTTCCATGCCCCATGTGGCTATGGACATGCTGCGATATTGATCTCGGAACCACGTGAACACGCCAGCGAAGAATGCCCGGAAAGCCAACAAACCAGGCCCTCTCTTGACCTTGTCCACACGCAGACACACGTTCCTGAAGATGAGATTTCTGAATCTGTGGTAATCATGTATGTAAATGAGTTTTAGTCTTTCAAAGCTACGACCGTGTGTCTAATGGAATTTTTGCCTTTACTTCGTAAAGACAATTGAGTCATTTAAGAACCAGTGACCGCTTTGTGTTCCATTTTCACGCTAGATACTCTAGGCCAGTGGTTCTTAACCGGTGGGGAATTCTCTCCCCCCCCCCCCCTGGGGGGGGGGGGGGGGGATTTAGGGTTTCCAGGGGTTGGGGGGAATGAAGATCATTTCAAGATCGCGTTAATACAAGAACCGATTACTTGATATTGCTTTTCCTTTCATACTTTACAGTTATGTACGTCTCATCCTTCTAAAATTCATTTTATAAAGTAAGTAGACCCACAAATCACGTTTTATGTGGATGTCTAGACCTGTTTTGCCGGTCTCTCTAGCCGAGGGGTTACACCACTTTCTCCGTAATCCCGTTTATCACGCAGAGTCTCGTAGCGGGCGAGAACTGGGAGCGGTTCGTCCCCTGCTGGTGACTTGCGGGATAACTGAGCCGGCCGCTCAGAAAGCAATGGCAAACTACTGAGCGTAATCTTGCCAAGAAATCAACAGACAGCTGAAAGATGCTGCTGTTGACAGCGATGTCCTGTAAAAGGATATGCGAATTTAAAACAAAAGACCTGTTTAACATATTTACCTTCCATTTTTACGTATACTGTGTAGGGGTGGGGGATTTTTAGGTAGGAAATATGAAAGTGATGACGTTCTGAAAATATGGTGAAGGGGGGCACGGGCCAAAAAAGGTTGAGAACCACTGCTCTAGGCAAACATTCAGTCCACGATACAAACAGTGAATAATTCACCTTCTACTGGGTACTGAATCCAGAACATTTTCTTGACAGATAGCGCACTAACCACGATGCCACAGTGCCTTCATTTTCATTGATTCACACCCTTATGTTTCACACACTTTGAGATAAACAGCACACATTTACCCCCACCATTTTCCGATCTTCTTCTTCTGCTGATTGTGTCTTTATATAGTCACTGTAGTGTCATATTCATAGTTATAAGTGATCGTGTTTTCCTTTCTTTTTTGTTTTTGTTTGCTGATGAATGCTTTTCGCCGCGACGTCCTCTGTTATCCATAATTATATATTGTACATCTGCTTTTAATGCTTCGTGTTTTTATGTTATTGACGATTCAACGGACTTTTTGATAAAACACACACGTACGTGACTGCTGCTGATGTTGTCTTGTTGAAACACAATGTAAATAAAGCTTTGATACCAAATTATGCAAACAACATATCTGTATCCTGTTACAAGAACAACCTGTCCCAAAACGGTTGCAGTCTTATAAACAAATTTTTGAGGCGTGACAAAGTGAATTTACTTAATTATGAAATGTTGTTTACTTTTGCATTGTTTTCTAAAGGGACATCTTGGGTTGAATTGGGTTAAGAACCAACATCACAGCACTCAGAACATTCCAATACGGGCGCCGTCCCCATCTTCAACAATCAGCGAAGAGTCCCAAAACTAATGGTAACAGTTGCAGTCTGATAGCGCCATCATGTTTTGCAGGCCTGAGAGCAACGAAGAATAAGCGGCCGATTTTCCCCTCACTTTGGTAAGAGACGAGCCCAGGCGCCTACCCCGCGTCTGACCCTGACCATTATATTACCAGCGCAGCTAGCTATCAACTTCGCCAACTCGCCAGCCATGCCCATGTCCTGGTGGGTGGGAAAGACGGGGTCTTTCATGCTTTAGATCCGAACTCCCAACCGTTACGCCAGCACCACTGTACGATGCTCACATTCGGTTAATACGCAACACAGTCTTTCCTCTATAACACACTCATTGCAGGTTAGGGCAGCTTGCTATCTCAGTTGCCCTCAGCGATCACAAACAACATCTGGGTAGCTCTGGGGCCTCACACGAAGGCTCTTTAGTTGTTAGTCGCGGTTCCAACTTCACGGCAAAGTATCATCCCATAATGCTCCGTTCCAATGCCAGTGAATATCAGATATAATTCTCCTCACTGTCCTATGTGAAAAGTGTAACAGACAGCAGTCCCGACAAACCACCAGCACGCACAGGCATACATGCATAAGGCGACAGGAAAGCTTTCGAGATTCTAACACAAAGCACTTATGGTCATCCTAACCTGAAGTCAGTCTGTTTCTTCATTTTCAACCTCTTCTCCGGTTACTAATTTTCTGTTTAACTGATGCGCGCTTCCGTGCAGGTTAGTTTGTACCAACGTGTTCTCACAACTAAACATGTAAACACTTTAACTCCTCACTTCCCAGCTTTAAAACAGTCACAACTTGACACCAGCATCATCATCATCAGTGGCGGACTGGCTAGCGTGTCGGCCTTTTCATTTGGAAAGTAGCAGATTATACTTTTGTTATGATTGTTACTTTGTTGTAGGATACGTTTACTGTGTGTTTGTTCTCTCTCTCTCTCTCTCTCTCTCTCTCTCTCTCTCTCTCTCTCTCTCTCTCTCTCTCTCTCCTCTCTCTCTCTCTCTCTCTCTCTCTGTATCTCTCTCTCGGACACATTGAGTACAAACAAACTTGAAAACTGCGTGACAGTCTGCACAGTTGATAGGAAATAGAACTAGACCATTACTGATCATCATCGCCATCATCATCATCATCATCATCATCATCATCATCATCATCATCATCATCATCATCATCATCGTCGTCGACGTCGTCGTCGTCGTCGTCGTCATCATCATTATCATGATCATCATGTGAGTTTTTACCATGTAAGTGCCTAGATGTGAGGATATGTGTGTGTGAGTGTGTATGTGGGCGATGTGTATGTGTGTGTGTGGGGGATGTATGGAGGATGTATGTGTGGAGGGGTCATGAGTGGGGGATGTGTGTGGGTGGATGGGGGATGTGTGGGCGGGTTAAAGGATGTGTGGTGGGTGGGGGATGTGTGTGTGCGTGAGGGATGTGTGTATTGGTGGGGGTTATTTTATTGTATGGGTGGAATGTGTGAGTGTTGGTGGGTGGGGTGGGGGGGGGGGTTGTGTTTGTGGGAAATGTGTATGTGGGTGGGTTGAGGGATGTGTGAGTGAATGGGTGTGTGGGGGTGTGGGGGGATGTGTGTGGACTGACGGGTGGGTGTTTGATGGGTGTGGGGATGTGAGTGTGGGTGGAGGATATGTCTGTGTGGATGGAGGTGTTTGTGGGTGGGTGGATGGTTATGGTGGGTGGTGAGGGTGTTTGTAGGTGGGGGATGTGTGGGTGGGTTGGAGATGGGTGCGGAGATGTGTGTGTGTGGGGGGGGGGTGAGGGATGTGTGGTGGGGATGTGAATGAGGGATGTGTGTGGGGGGACATATGTGTGGGTGGAGTGTTGTGTGGGAGGGGAGATATGTGTGGGTGAGGTGTGTGTGGTTGGGTGGGGGAGGTGTTATTGGGTGTGGGATATGCGAGTGGGTAAAGGATGTTTGTGAGCGTGGGGATGTGTGTTTGGCTGGGTGGTTGGGGTGTGTGAGTGTGGGTGGGTAGATGTGAGATGTGTCTGTTGATGAGCGGGTGTGGGGGGGGGGGGTGTTTGGGTATGAGTGGTTGAGGGATGAGTACGTGAGTGGATGGATGTGTGGGAGGATGAGTGTATGGGTGGGGGATGTGTGTGTGGGTGGAAAGATGTGTGTGGGTGGAATATGTGTGTGGGGGTATATGTGTGTGGTGGGGTGTATGTGGGTGGGAGGTGTGTGTTTGTGGATGAGGGATGTGTTGTTGGGTGGGGATGTGTGTGGGGGATGTGTGTGTGTGTGGGTGGGGAGATGTGTGTGTGGGCGGGAGTGTGTGAGGGTGGGGGATGTGTGGTTAAGGGATTGTGATTGGGGGATGGGCGAGTGGGGGTGGGCGGGTGGAGGATGTGTGGGTGGGTGAGTGTGTGTAGGTTGGGGGATGGGTGGGGGATGTGTGTGTGTCGGGGGTTTCGGGATGTGTGGGTGGGTTGGGGGAGATTGTGTGGGTGGGGATGTGGGCAAGTGGGGGAAATATTCGTGGTTGCGCGTTTTGTGTGTGGGTAGACGCGCGATGTGTGGGTTAGCGGGTATATGTGTGGGTGGGGGATGTGTGGTTGGGGGATGTGTGATTGGCTGGATGGTTGGGGGTGTGTGGGTGGATGGTGGAGGATATGTGGGTGGGTGACTGTTGGTTGGTGGAGGATGTGTGTGTGTGGGTGGGGAGATGTGTGTGAGTGTTAGAGGTGTGTGTTGGTTAAGGGTGGGTGGGTGTATGTATGTGTGCCTGAGGATGTGTGGAGTTTGGGTGTAGGTGGGGGTGTATGTGGGTGTGGGATGTGGAGGATGGGAGGATGTGTGGGGGAATGTATGTGTGCCTGGGTGTGTGTGTGTGTGTGTGTGTGTGTGTGTGTGTGTGTGTGTGTGTGTGTGTGGTTGGGTGCGTGGGTGGGTGGGGGATGTGTCTCATTAATGGTAATATGCTTTGTTTATGTTTACAACATTCTTATGACCATGTTTTTGTTTCCTCTGTGAATGTATTATGCACTATTGATGTACGAAAGATGAGTGATTGGAAGATCCGAATGTAAGACGGGCCTGCGTGCCCAGTTTGTTACCCTTTGAAAATAAAGTCCGTTCGATCGTTCGTTCGTTCGTTCATCATCATCATCATCATCATCATCATCATCATCATCATCATCATCATCATCATCATCATCATCATCATCATCGTTATCATCATCATCTTCATCTTCATGTGGTATGCCTACAAGTTTTGAGCGTTTAGGGTTGGCTGTCTCACACCGTCACCAGAGCCTTGGTTCAGGTCTGTGTTCTTGCCAAGATTATCTTATATGACCAAGCCAACCAGGTGTGCGCCGCTTTGCTTTCCCCTGGCTATATCCCATCAACTGTGCAAGTCTTCACTCAGTTTTCGAGTTTTTGTATACTCACTGTTTCCGAGAGAGAGAGAGAGAGAGAGAGAGAGAGAGAGAGAGAGAGAGAGAGAGAGAGAGAGAAGAGAGAGACAGGGGGATACAGTGAGAGAGACAGCAAAAGACAGATAGAGATAGTGAGATACATAATTATAATTTTAATTTAGAGAGAGAGAAACACAAAGAGAGACAGGGACAGAAAGAGACAGCGACACAGAGAGAGACAGAGAGATAGAAAGAGACAGAGAGAGACAGAGAGAGAGAGACAGAGAGAGAGAAAGAGACAGAGAGAGACAGAGAGATACAGCGATAGACAGACAGAGAGAGAGAGAGAGAGAGAGAGAGAGAGAGAGAGAGAGAGAGGCAGAGAAAAACAAAAAGAAACAGATATAGAAAGAGACAGAGAGAGAGAGACAGAAAGAGACAGAGCGAGAGACAAAGAGAGACAGAAAGACAGAGAGAGACAGAAACAGACAAAGCGAGAGACAGAGAGAGACAGAAAGACAGAGAGAGACATAAAGACAGAGAGAGAGAGAGAGAGAGAGAGAGAGAGAGAGAGAGAGAGAGAGAGAGAGAGAGAGAGAGAAGACAAATACAGACACAGTGAATTACATAAATAAACTGCATAGAACAGTGGTTCTCAACCTCTTCTGGCCCATTCACCACTTCACAATATGTTCAGAATTGATTGATTGATTGATTGATTTAGGAATCGACATCACAGCATTCGGGGCATTCCCATAAGCGCTCCGTCCCCATCCTCAGCAGCCAGCGAAGAGTTCCAAAACCAATAGTACCAGTCGCAATCTGATTATATGTCCGTCTCGCCTTTCCTCTGAGCGTTGAGCGTCGACCAGATCCCCTCGTCACTCCTCGCTGTCTCATTCTTGCCAGACTATGGTAATCCATTTGCTCCTCCGAGGTGTACACGTGCTCCCACAAGGCCGCAACCAAGTCTGCCTTGTCATGACAAGGGTGACATTTATGTTCATAATGTCACCTCCCGCCCCCCGGCCCCCCCCCTATCCTTTCGTATTTCCTCCCTATAAATCACCCTTCCTCCGGGTTCCTATACAGTATATGTAAAAATGGAAGCTAAATTTAATAGCACATACTAGAACAAGTCTAGACGTCTACATAAAACGTGATTTGCGAGTCTACTTACATTATACAACGAATTTCAGAAGGGTGAGAAGTACAGAACCGTAAAGTGTGGAGGGAAAAACAATGTCAAGTAATCGGTTCTTGTATTAACGCGATCTTGAAATAATCTTAATCCTCCTCCCCCCTTTTTGTTTATGTTGCATATCCCTTACAGGACGTTGCAGTCAACACCAGCATTTTTCAGCTGCTTTTGAAGTACTAGACTAGACAAGATTACGCTCAGTAGTTTGCCATTGCTTTCTGAGCGACCGACTCACATACCCTTTTAAGTTACCATCGCGGCGCGAACCGCTGCCGATTCTCGCGCAGCTGCGTTACTCACGAGAATGTACGGGATTAAGGAGAAAGACGTTAAATTCTGCGCCAGGGAGACCGGCATTTTTGGGGGCACCCTAGAATTCTCCCCTGCTGGGGGGGGGGGGGGGGAGGGGGAGGGGGATTTCCCACCGGTTTAGAACCACTGGCATAGAAAGTAACAACCATAACAGAAACATAATCTGCTACTTTCCAAATGAAAAACAAAGAAATGACAACCACAGGACTACTACATATCGACGGCGGTCAAGAAATAAAAAGCCTTTATGAAACAATATGTTCACAGAACAAACATTGTTTGATAACAAACTAGAAGAGAATAACGAACCTTAGAAAATGGACCCTCCTAAGGGGTTGATCGTTAAAAGGGCAATCACACGAACAGCGTAAGAAAAATGAAAATAAGGGATGCAGAAGTGTTTCCAAGGCACCAGGGCCGGGTTATATACTGGCCAAGACCTATTGACGCGTCCTCGTCTAGCGTCCTGGGCAACAGGTCCCTTCGGAGTCCTGGCTAAAGTCAGTAGGATCGCCGTTTCCTCCGAAGTCGGAGAGTATCTGCCTGTACGGCGAGGAACCACCAGTCTGCACACCAATAAGCCAGACATGAGACAACGGATACTCACGCAAACCTCAGGTCCTGTATGACATCACACTGATGTTGGACAACAGGATGCCTTCATCCGACATACAGGACTTCTCGTTGGAGCTCAAGCCAACGAACACAAGCAAGCAAGCAAGCAAATGAAAACAAAATAATGTTCAGCAAAAGGAATACATTGGAGTCTAGCAACTAACGCACAACCCCAATTATAATTGTATTAAAGGTTTAAGGGGGAAAGACCAAATAAATCTCCGTGAGTGTGAGAGTTCAGACTGTAAAGGTTAAAAGTTGAAGGTGATCACACGGACAATGTTAGAATGTCAAGTGGTGATATATTCCACTAACATTTAAATGTAATCCGGCGGATGATGTTCTGTCCAGGACAAGTGATGAACACTACTCTGATAACCCAGTTAAAGGAATGTGTTAAGTTAGTCAACGGATATAACGAGCCCGAGCAGGCCTGGTTAGTCTGCGGGCAGTCTGGACATCACGTGGGATGTTCGTTGTAGGCACGTATATCTTTGCGTGGTTTATTGTAGTCTATCCCAGTTACTCCATTTTTATTTTACCACGTCGGGATCAGCATGTCAGAATGGATAACAGCGCATGCTCTTAAACTTTCGGTGTGCTTATGCCGAGGTACCGAGTTCAAGCCATTAACCAATTAGTTGGAATAAAATGTAGACTTCTCGTCCTTGACTTGGGGACGTAAATTATAAGTGTAGGTCAGCATGGCCGAATGGATAAGAACTCGTGTTCTTAAACATCCAGTGTGCTAATGCCGAGGTAAGCGGTTCAACCCTTACACCGGACAGTTGGACTAAAATGTTGACCTGTGGTCTTTGACTTGGGGACGTAAATTACAAGTACCTCAGAAGTCGAAGTCGGTTCGCCACATGGCGAGCGATCCTGGTAATAAGGAAAGCTACTGGCGAAGGGGTTAACTGCGCTGTTCGTAATCCCGTATACTCTCGTGGGAAACAGCTGCGCGAGATTCGATAGCGGATCGCGTTGCGTTAGTTACTTACGGAGGGTATGTGAGCCGGTCGCTCAGAAAGCAATGGCAAACTGCTGAGCTTAAAACTTGCCAAGACATCAACAGCAGCTGAAAAACGCTGGTGTTGACTGCAATGTCCTGTAAAGGATATGCGAAAAAAAATCCACTCGCAAAAATCAGTCCAGTGCTACTAGAGGTGGTAGCACGCGTATTTTTTATTTATTTATTTATTTTTGCATATCCCTTACAGGACGTTGCAGTCAACATCAGCATTTTCCAGCTACTGTTGATGTACTAGGCAAGATTACGCTCAGTAGTTTGCCATTGCTTTCTGAGCGACCGGCTCAGATACCCCGTAAGTTACCAACTCGGCGAGAACCGCTACCGATTCTCGCGCATGTTACGTTACTCACGAGAATATACGGGATTACGGAGAAAGACGTTAATACCTGAGCCAGGAAGACCGGCAGCACGTGTATGGATTACGCTTAAGTTAAAAACAAAACAACAACTTAATCATATGTGACAGTTACACTGAAAGCTTTCAACGAAGTTATAACAATTTAATTGCTGACCTTTTTACCTGACATCGCATTCAACCCTAACATACTATGGCTGTTTGTGTTTTACTGGGCAATACGTTCAGTAGTATGCCATTGCTTTCTGAACGACTGACGCTCATATCGTTGTTAAATATCAACACAAGGCGGTGTGCTTCTAAATCGCTTGCAGTTAATTTCGAACGCGCTATGGGGGATTGCGAATCGCCATCGCTATTCTTCAAAACAGACATGATCCTCTCTGGATCTACGGAGTTCGTGCCCTGTGCGACGCATTCGGCATGACGCCTTGCGGAAAGAGACCGAGCTATATGGGATAAAACCGGGTGCAATGAAGGCGATGCTCTTACTTTTTAAGCATTTTCTTTTAGACATCGAACAACAACCAATAGTATCCGTTAGAGCACGTGATTTGTCCCGGGTAAAGATGGCTGACTCTTTATGACGTCATACACCTCTGAATGACAAGGTCGCTGTAAAGTGGGGCACACGTTTTGAAGATTTATGTCCTCAACTGTACTGTCAGTAAAAGGAGCCCCTACTTTCTCAACTCTTGCTGTCTTAGAGTAAGATAGCATGCTACACAACAGAAGGCAAGTGTGAAAGACAGATAGTACTGATCATATTTATCATCATCATCATCATTATCGTCATCAAGTACCATGACGATAAGAGTCCCGTCAAGGTTTGTCATGTCACAGGATCACAGAGTCTGGCATCAGGTCTCTGTTCGTGTCTTGATTATACCACGTGACCAAGTCATCCAGGCATTTATCTTACTGTCTTCATCGAGCTCTTTTCCCATCAAGTTTGCAGACTGTCGCAATGTTTTCACAGTTATCTCTCATCAAGTTTGCAGATTGTCGCTAAGTTTTCACAGTTATCTCCCATCAAGTTTGCAAACTGTCGCTAAGTTTTCACAGTTATCTCCCATCAAGTTTGCAGACCTTCGCTAAGTTTTCAGTTATCTCCCATCAAGTTTGCAGACCTTCGCTAAGTTTTCACATTTATTTCTCCTCATAATGTGCCCAAACAGTCTTGGACGTTTAATTTCTCTCAGTTGAGTTGAGTTGAGTTGAGCTAAGAACTGACATCACTGCACTCATGACATTCCCAAATAACGCCATCCCCTTGTTCAGCAGCCAGCGAAAAGCCACATAACTAATAGTTCCCACCGATATCTGATTGAAAGTTCTCTTGGTCTTCCCTCTCAGTTTTGAGATTCTACCAGAACCCCTGCCAATTCCCCGCAATCTCATTCTTTCTCCATACGGGTTCTCAATCTGTTCTCCCGTCTTCTCCGCCTCCCCCTTGCCCATAAGTAATCTTCCACTAAGAGGTGCATTCCCTGCCAGCCTATCAGCCTGTTCATTCCCCCACACGCCCGCATGGCCAGGGCAAAAAAAAAAAAATAAATACATACAATTCTCACAATCTGTGACCTCTGAAGCGAGGCGAGCCATTCCACACGAAACATTCCCCTCTCCACCTTACTAAGCATACTCCTTGAGTCCGTGATGAATACAGTTTGTGTTGCAGTGGTCTCATCTAACCAACGGAATGCCACTGCGACTGCTTCCACCTCCATTCTCATGCTGGAAGTCACAACCTCATATGCCAGACTCTCCTTTTTTATTAAGAATCTTCCATTAGCCTTTGCAATGAAACCCCAACCACTCCGCCCGCCTCTCACCACCGACCCATCGGTATAGATCATTATGTCACCTTGATGTGTATTACTCTGGATCAGTTGTTGTACCTCAAACTCTATGCGGCTCGCTACCCATTCTCTGCACTCACGACCCAGTGTTACTAATACATTGTGCCTGTCCGACATGTTTTCCAGTACTTCAACCCATTCTTTTTCAAGATTGATGGTCTCTAGATCACACATCTGACGTATAGATATTTCCGCCTGTGTCATCCAGGACCTGCCTCGTCTTAGTCTATGATTCTTGACCATATCCATGGCTTCATGCAAGGGGGTGATCCCTTTCTGCAGCAACTCTCAGGTGGAGTCTATGTGGTGAAGTGGTCAAGCCGTTTGACACGGGCTCCGAAGGTTGTGGGTTCGATTCCGGGACGCGTACTTCGGTTCACAAGTGAAATTTTTCGGAGACTCCAGTGGGTCGTCACTAGAGCTATGGAGTTCGTGCTTTGTGCGACGCTTTCCGTGCTACGGAAAGAGACCGAGCCATATGGGATAAAAACCCGGTGCAATGAAGTCGACTTTTGTCGACTTTTTTTTTTTTTAGCAACTCTCAGGTACCATTTGGCTTGCAGGACTTTATCCACCATTGTTGGTAGCGCCAGGATATGCCTCATGCATATACTTGGTGTGTCCTTTGTGCACCCCAGAATCACCCGAATGGCCGCATTATGTATGCGCTCCAACCTTTCATGCTGGTTCTTTGGTGCAGTCAGCAGCCCCAAACCATACACAATGACTTTTAAACATCGAACAATCAATAGTATCCGTTAGAGCACGTGATATGATCCGGGATGTTGTAAATATTGCTAACTCTTTACGACGTCATAAGCCTTTGAATGACAAGGTCGCTGTAAAGTGGGGGACACTTTGTGAAAATTGATGTTCTCAACTGGCAGTAAAAGGAGCCATTCGTTTCTCAACTCTTGCAGTCTTAGAACTGATCATATACATCATCATCATCATCATCATCATCATCATCATCATCATCATCATCATCATCATCATCATCATCATCATCATCATCATCATTATCATCATCATCATCATCATCATCATCATCATCATCATCCTCCTCCTCATCATCATCATCATCATCATCATCATCATCATCATCATCATCACCACCACCATCATCATCATCATCATCAACATCATCATCATCATCATCATCACAACTACCACCACCACCGTCATCATCATCATCATCTCATCATCACCACCATCATCACCACCACCACCATCATCATCATCATCATCATCACTATGTAACATGCCGATAAGAGTCCCGCCATGATTCTCCATCTCACAGGATCACAGTCTGGCATCAGGTCTGTGTTCGTGTCCCGATTATACTCGTACCATGTGACCAAGTCATCCAGGCATTTATCTCACTGTCGTCATCAAGCTCTTTTCCCATCAAGTTTGCAGACTGTCGCTAAGTTTTCACATGTATGTTCCATCAATTAAAAGCAGCAACTCACCTTGATGTGTGTTACTCTGGATCAGTTGTTGTACCTCAAACTCTGTGCGGTCCGCTACCCATTCTCTGCACTCACGACACAGTGTTACTAATATATTGTGCCAGTCCGACATGTTTTCCGGTACTTCAACCTAGATAGACACTAGTTAGGTTCAAGTATATTAACAATAACTGTGATACCTAAATACTCACTACAAAGGATTTGTGCATTCTTTAAGAACGATAGGAAAATATGTTGCATTGGGGAAGTATGAGAGGGGGCATAGTACGACAGTGAGAGAGTGATAGGAAAAGGTGTCCATGGGCTGATGGAGTGTGTTGGACGGAAGCTGGTGGATTCTCCAGGATATTGATAGGAAAGAAAAATTATAATGTGGGTGTTGACTCTCCTCACTCCAAGGACGACACTTTAAAGGAAGACAGGACAATTACAAACTCGACCGAAGAGAACAAGTAGCAATCTTCAGACTCCGCACAGGACATAACAGGCTGAAATACCACTTGTTCAATAAACTAAAGATAGGAGATACCGATGAATGTAATTGTCGAACTGGAAAAATTACAGCAAAACATTTGCTGCAGGAGTGCCCAATATAACAGAGAAAGATATTTTGGCCCACACCTGCTTCATTTGAGGACAAGCTCTGTGGAGATATCAACAAGCTCAAGTTAACCGTAGCTTACTTTAACTACATACAGGTTGACATTTAAAGGTGTATGAAGAAGTATTCAGACTGCCACACTTCATACCACAAGTATGTCGGTTACAAAAGCCTCCCAGAGTCATGAAATGGAATATTGCTGGATAGCAGATCCGTTACGTGGAAAGTCCGAATCAAAAGCTCACTTTGTGAGCTTCAAAAAAGGTGGAAAAGTGTCCTAGTGGCATGAAATGGAATATTGCTTGGATAGCAAATCCATTATGTGGAAAGTCCGAATCAAAAGCTCACTGTGTGGGCTTCAAAAAAGGTGGGAAAAGTGTCCTAGTGGCACGAAATGGAATATTGCTCGGATAGCAAATTCATTGTGCGGAAAGTCCGAATCGAAAGCTCACTGTGTGGATGTCATCTGCAGACTGCATACTTCTGGTTTCTGGAGGAACAGCCTATGGTGAACGGAAGGCCCAATATACGGAAGTGAGGCTAAGCAGCCATGTGCAGGACGTGACGATTCCTTGGGTGAGCCCAGTACCAGAGCGCCGTGTGTTGGCTCAGCAATTATGGAAGCCTCCTTGGATGGCGGGGAATGCCCATGGTCTGCCCCTGCCTTCCCTTGAGGGCTGACCAGGATCTTTGGCTGTTCTATATGGGCCAGCTAGGATGGGGGATAACACCACAACAGTAAGCAACCCCCGGGAAGGTTAACCCGGTCAACAAATGCCCGCAGAAGTCGGATGTGTCGGCCTAACGGCGCAAGAACGCAGCTCTGCTGTAAACAGGCACAACGCAATCACATCCCAAAAAAATACTCCGGATGAACGCAGCAGAAGAAGAAGTATCTGAGAGGTGCCTAGTTGCTGGCATCAGGTCCCGATTATACTCGTACCATGTGACCAAGTCATCCAGGCATTTATTTTACTGACGTCATCAAGCTCTTTTCCCATCAAGTTTGCAGACTGTCGCTAAGTTTTCACATGTATTTCCCATCAAGTTTGCAGACTGTCGCTAAGTTTTCACATGTATGTCCCATCAAGTTTGCAGACTGTCACTAAGTTTTCACATGTATGTGCCATCAAGTTTGCAGACTGTCACTAAGTTTTCACATCTATTTCTCCTCATAATGTGCCCAGACAGTCTTGACTGTTTGCATTTAATTTCTCTCATCAATTTACGATTGTAATCTGTTCCTTGAAGAACTGCCTGGTTTGTTTTTCTGTCAGTCCATGATACTATTTGCATCTTCAAATGAAACCACAATTCCATTGCCATTAGATGTTTCTCAGCTGGTCAGCTTATTGCCCATGATTCACGTCTATTCAACATTATAGGATCTATATATAATTTTAACCGGCTCCGTGGCCGAGGAGTTAGCAGCTTTCTCCGCTAACTCCGAATACTCTCGTCACGTGACGCGACGAGAATTAGCAGTGGTTCGAATCGCAAAAGTGACTTATGAGAGTATGGAGCCGGTCGCTCAGAAAGTCGTGGCGTGCTGATGAGCGTAATCTAGCCTAGGAATCAACATACAGCTGAAAGATGCTGGTGTTGACCGCAATATCCTGAAACAGGATGGAAACGCGGGGAAACAAAAAAAAAAAAAATATATATATATATAATTTTAACACTTTCTTTGTACCTCTCTGAAGTCGGAGTGGGTTTGCCTGATGTAGAGGGACACAGTTAATACGGAAAGCTAATCTAGTCCAGCACTATTAGAAGTAGTGTATATATACTACGCTTGAGTTCAAAGCGAACGTGCGCAAAAAAAAAAAAAAAACTACTATTGTTCTCACTGCGCATGACAACTATTTTTCTTCGTACTCTCGCTTTAAACTCAAGCGTAGTCAATACTACATCTAGTGCAGTGAACTAATTTTTGCGTGTGGGTTAGCTTTCCCTATCACCAGCGTCCCTCGCTATCAGGCGAACCCACTCAAACTTCTGAGCTAATTGTAATTTATGTCCCCAAGTCAAGGATAAGAAGTCAACATTTTAGTCCAGCTGACCGGTGTAGGGGTTGAATGCACTACCTCGGTATCAGCACACCGGAACTTTAAGAGCAAACACTCGTATCCAATCGGATATACTTACCTCCCAGCTGTTTTATTAGTGAGTGTGTTCTATCTTACAGAAGGCAACTTTCGTCGGGGCTATTCTTGTTTTAATTTCTACAAGGCATATCCCTTTCAGATGTTATGACTGTTGCGAGATAGTTGTACTGATTCACCCGTTTAAGACATTTCCTATTTACCTTTATGTTACATGATGGTATTTCTTTTTTCTTGGAGATTACCAAAATATATGTTTTCTGACAGTTTAATTCTAACCCTAGTTGCTAATTGTGTACAATAGCAGTTAAGTTAGTTGCATATTCTTTACAGAACGTCGCAGTCAATTCCATAAGGATTTTGCTCTGTGATTTCTTCGTAAGTGTACATTCCGTAGTTTGCCATTGCCAAGGAGTCACTCAGCCGACCTTCCTCTAAGTACTCTATTTACTAGCACTACACTTCTCATACATGTATTGGGTCCTCTCTTCATTTGGCTCGGTTCTGAGTCGACTATCATGGCATCTTAAATAATACCAACAACACTTTGTTGACCAATAAATACGTATCTGTTCATTGACGCTGTGCACAATAGATAACATGAACTCATCTGTGTTCCAGTCAAACCTAATGTTTATTGCTGAACCGTCCTACCACATTAGCCCTACACAAGGCCGGCTATCTGCGTGTCCGCCTTCCCATGTACGTTGCTGATGTCTGGTAGCGTTCAAAACATTTCCCAGTTTTCATACTGTCGTCATACACAAGCCTGTATCATTATAGCCTATAATATAGGCAACAACTGTCAACAACTTTCGCACAAAATACTCACAGTATTTGGATAGCCACTAACTACTGGTCCCTGTCGAGATTTCTACTTCTGGCCTAGAGTGAGACTTTTACTATCGTTTTCCGTAACACATGATCACTGGCAAAATGAGTGATAAGTTTCTACTCACATTCTTACTACTGACTATGCCTTGATAACCGTTTTCCTATCTGTAGTTTACTGGGTCACATCCCGAAGGTTATCCTTCAATGTCTATTCTTCCAACCTTCTCACTTTCCTACTTGCGTCCTTTCTCTTTGCTTTTCTCTCGTCGTCTCTTAGTTCTCCGTGTATATCTTCCAATTGTTCTTCATTCTATCCCTTAGTTATGTATTCTAGATGTTTATCATTTACTAGTTAGCCTCTCATGATCTTACTGATATGATCTTCGTTCGTGCCGTCCTTTCTTCATGGATGATCTTCGCCGTCTGTTTCTCTATGACGTTTTCTATCACCAAGTCAATTCTGGTGCGTTCAATGTGTGCTGTATTTTCCTATTTCCCGATTACCGCATTATTTGTCCCGACACATGACAGCCATTACTTTCTGAACGACCGACACTCATACCATTGTATGAAATACCAGCGCAAAGCGATTTTCTTCCAAATCGCCCGCAGCTGTGTTTCGAACGCGGTACGCGGGATAGCGAATTGTGTTCGTAATTCTTTTGCCACATGGCCGGCTGTACAATAACAGCATCCACTAAATGTTGCATATCCTGTTCATGATCACAATAAGCACTGTATCGTCTCTAGATCTTACTGTGTTAACACAGACAGACAGACAGACAGACAGACAGACAGACAGACAGACAGACAGACAGACAGACAGACAGACAGACAGACAGACAGGCACAGGCAGGCAGGCAGACAGACAGACAGACAGACAGACAGACAGACAGACAGACAGACAGACAGACAGACAGACAGACAGAGACACAGAGAGATAAGAGACAGACAGACATACAGAGCGAAAGCGAGAGAAACACAAGGAATGTCAGAGAGCAGATGCTGGACACTGTGACATTGTAAAGCAGCAAACCCTTTACAAACGATAAGCGTATTGTGTATAAGGTGCTAATCCCATATTTGTAAAGACAAATCGGTGCTCGGTGGGTAAATTGGTAAAAATTATGCCGGCCTTCTTTACTTTCCACGACATTACCAGTCACCAATGTTAGACTGGGTCAACTTAAAACGGTGCCAAGGAGGAGTGTCATCAACAGAGTTGATTCTCAACACCAATGGCCGTATCTGTTGAGAGACACGAACGCCTACGCGAGCTAGCAGGGCACATGATGATTATAATTAGACTTAGGATCCCAGATAAATGTTAAACAATATAATCCACATTGACTCTAGGCTACCAATGTCAAACCTGGACAATGGCAGAAACAGAGAAATTAATAATTACAATATCCACTGGAACCCTACGCGTGTCAGTCTTTCCAAGCAAGGACACAGAATCAGATGAGTACATTTAATTAGTTTAATAGTTTAATATTGTCATAGTGTGTTTCATGTAGGTTTGTGTTGGTTTGTATTTGTTTGTCCTGTGCTGACGAAGGCTTTGGCCGCAACGTCCAATTTGTCTCTTGTAGTCGTGTTTTAGTAAAGCTCACAATCTACTTCTCGTTTTTTTTTTTTGGGTGATTCATTCATTGCTAATAAAGGAAATGAAATTCATGAGAGGAATACTCGACGTTTCATTAAGATAGAATATTTGAAATGATTAAATCAGGGCAATATAGCCATATATATTTCATTAAAAAATAGCAAGTGAAATTGTTCGGTCATGTAACTAGGCTTTAGCTGAGAGTATACCACAATAAGCGATGATGTGCAGGTCTAATTGGACCGGAAGAAGAGGCCGACCATGTAAACGATGGACAGATGAAATGACAACGTCCATGAGAATCTCGATATATGAAGCAATAACACGGGCACTCTCCCGCTGTTTATACTTCACCTCGACACCGCAAGGTACAAGCCGTTTCTCCCGTGTGTTGCCGGGGTCCATAAGGGAAGCAAAGAATAGCAACACTGTAGCCTTTCACGCATGTCGTAAGAGGCGACTAAGGAGGCTTGATGGTTCCGTCGCCCTGCTACTGAGTGAGTGCGTGGCGCGACACTGTGAGCTGTGAGTTTCGTGTGAAATGCTTTTGAATCTGCCTGAGGTTTTTTTGGAACGTGACTGCATGTTCGGAGTGATGGCAGCTGGCTATGTCCCAGCGTTGACCAGTTTTTGCCTTATGCAGAAATGCGTGGCTGCTGGGCTTCTGGTTGACTGCCACTGCCATCAGCGATGAACTGTATTTTCGTCGACTGTGTGGGTGAACATCTAGGAAACATTCAGATAGGAAAATGACAGCTGATTCCATCAGAGATGAACTGGGTGTTTCGTGGGGGACTGGTGTGTTGACATTCTGGTGGCGGCATTATGCTGTTTGTCGAGACTCCTGTCTTTTCCACTTTTCACATTGGGCAGTGGGGAGCGTTTTGTGTGATATTCACTGGCACAGGAACGGAGCATAATGGGGACGACCCGTTGCTGTGAAGTTGGAACTGCGACTAACTAACTAACTAACTAAAGGTACAAGCGGAACAAGATGAGATGATGATGATGATGATGATAAACCCGCCTTGATGGGGAATCGAACACGACCATCGGGCCAGCATACTAACCACTGCGCCATCGCTCCCCCATTGACATCCAGCCATGGAGAATGAACTGATTGTGGAAATTAAAAGCAACACGCGAAGAATGGAAGCTGTTGTCAGATATGGCGAACAACGCAATTGACTAAAAGAAGAACATGATATCTCCTTGAGTACCTACGAGTATTTCCTTTCTTCTCTCGTGATTCCCATAATATTAATACCATTTAATATCCAATATCCTGAAGATATCCTAATTCATCATCATCATCTCATCGTGTTCGTCTTGTAGCTAGCAGTAGCGGAAGAGTGTCCGTTTATGGGCTTCCTTTATGGAGAGATTTTTTTTTCGTAGGCTCGATTTGAACTCAGTCGTAGTCCATACGCGTGCTACTACTTTTAGTGCACTGGACTGATTCTTGCGTGTGGATTAGCTTTCCTTATTACCAGTGTCCCTCGCCATCAGGTGAACATCCTTCGATTTCCACGGTACTTGTAATTTACATCCCCAAGTCAAGGACGAGAAGTCGACATTTTAGTCCAACTGACCGGTGTAGGGGTTGAACTCGCTACCTCAGCATCAGCACACCGGAAGTTTAAGAGCGAACACTGTGATCCATTCGGCCATGTTGCCCTCCATATATCGAGATTGATATGCAAATTGTCTACGTGAAATAGAATGTCCACAACCACACTGTTTACAGAATATGCTCAACAACATATGAATCTTAGGAAATGACGCACCGTTGAAGGGGAAATAATATTGTTATTTTCACATTTCACTTTCAGTTATCTACCTTGAATTGCTTGTGGCAATCATTCAGTAGCATGTCCTTTACATAACCTCGCTCCCATAACCCATAACAACCTTCCGGAAAACTTTTCGATCACAAGCAAGATGTCCCGCGTCCGATACACCCATCTGGAGATCATCCGCCACATCCTGCACCCATCTTATCTGTGGCCTTCCCCTCTTCCTCTCTTCCCAGGCATATAAACCTCCATTATTGTTCTCTCCGAACTTTCATGACGTTTCAAGTGACCAAAATATATCAATTTTCTTTGTTTTATCGTCTTTAATAGCCAACCTTCTTCAATATTCAGCTCTTGAAGTATGAATGCATCTGTTCTTTTCTTTACCAAGATATTCTTAGAACCCGTCTATAACATTTATATTTAAAAGCATTTATGCGCTGTTCTGTATGTTTAGTAAGTGGCCAGGTCTCACAGGCGTATGTTGCAATGGCAAAGATGCATGCTCTTAAAAATCTAATTTTTGTAGGTCTATCTGTCCCACTCCATAATTTTTTCAGTTGTTTTAGTCTTTGAAGAGCAACTGACAGTCGTCGTTTAATTTCTTTCATTGTGTCACCATTGTTGGTAATCAATGACTCAAGATTTTCAAAATATTCCACCACCTCCAATCTTTCCTCATTAACATATATTTGGCATATGAGTATAAAATATGACAGTGTCGAAGAAGTTTAATATGATTTGGATGAAGCCGTCAAGAAGTATACTTACTCAGAATTAAATATCATAATGTGACTTTAATGCAATGCTAAAGATGGAGATCAACAAGATGGATACACAGTAGGCAAGTATGGATTAGGGAGAGTAATGAAAGAGGATGCAGTCTTGGACAGTGGGCAAAAGAGCATGATATGATTATTGGAAACATCTGGTATGAACAAGATCCATAACGGTTATAGGCATGGAAAAATCCTAATAAAAAGATCAGAAACCAGATCAATTACTTCCTCATCAACAGAACATGCATTAAAGGTCGAAGTTCCTAAAAGTATGGCCTTGCCAAGACGTCGAATGAAAAATCAGCTTCGGCAACGGTTTTTTCTTGTTCCTTCTTGGTTCGTTCATATCGTGTTTACATGGCAAACTGACTGCTGTGGTGCGCCTCCTGGCTGGTTGCCCCCGTCTTCAGCACCTATCCTTTGCTAGAGTAAACTGTGGTTTTACTCGAGCTTAGATATGTATACATGTACACACGTGTCTACACATGTATGCACGTACATACACACATATCTAGGGCTGACTGGTTTTACAGCGCCAGAAACTCGCCGTCGCCCATTCTCCTGTTAGTAAAAACAGTTCCGCCATGTGAAGGCCAGAAGTTGGACTTTGACTGTAATAATTGCACAAGCATGGCAGTATTTTGCCAAGTTGAATGTTCAAACGACAATAGTTTCTGTCTATCAGCAAAAGATAGAAACTATTGCCGTTCGATTCGGTGAGGCATATGCATTCATTAATAACTTTTATGCACTCTTGGGCAACGAAAGTTGTCCTCTGTCGATCTCTTCGCAATATTTTGGGGGACTCCTTGTGACCATTAAAGAAATATGAGAAATAAATTAAAGTGTTTTACTCAGCACTCATAGAAGTAGCAGAAGGAAGCAGAGATTAGAGAACATGATATGCTATATGAAGATTAAACCTCTAGTGAGCACTCCGGTTTTAGAATCTGAAAAAAAAAGACAAACCCTCGCTGTATGAAGACGTGTACTTCATCACCCGGCTAGCTAGACATGTGCACAATAAGAAAAAACAAAGTAGTGGGTTACGTCCTATTTGATTAGGAAATCAGGATTGACCTCTAAGGATTGACCCCAATCCTTTTCGGTCTCGGATCCTGGGTGGGTAGGGTAGGGTAGGGTAGGGTAGGTATCTAGGTCACATGTAAGGGTCGATAATTCTAAGAAAAGACATGTTTTCTAAGGGCAGATAACTGAGTGTGTGTGTATAATATTATAAATAATTAAAAAAATAATTGTAAAAAATAAAATAAAAATAAACAACAACCAAAGGCGCGCGGGGCGGGCGAGCGAGCGCAGGGGCGGTCGCCGGGTGCGGGTTGAACCCAGTCAGTGTCTTGTAGTAACCACATGGCCAGTCATTTCTGAGTGACCACAAGCCGGTCAGTGACGAGTGTGGGTGGTGGGGCTAGACGGTTCGAACCCTCGAGGCGCACCGGGTGTGATATGAAAATTGTAATAAGTAAAAAGGTAAATATGGCGTGTATATGAGCTGTAGTGGGTCGTAGTGGCTTATAAAACTATCATCATATAGATTACACCTCTTCAAATGAAAACCTTAAAAAAGTAAAGAGGGCATGTAGTAACGGTTGTAAGGGGGCGTGGCTTCGTGGTATTCGTTGTTAAGGGGTTGGTGAGTGGTGATGTACCTATATAACAGCTTCCGAACAATTTAAAGGGATGGGCGAGTGGCGAAGTGGCTAAGTAAATACGTCGGTTCCTTGCTAAGAGACAGAGGAGTTGCTAGATAAAGGCTCCAGGTCGTTGTCAAGGGGTTGGTGAGTGTACAAATAGCTAAATAACTTCTTCTGATCCTTGTTAAGAGGTGGGCGAGGGGCGGATTGGTTGGATAATTACGCCCGTTCCTTGGTAAGAGCCAGGGTGATCGAGTGGAGAAGTGGGTAAATATAGGCATGGAGGTATACCATCGACACATTCAACGCATAATTTCGGCGTCGGTCGTCAGAAGACCAAGGATATTTTCATTATATGTCTATTGTAAAGGGGTCGACTGTTTGTTATAACGGGGTTACTATTATCTATAGTGGCTGGGACTTAAATACTATCAGCATACCGGTTACAGCTCTTCAAATGAAAACTTTGAAAGTGTAAAGATGGCCGATGGTTTTAGTGGGTATGACTTTGTGATATTCGTTGTTAAGGGGTGGGGTGAGTGGATGGGTAACTAGATAAACGCTTCCAAACACTATCATCGGGTTCGAATCCCAGTGGGGTGGTCTAGTGGTAGAAGAAATATTGATAATATTTGGTTACTTAGTTGTGATTTTGAGCTCGGTTGTTATTAACCCGGTTATGTTTAGAAAAGTAGAGGTGGTGTGCTGGTTGCGGAGTATGTTTAGGGGGTACCCCAGACACCGTGGAAGTGACAGGTTCGAATCTCGGAACTTTGCCGTTGGTAAGATTACCAGTCAACAACGTGTGGGTGTCTAGTTAACCATAGAGGTTAGGGTCGCTTTGTCCGGCCTTGTCGCAGCGGCCACAAGTCCCAACGCTGCTGAAAAACACAGGCAGCAGATTTCACCATTGGACCTACGAGTCACAAAATATAACCTAACTTAAAAATAAGAATATGATATAATCATAACCTCAACAGGTGTTGCCAAAAATCAATACTCATTTTCATAACGGCTAATCCATGGGATTATCATCCTCGTAATGACCAAGTCAGGTTAATAATATTTCTTATATCTCCGCCATTGCAAATAGTTCGCGATATTAATAAATGTTCATATAAAGGTTGGAAGGGGATTAAAAGATTAACACCTATTGTCGGGACATCCAATAAAAATCAATAACACTACCCTCTATTTTTCTCATAATTGCCGATTGGAGATTATGGGCTAGATGTATGTGTCCTTATTTAGTTAAAACAGGTGGTATGAGTAGGAGATATCACAAACAGTATCAGCATGTGCCACTCTGATCTTAAATATCAGTAGTTCGTTATTCTTGTGACATTGAAAACGCTTGTGGCTTGAAGACAGATGGTGTACTATGTTCTTGGGTGGTGTATATAGATTGACCAGTATGTGAAGTTGATAAGGTCACCCCTGCCAGCGCATCGTAGCTGTGTTGTGACTTGTCGCCTATTACATCCGGGTGTAAAAATAACCAAAAATATTTCACATCAACTCAGACATGCCTCTATATAGCTGCACTGCGAACATGGCTAGAGTCTACTTTAGGAAAGTATCGTGTATATGTGTATACGGGTTTACCACTGCTTATAGATGTGTGCAGTATTATTAGAAAGCGGCCGTTATGTCTACATTATCAAAGTATGTTGCCTTACAGAGCTGGTATAGTTTCTATGTGTCTGCTACGTTGTATGTTTTGTCATGTTGCCTTGTAGTATTTGGAGGGAGTTTCATGCGGGTGTCTAGTGAACTTTTTAAACACTATGTCTCAGAATCCACAACGCCACTGGCATTAGAGGCTTTTCAACTTCTCTGCTCATTGACCACGCTTCACAGTCATACTAAAGTACGGGTTCTATGTAGTACTTAAACACTCCTTTTATTTCTCATTACAGTTGTCAACTTTATATTAGTCAGTATGTTTTCCAATTTTCAAAAGACAACCTTCATCACAGCGATTCTTGTTCCAACGCTTTAAAGCCACCTCCTATCAGAATTTTTTTTTCTTTCCTTTTATGCTCACGGCTACCGTTTCCCCATTTCAAGCTCCATGTCTCTACTCGTATGCATTAGTGTGGTAGAAGTAAACCGATAACTCACAAGATAGACGTATATTATCACACTGTATATGAACATGTGGGAAACGGCTACATCCGGGCAAAGAGGGCGTTGTATCTGTCACATGCGTATGGATACAGCCGAGACACGTGGTTAAGAGGGATACTACAGAAAAAAAACGGTATTATGTTGGCGATCGAACCAGGGGACCTAATTCGTGATGACCACCATGTACGGGAGTGATTCTGCCCCCTCGTCAACAGGGCGTCGGAGGTTTAAAAGGGTGTTCATTCTCTCGCTTTTCTATTTCCGAGTCGTCATAGGGTCACCAAGTAACAGTAAAGAACACGAAACTACTACTACCAAGGCCTTTATACACCACAATGCATTTTCGAATATAATATACACAACTATAATCAAGTCATCACAGTATTCAACTAACCCGTTCTCATAGACATAGAGGAGAGATGTGAGCACCGAGGCCAGTTGGGGGAGGTGTACCTTTTACTTAACATCTATCGGGTCATACACCGACGAGTGTTTAGCTATATTTAACATATAATATTACCCGTGAACACAACAAGCTTCCCCGGATCAGTCTTAGGCTTCTCATATAACATGACATATCACGTACCCGCTGTCCTGACCAGCAAAGTTATCGCTTCTCAGAGCAGACATTTACACTTTCATTAATTCTTCTGCCTGGCCAAAGGGGGTCTTTGCCTCTTTCCGCAGACACCTAGTTCCAATGCTAATATATGTTTTTCAATGTGTCGGCTCATTACCACATTTCACATCCTGACAAAAGTACAGGTTCTATGTTCCACTCCAACAGTCAAATAAGAAAATAAATGTTAGCCAAATTATTAAAATGTTGGCCAAATATAGAAATATATCGACCAGACGTATAAAATATAGTAAAATTTGTTAGCCAAACTTATAAAACTCGGGGTCAAAATAAGAAATATCTCAACCAAGCGTATAAGAAATAGGAAAAAGGCTAGTCAAACTAATGAAAATGTTGGCCAAATACAGAAATATCTCGACCAACTTATAAAATGTAGGAAAAATTGTTAGCCAAACTGACAAAACTGTTAGCCAAAATAAGAAACGTCTCGGCCAACTTATAAAATGTAGTAAAAATTGTTAGCTAAACTGACAAAACAGTTGGTCAAAATAAGAAACGTCTCGACTAACATTATAAAAATTAGGAAAAATGGTAACCAAATTAATTTAAAAAGGTGACCAAAATAGGAAATATCTCGACCAAACTTACGAAAAGTAGGAAAATTGTTCGTCAAATGTGACAATTATTGAGCAAGTAGGAAATCATGTTAGCCAAATAGGAAAAATATCGATCAAACTTATAGATGTCTCGGCAAAACTTATAAAATGTATGAACATTTGTTAGCCAAAGGTGAAAAAACATTGACCAAGTAATGAAATATCTCATCCGAATTTATAACAAGTAAGAAAATATGCTAGTAAAATCAAGAAATATGTCGACTGAAGTTATACAATAGGCGAAACGATGGACAAACTTATAAAGATGTCGACCGTTATAAGAAGATGTATTACCCAAATTAGGAAAAAATATTGACCAAGTTTTGAAATATCTCGACCAAACTTACAAAAAATAGGAAAATATGTCGACTAAAGTAGGAACATTTGTTAGCCAAAGATGAAAAATATTGGTCAAGTAAAGAAATATCGCATCCAAACTTTTAAAATATAGGAAACTTTATTAACCAAATGTGAAAAATATTGTCCAAGTAAAGACATGTTACAACTAATCTTATAAATATCTCAACCATACTTATGAAAAGGAGGAAAATGTGTTAACCTAATGGGGAAAATATCGCCCAATTGAAGAAAAAAGTTACACAAAACTTATAAAACTTAGGAAAATGTGTTAACCTAATGAGAAAATATCGCCCAAGTGAAGAAAAAAATTACACAAAACTTATAAAACTTAGGAAAAGGTGTTAACCTAATGAGAAAAATATCGCCCAATTGAAGAAAAAAGTTACACAAAACTTATAAAACTTAGGAAAATGTGTTAACCTAATGAGAAAAATATCGACCAATTGAAGAAAAAAGTTACACAAAACTTATAAAACTTAGGGAAATGTGTTAACCTAATGAGAAAATATCGCCCAAGTGAAGAAAAAAATTACACAAAACTTATAAAACTTAGGAAAAGGTGTTAACCTAATGAGAAAAATATCGCCCAATTGAAGAAAAAAGTTACACAAAACTTATAAAACTTAGGAAAATGTGTTAACCTAATGAGAAAAACATTGACCAAGTAAAGAAAAACATACACCAAACTTCTGAAAAGTAAGAAAATTTGTTAACCAAATGGGAAAAATATTGGCCAAGTGGAGAAATATCTCAACCATACTTATGAAAAGGAGGAAAATGTGTTAACCTAATGAGAAAATATCGCCCAATTGAAGAAAAAAGTTACACAAAACTTATAAAACTTAGGAAAATGTGTTAACCTAATGAGAAAAATATCGCCCAATTGAAGAAAAAAGTTACACAAAACTTATAAAACTTAGGAAAATGTGTTAACCTAATGAGAAAAACATTGACCAAGTAAAGAAAAACATACACCAAACTTCTGAAAAGTAAGAAAATTTGTTAACCAAATGGGAAAAATATCGCCCAATTGAAGAAAAAAGTTACACAAAACTTATAAAACTTAGGGAAATGTGTTAACCTAATGAGAAAATATCGCCCAAGTGAAGAAAAAAAATACACAAAACTTATAAAACTTAGGAAAAGGTGTTAACCTAATGACAAAAATATCGCCCAATTGAAGAAAAAAGTTACACAAAACTTATAAAACTTAGGGAAATGTGTTAACCTAATGAGAAAATATCGCCCAAGTGAAGAAAAAAAATACACAAAACTTATAAAACTTAGGAAAAGGTGTTAACCTAATGACAAAAATATCGCCCAATTGAAGAAAAAGTTACACAAAACTTATAAAACTTAGGAAAATGTGTTAACCTAATGAGAAAAACATTGACCAAGTAAAGAAAAAACATACACCAAACTTCTGAAAAGTAAGAAAATTTGTTAACCAAATGGGAAAAATATTGGCCAAGTGGAGAAATATCTCAACCATACTTATGAAAAGGAGGAAAATGTGTTAACCTAATGAGAAAATATCGCCCAAGTGAAGAAAAAAGTTACACAAAACTTATAAAACTTAGGAAAATGTGTTAACCTAATGAGAAAAATATCGCCCAAGTGAAGAAAAAAGTTACACAAAACTTATAAAACTTAGGAAAATGTGTTAACCTAATGAGAAAAATATTGACCAAGTAAAGAAAAACGTACACCAAACTTCTGAAAAGTAAGAAAATTTGTTAACCAAAAGGGAAAAATATATGGGCTAAACTATGAAATATGTTGACCGAACTAAGAAAGTGTGTTAACCAAAGGGGGAAAAATGGTGGTCAAAACATGAAACATCTCGACCAAGCTTATAAATAGCTTGTGTAAAGTTATAAAAAAAAAAGTAGGAACAAATATTATTTCTGTAGTTATGTCAAACGTGTCTTGAACTTTTATCTGAACAGACATTTCACAAGACATAATCATCAACGTCAACACTTTCCCTCTTTTACATTACCGAAAGTTTCAACTTATCAGTCCAGAGTATCCACTAAAGAAGCACTTATGCATACTAATCACCCAGCTCTTCACACTCTTGGTTTTTTTTTTTTTTCTAACGCAAAGTGTCTCTGTCTTTCATAGATAGCTTCACAACTTTTCTATGTAGCACCACTAACAACGCCAAACCTTCGTTTCACATGAGCTCTAATGAAACAGCCATAACAACATTTAGGGCAATCTGTGGCTCCACCTGGGATAGTTTCAATATCATCTGAGTATTCGTCAGCAAAGATCCACTTCCCATGGCTGATATCTTCAACTTTCTATACCACAATGTCTGCTACACTAACCTTCCATTGGTCCATCTTTCAACAATACAAAGAGTGTTCTCGAAGTCTAGCTAACATAACATTGCTTACTTTGTCCACCTCTATCACACTTTGTCATTTCACAACTGCAATAGCGGCAAGTCTGCAACCAACCAACAGTGTCTGTTATGAAGTCGACCTTTCTTAAAGCCACGTCTGCCTTACTGAACCCTTGAATACCCTCTACCACATCGTCTAACCGACTTTCAACATTTCATACCAAATAACATTAACATTCTCTTTGATTACAGAACAACTGATTTTCTGCTGACTAGGCAGATTTTCCAACCTCGTGGAGATAAATCATATGCCCCCTAACCTACTAGGCGCTATTCTAGACAACGAATATGATCATCGACCAGCACCCCTAGGCAGAACTTGGAAAAAACAACAGAGCTTGGGTTATTGAGACGCATGAGTTGCATTCCTTGGACTACCAGAGTGACATCAAACACAACAAACACTTTCTTACTAACCCTAACCCTAAGTATACATCATCTAATCCTAACCCTAACCCTAACTATACATCAACTAACCCTAACCCTAACCCTAACTATACAACAAACTCTTTCTTAAGAGACATAGATACAAACCAGTTTTAGAAATGAAAAAGTTAAATTTATGTGATTAAATTTTAATTAAAATTTAAAACTAATAAATCGCACTTTTATTGCGCAAGATGTAAGCTTGATATATGTCCTATACCTAACCTATACCTACACTTACCCTATATCTGTATATTAAGTGAAGCGCGCAATAAAAGTGCGATTTATTAGTTTTAAATTTTAATTAAAATTTAATCACATAAATTTAACTTTTTCATTTCTAAAACTGGTTTGTATCTATGTCTCTTAAGAAAGAGTTTGTTGTATAGTTAGGGTTAGGGTTAGGGTTAGTTGATGTATAGTTAGGGTTAGGGTTAGGATTAGATGATGTATACTTAGGGTTAGGGTTAGTAAGAAAGTGTTTGTTGTGTTTGATGTCACTCTGGTAGTCCAAGGAATGCAACTCATGCGTCTCAATAACCCAAGCTCTGTTGTTTTTTCCAAGTTCTGCCTAGGGGTGCTGGTCGATGATCATATTCGTTGTCTAGAATAGCGCCTAGTAGGTTAGGGGGCATATGATTTATCTCCACGAGGTTGGAAAATCTGCCTAGTCAGCAGAAAATCAGTTGTTCTGTAATCAAAGAGAATGTTAATGTTATTTGGTATGAAATGTTGAAAGTCGGTTAGACGATGTGGTAGAGGGTATTCAAGGGTTCAGTAAGGCAGACGTGGCTTTAAGAAAGGTCGACTTCATAACAGACACTGTTGGTTGGTTGCAGACTTGCCGCTATTGCAGTTGTGAAATGACAAAGTGTGATAGAGGTGGACAAAGTAAGCAATGTTATGTTAGCTAGACTTCGAGAACACTCTTTGTATTGTTGAAAGATGGACCAATGGAAGGTTAGTGTAGCAGACATTGTGGTATAGAAAGTTGAAGATATCAGCCATGGGAAGTGGATCTTTGCTGACGAATACTCAGATGATATTGAAACTATCCCAGGTGGAGCCACAGATTGCCCTAAATGTTGTTATGGCTGTTTCATTAGAGCTCATGTGAAACGAAGGTTTGGCGTTGTTAGTGGTGCTACATAGAAAAGTTGTGAAGCTATCTATGAAAGACAGAGACACTTTGCGTTAGAAAAAAAAAAAAAACCAAGAGTGTGAAGAGCTGGGTGATTAGTATGCATAAGTGCTTCTTTAGTGGATACTCTGGACTGATAAGTTGAAACTTTCGGTAATGTAAAAGAGGGAAAGTGTTGACGTTGATGATTATGTCTTGTGAAATGTCTGTTCAGATAAAAGTTCAAGACACGTTTGACATAACTACAGAAGCAATATTTGTTCCTACTTTTTTTTTTATAACTTTACACAAGCTATTTATAAGCTTGGTCGAGATGTTTCATGTTTTGACCACCATTTTTCCCCCCTTGGTTAACACACTTTCTTAGTTCGGTCAACATATTTCATAGTTTAGCCCATATATTTTTCCCTTTTGGTTAACAAATTTTCTTACTTTTCAGAAGTTTGGTGTACGTTTTTCTTTACTTGGTCAATATTTTTCTCATTAGGTTAACACATTTTCCTAAGTTTTATAAGTTTTGTGTAACTTTTTTCTTCACTTGGGCGATATTTTTCTCATTAGGTTAACACATTTTCCTAAGTTTTATAAGTTTTGTGTAACTTTTTTCTTCACTTGGGCGATATTTTCTCATTAGGTTAACACATTTTCCTCCTTTTCATAAGTATGGTTGAGATATTTCTCCACTTGGCCAATATTTTTCCCATTTGGTTAACAAATTTTCTTACTTTTCAGAAGTTTGGTGTATGTTTTTTCTTTACTTGGTCAATGTTTTTCTCATTAGGTTAACACATTTTCCTAAGTTTTATAAGTTTTGTGTAACTTTTTCTTCAATTGGGCGATATTTTTGTCATTAGGTTAACACCTTTTCCTAAGTTTTATAAGTTTTGTGTATTTTTTTTCTTCACTTGGGCGATATTTTCTCATTAGGTTAACACATTTCCCTAAGTTTTATAAGTTTTGTGTAACTTTTTTCTTCAATTGGGCGATATTTTTGTCATTAGGTTAACACCTTTTCCTAAGTTTTATAAGTTTTGTGTATTTTTTTTCTTCACTTGGGCGATATTTTCTCATTAGGTTAACACATTTCCCTAAGTTTTATAAGTTTTGTGTAACTTTTTTCTTCAATTGGGCGATATTTTTCCCATTTGGTTAACAAATTTTCTTACTTTTCAGAAGTTTGGTGTATGTTTTTCTTTACTTGGTCAATGTTTTTCTCATTAGGTTAACACATTTTCCTAAGTTTTATAAGTTTTGTGTAACTTTTTTCTTCAATTGGGCGATATTTTTCTCATTAGGTTAACACATTTTCCTAAGTTTTATAAGTTTTGTGTAACTTTTTTCTTCAATTGGGCGATATTTTCTCATTAGGTTAACACATTTTCCTCCTTTTCATAAGTATGGTTGAGATATTTCTCCACTTGGCCAATATTTTTCCCATTTGGTTAACAAATTTTCTTACTTTTCAGAAGTTTGGTGTATGTTTTTCTTTACTTGGTCAATGTTTTTCTCATTAGGTTAACACATTTTCCTAAGTTTTATAAGTTTTGTGTAACTTTTTTCTTCAATTGGGCGATATTTTTCTCATTAGGTTAACACCTTTTCCTAAGTTTTATAAGTTTTGTGTAATTTTTTTCTTCACTTGGGCGATATTTTCTCATTAGGTTAACACATTTCCCTAAGTTTTATAAGTTTTGTGTAACTTTTTTCTTCAATTGGTCGATATTTTTCTCATTAGGTTAACACATTTTCCTAAGTTTTATAAGTTTTGTGTAACTTTTTTCTTCAATTGGGCGATATTTTTCTCATTAGGTTAACACCTTTTCCTAAGTTTTATAAGTTTTGTGTAATTTTTTTCTTCACTTGGGCGATATTTTCTCATTAGGTTAACACATTTTCCTAAGTTTTATAAGTTTTGTGTAACTTTTTTCTTCAATTGGGCGATATTTTCCCCATTAGGTTAACACATTTTCCTCCTTTTCATAAGTATGGTTGAGATATTTATAAGATTAGTTGTAACATGTCTTTACTTGGACAATATTTTTCACATTTGGTTAATAAAGTTTCCTATATTTTAAAAGTTTGGATGCGATATTTCTTTACTTGACCAATATTTTTCATCTTTGGCTAACAAATGTTCCTACTTTAGTCGACATATTTTCCTATTTTTTGTAAGTTTGGTCGAGATATTTCAAAACTTGGTCAATATTTTTTCCTAATTTGGGTAATACATCTTCTTATAACGGTCGACATCTTTATAAGTTTGTCCATCGTTTCGCCTATTGTATAACTTCAGTCGACATATTTCTTGATTTTACTAGCATATTTTCTTACTTGTTATAAATTCGGATGAGATATTTCATTACTTGGTCAATGTTTTTTCACCTTTGGCTAACAAATGTTCATACATTTTATAAGTTTTGCCGAGACATCTATAAGTTTGATCGATATTTTTCCTATTTGGCTAACATGATTTCCTACTTGCTCAATAATTGTCACATTTGACGAACAATTTTCCTACTTTTCGTAAGTTTGGTCGAGATATTTCCTATTTTGGTCACCTTTTTAAATTAATTTGGTTACCATTTTTCCTAATTTTTATAATGTTAGTCGAGACGTTTCTTATTTTGACCAACTGTTTTGTCAGTTTAGCTAACAATTTTTACTACATTTTATAAGTTGGCCGAGACGTTTCTTATTTTGGCTAACAGTTTTGTCAGTTTGGCTAACAATTTTTCCTACATTTTATAAGTTGGTCGAGATATTTCTGTATTTGGCCAACATTTTCATTAGTTTGACTAGCCTTTTTCCTATTTCTTATACGCTTGGTTGAGATATTTCTTATTTTGACCCCGAGTTTTATAAGTTTGGCTAACAAATTTTACTATATTTTATACGTCTGGTCGATATATTTCTATATTTGGCCAACATTTTAATAATTTGGCTAACATTTATTTTCTTATTTGACTGTTGGAGTGGAACATAGAACCTGTACTTTTGTCAGGATGTGAAATGTGGTAATGAGCCGACACATTGAAAAACATATATTAGCATTGGAACTAGGTGTCTGCGGAAAGAGGCAAAGACCCCCTTTGGCCAGGCAGAAGAATTAATGAAAGTGTAAATGTCTGCTCTGAGAAGCGATAACTTTGCTGGTCAGGACAGCGGGTACGTGATATGTCATGTTATATGAGAAGCCTAAGACTGATCCGGGGAAGCTTGTTGTGTTCACGGGTAATATTATATGTTAAATATAGCTAAACACTCGTCGGTGTATGACCCGATAGATGTTAAGTAAAAGGTACACCTCCCCCAACTGGCCTCGGTGCTCACATCTCTCCTCTATGTCTATGAGAACGGGTTAGTTGAATACTGTGATGACTTGATTATAGTTGTGTATATTATATTCGAAAATGCATTGTGGTGTATAAAGGCCTTGGTAGTAGTAGTTTCGTGTTCTTTACTGTTACTTGGTGACCCTATGACGACTCGGAAATAGAAAAGCGAGAGAATGAACACCCTTTTAAACCTCCGACGCCCTGTTGACGAGGGGGCAGAATCACTCCCGTACATGGTGGTCATCACGAATTAGGTCCCCTGGTTCGATCGCCAACATAATACCGTTTTTTTTTCTGTAGTATCCCTCTTAACCACGTGTCTCGGCTGTATCCATACGCATGTGACAGATACAACGCCCTCTTTGCCCGGATGTAGCCGTTTCCCACATGTTCATATACAGTGTGATAATATACGTCTATCTTGTGAGTTATCGGTTTACTTCTACCACACTAATGCATACGAGTAGAGACATGGAGCTTGAAATGGGGAAACGGTAGCCGTGAGCATAAAAGGAAAGAAAAAAAAAATTCTGATAGGAGGTGGCTTTAAAGCGTTGGAACAAGAATCGCTGTGATGAAGGTTGTCTTTTGAAAATTGGAAAACATACTGACTAATATAAAGTTGACAACTGTAATGAGAAATAAAAGGAGTGTTTAAGTACTACATAGAACCCGTACTTTAGTATGACTGTGAAGCGTGGTCAATGAGCAGAGAAGTTGAAAAGCCTCTAATGCCAGTGGCGTTGTGGATTCTGAGACATAGTTTTTAAAAAGTTCACTAGACACCCGCATGAAACTCCCTCCAAATACTACAAGGCAACATGACAAAACATACAACGTAGCAGACACATAGAAACTATACCAGCTCTGTAAGGCAACATACTTTGATAATGTAGACATAACGGCCGCTTTCTAATAATACTGCACACATCTATAAGCAGTGGTAAACCCGTATACACATATACACGATACTTTCCTAAAGTAGACTCTAGCCATGTTCGCAGTGCAGCTATATAGAGGCATGTCTGAGTTGATGTGAAATATTTTTGGTTATTTTTACACCCGGATGTAATAGGCGACAAGTCACAACACAGCTACGATGCGCTGGCAGGGGTGACCTTATCAACTTCACATACTGGTCAATCTATATACACCACCCAAGAACATAGTACACCATCTGTCTTCAAGCCACAAGCGTTTTCAATGTCACAAGAATAACGAACTACTGATATTTAAGATCAGAGTGGCACATGCTGATACTGTTTGTGATATCTCCTACTCATACCACCTGTTTTAACTAAATAAGGACACATACATCTAGCCCATAATCTCCAATCGGCAATTATGAGAAAAATAGAGGGTAGTGTTATTGATTTTTATTGGATGTCCCGACAATAGGTGTTAATCTTTTAATCCCCTTCCAACCTTTATATGAACATTTATTAATATCGCGAACTATTTGCAATGGCGGAGATATAAGAAATATTATTAACCTGACTTGGTCATTACGAGGATGATAATCCCATGGATTAGCCGTTATGAAAATGAGTATTGATTTTTGGCAACACCTGTTGAGGTTATGATTATATCATATTCTTATTTTTAAGTTAGGTTATATTTTGTGACTCGTAGGTCCAATGGTGAAATCTGCTGCCTGTGTTTTTCAGCAGCGTTGGGACTTGTGGCCGCTGCGACAAGGCCGGACAAAGCGACCCTAACCTCTATGGTTAACTAGACACCCACACGTTGTTGACTGGTAATCTTACCAACGGCAAAGTTCCGAGATTCGAACCTGTCACTTCCACGGTGTCTGGGGTACCCCCTAAACATACTCCGCAACCAGCACACCACCTCTACTTTTCTAAACATAACCGGGTTAATAACAACCGAGCTCAAAATCACAACTAAGTAACCAAATATTATCAATATTTCTTCTACCACTAGACCACCCCACTGGGATTCGAACCCGATGATAGTGTTTGGAAGCGTTTATCTAGTTACCCATCCACTCACCCCACCCCTTAACAACGAATATCACAAAGTCATACCCACTAAAACCATCGGCCATCTTTACACTTTCAAAGTTTTCATTTGAAGAGCTGTAACCGGTATGCTGATAGTATTTAAGTCCCAGCCACTATAGATAATAGTAACCCCGTTATAACAAACAGTCGACCCCTTTACAATAGACATATAATGAAAATATCCTTGGTCTTCTGACGACCGACGCCGAAATTATGCGTTGAATGTGTCGATGGTATACCTCCATGCCTATATTTACCCACTTCTCCACTCGATCACCCTGGCTCTTACCAAGGAACGGGCGTAATTATCCAACCAATCCGCCCCTCGCCCACCTCTTAACAAGGATCAGAAGAAGTTATTTAGCTATTTGTACACTCACCAACCCCTTGACAACGACCTGGAGCCTTTATCTAGCAACTCCTCTGTCTCTTAGCAAGGAACCGACGCATTTACTTAGCCACTTCGCCACTCGCCCATCCCTTTAAATTGTTCGGAAGCTGTTATATAGGTACATCACCACTCACCAACCCCTTAACAACGAATACCACGAAGCCACGCCCCCTTACAACCGTTACTACATGCCCTCTTTACTTTTTTAAGGTTTTCATTTGAAGAGGTGTAATCTATATGATGATAGTTTTATAAGCCACTACGACCCACTACAGCTCATATACACGCCATATTTACCTTTTTACTTATTACAATTTTCATATCACACCCGGTGCGCCTCGAGGGTTCGAACCGTCTAGCCCCACCACCCACACTCGTCACTGACCGGCTTGTGGTCACTCAGAAATGACTGGCCATGTGGTTACTACAAGACACTGACTGGGTTCAACCCGCACCCGGCGACCGCCCCTGCGCTCGCTCGCCCGCCCCGCGCGCCTTTGGTTGTTGTTTATTTTTATTTTATTTTTTACAATTATTTTTTTAATTATTTATAATATTATACACACACACTCAGTTATCTGCCCTTAGAAAACATGTCTTTTCTTAGAATTATCGACCCTTACATGTGACCTAGATACCTACCCTACCCTACCCTACCCTACCCACCCAGGATCCGAGACCGAAAAGGATTGGGGTCAATCCTTAGAGGTCAATCCTGATTTCCTAATCAAATAGGACGTAACCCACTACTAAACAATACAAAACCGGGCATCGAGAAAGATCAACATCGTCTTGCAACGCTGGTCGGATCCCTACAACAACACGATTTTAAGCACAGCGTATGAAACAGCAAACACTTCTATACAAGCTTGGAACATTAGCAAAAGATTACAGAAAAATGTTGGAAGATAAAGATCATAGGTTTAGACTGAGAACAGACTGTCAAAAGAAAGTGGAAAACTACATCATCCTGGTATAGGCAGAATATATGATGCCAAGTGATTTATAAGAAGCAATTTAGGTTGTTATTATTATTATTAGTTAAGTTTAGAACCAAGTGGGAATCAGGGCATCCAGGCCACCTGAAAGATGATGCATATTAACTCTAGCGGATGTAGGTCAGCATGGTCGAATGGATAAGAACGCATGTTCTTAAACATCCGGCGTGCTGATGCCGAGGTAAGGGGTTCAACCCCTACACAGGACAGTTGGACTAAAAATGTTGACCTCTCGTCCTTGACTTGGGGACGTAAATTACAAGTACCTCTGAAGTTGGGGTGGGTTCGCTTGATGGCGAAGGACACTGTTAAAAGGGAAAGCTAATTCACGCGCAAAATTCAGCCCAGCACTACTAGAAGTAGTATTATGGACTACGCTTGAGTTCAATGCGAGCGAACGCAGAAACAGGGAAACATTTGTTGCAGGAGTATTCAACATATACAGAACAGAGAACTTGGTGACAACTGGCAAGATTTAAGGGAAGAGACCCAGGGGAAGACCGAGAAGTAAATACCTGGAGGGCTTGGTCACGTGGCATGGTCGAGACAGGAACACGGAGCTGATCCACGACTCTGGTGATCGAGTGAGATGGCAAAATATGAGCGCCCACGCTTATCGGCATGGCACATGATGGATGGACGGACAGAACAGGGAAAACTATTTCAACCTAGCCCCGCTTTGAGGAAAAGCTTTGGAGATTGATTGATTGGTTGGGTTCCAAATGTTGCTGTATGTAGCCGAGGCGCGGTGTTGGGGTGAGCGCCCAACATTGCTCAAATACCTCAATGGCTCGTGAATACATAACCTCTGCAGCAAAAGTCCAACTCCTGGCCTTCACGTGGCGGACCTGTTTAAACTAACAGGAGAAGGGGCGACGGCGAGTCTCTGGCGCCGGAAAATAACCAGTATGCTCTAGATGTGTATGCACGTACATGCATGCGCAGACAGGTGTGTGCGCGCGTACACATCTACACTCGAGTGAGACCACAATCTGCTCTAGCAAAGAAAGGTGCTGAAGACGGAGGCAACCAGCCAAGAGGCGCACCACAGAAATCAGGATGCCACGCAATCACGCAAAATGGAATATGTCGACTACTGCTAATCGTTATGGTGCTCGCCCTGCTTTGGACCCCCAGGCAGGTGCAGTGCCGGGCCCTATGTCTCGAAAGGGTCCAACCCCAACTACTGGAGGTCCTTCTCAGATGTCCTGTGGAGCCAGGGGACATGAGAATAGGACGACTGGCCGTACTAAACGAAGACTTAAAATAATGCACTGGAATGCGGAGGGAGTCAGCAACAAAAAAATAGAATTAGAAAAAATCTTGGACCAAGAAAAAGTAAGCATATGTTGCTTGCAAGAAACTCACCTCAATGAAAATATAGCCTTCAAAATCAGAGACTACCAGTGTTACCGATCTGACCGAAAGAACAGGCGAAAAGGTGGGATACTGACCCTTGTAAGAAATAACATCATGGCTTCCCAAATCAAAGTCTACATGGAAGGGGCTGAGTATCAGACACTTAAACTTAAGACAGGTAATACAGATCTACATCTGATCAATTACTACTGTCCAAGTGACCGCCCACAGGCACTGGACACTCTACCACTAAAAGAAAAAAATGATTGTGTGTGGCGATTTCAACAGCCACTCGCAGAGCTGGGGCTATGATCACATGGACCAGAGAGGAGAGAGACTGGAAGACTGGCAAGATGAGAATAGATTCATGTTGATTAACAAGCCGTCCGACCCACATACTTTCTACTCGAGATCATGGCACTCTACAACTACACCTGACCTGGCTTTTCATTCACCAGACCTGGAGTGGAACATTACACGAACTGTTGGGAAACAACTTGGTGGCAGTGACCATCGGCCAGTCTTTCTAACCGTAGAAAATGAGCTTGTAAGTGAAAGCAGCACCCTCTCGAGGTGGAACTACAAGAAAGCAGACTGGGCAATGTACAAGCATCGCACCAGCATACTGGTTAGAAACCTGAACACTGAGAAAGACATAAATAAAGCAGTTGAAGAGTTTGGGAAATGCATACTACAGGCAGCGCGAGAAACAGTACCAAGAGGAGCCCGTAAACAATATAAACCCTACTGGAGTAGTGAACTGGAACAGTTGCATAATGATGTTGAAGTGTGTAGAAAGCAAGCAGAGGCCACACCCAGCCAAGAGCACCACAATAAATTCCAGCATGCAAAAGCCAAATTTCAAAGGGCCAAGCTGCAGGCTAGACGGAAAAGCTGGCAGGAGAAAACGGAGTCTCTGAACTTTGAAAGAGACACAAGGAAATTGTGGAAGCTAATAAAACAGCTTAATGACGAGGGCACAGGGAGAAACTCAAAAATTGCACTACATAAAGATGGAAAAATCTTAACAAGAAAGCAAGCAGCTGACCATTTTGCGGACTCGTTCGCACAAGATAGCAATATCAAAATTAGTCCAGAGAAACAACAAGAGATTCGAGAGAAACGACAACATACAGGACAGAAGGAAATAGTACATGAGGTTCTGGAGGCACCCATCACAATCAGCGAACTGGAGCTAGCCATATCAAAACTGAAAATGAGAAAGTCACCAGGAGCTGATGGTATCTCCAATGAAATGATCAGGAACCTAGGAACAGAGGCCAAAACAAAGCTGTTGCAGATCTTCAATAACAGCTGGACCTTAGGCAGTGTTCCACAAGCCTGGAGAGAAGCAATCATGATACCCCTCCTAAAATCAGGGAAAGATGGTTCCATTGCCTCTAGCTACAGACCAATTAGCCTCACCAGCTGTCTCTGCAAAACACTGGAGCGCATCATCAATCACAGACTGCAGTGGTACATTGAAAGTAAAAACATCCTTGTGCTACAGCAGGCTGGCTTTAGGCAGTGCTACTCTACGGAAGATCAGACAACCTACCTCTCTCAAGAAATTGAGGATGCATTCCAAGAGAAGAAGCTGGTGCTTGCGGCATGGATAGATCTGAAGAAAGCCTTTGACAAAGTCTGGAAAGAAGGTCTGATGAAGAAACTGAGAAACTGCAAAGTCAATGGAAGAATGTACAAATGGGTGAAAGCATACTTGCACAACAGAAGAGCCCGAGTACAGATAGACGGACTCAAGAGCAAGAAAGTACTACTGCGTCACGGTGTCCCCCAGGGCGGAGTCTTGTCCCCCACACTTTTTCTAATCTTCATCAATGATCTTGTTGCTCACCTACCGCATTGAATTAAAGCGGCAATGTACGCCGATGACCTGGTTCTATGGAGCACAAATGAATATGCATCAGTGGCCACCAGATTGCTACAAAGAGCTGTAGATACATTTGCTGCATGGGCAAATAGATGGTGTGTCAGCATAAACACTGACAAGTGCAGCACCACCCTATTTACCCTCTCTCCAAAACAAAAGGCAGGGATCATCCAGATAAATGGAACACCCCTAAGAGAAGATAAAGAACCAACATACCTTGGAGTAACATTTGATGGCAAGCTGACATGGAGAAAGCACATCAACAAAGCAGTAGCAAAAGCCAGAAGGAAAATAGCCATCCTGAGAAAGCTAAGTGGAACCACATGGGGAGCCAGTACGAAAATACTTAGCAAAGTTTACCAACAGAGCATACGACCACACCTGGAATATGGGTCAACTGCGTGGTGTTCAGCATCAAATACCACACTACAAGAGCTGGACAAGGTGCAAAATCAAGCACTTAGAGTCACCACAGGAGGGATGAGATCAACCCCTATAGTGGAAATGGAGAAGATGGGGAGGACACAGGCACTGAGTGAGCGTAGAGATACGAAAACGCTAATACAAGCAGAAAAGTTCCTCAGCTTGCCAGGCCACCCTATGAAGAACAGATTTGAAAACCTAGCTATGGGGCGGTTGAAAAGAAGTAGTTTTATCCACCAGGCCAAACGACTCTGCAGAGAAACCACTGATCTGCCCACAGTTGGTATCCCCCTAACAACTATTCCAGAGCGAACTCCATGGAAAGATGAGCATAGACTATCGTTACAAACCCAGACAAAAGTGAGAGGAATATTTGACAAGGAAGAACAGAACAGTGTGCAGCGCAGAACAGCCACTCTCAGCTTCCTTGATGAAGAATACCCACAGGACCTCTGGATCCGAGTCTACACAGATGGGTCAGCACAAAATGCTGTTCGAAATGGAGGAGCGGGAGTGTACATAGAATACCCAAATAATACTAGGGACACAGCCAGAGTACCGACAGGAAAGTACTGCCATAACTATGATGCCGAAATTGAGGCAATCAAGATAGCAACAGAGAAATTACTAAATAACAGCAATGGTACACAACCTGTGGTGCTACTAACAGATGCAAAATCAGTACTCGAGGCGCTCCTCTCTGGGAAATTGCCAGTACTAAGGACACTACTTTCTGAACTTAGCAGTCAGCATAAAGTCACCATACAGTGGATACCATCCCACTGTGGAGTACCCGGAAACGACAGAGCTGATCAATTGGCTAAGGAAGGAGCCAAAGAGGAACAGCCTGATGTGCCCGTTACATACCACCAAAAGAAAAGAATGATCAAATCAGTCAGAAAGCCACCAAAACCTGCTCAAGATGACTACCACATTATGGACAGACCAGAACAAGTCATTATTCTGCGCCTCAGAACAGGACACAATAGATTACGCAACCACATGTATACAAAATTCAAGATTGGTGAAACAGCCATGTGCACATGTGGATTGGCGTCGCAGACAGCAGAGCACATACTCCAAGACTGCCCAAAATATAACATATCTAGGCAAACCTTCTGGCCTAGAGAGACGACAGTGGAAGATAAACTCTATGGACCACTGTGTGAACTGAAAAAAACAGTTCAATTCATGCAAGAGACGACATTGCAGATATAGACATATTTCAAGCGAACGAAAGAAGAAGAAGAAGAAGATTGATTGGTTGATTTAGGAATCGACATCACAGCATTCGGGGCATTCCCATAAGCGCTCCGTCCCCGTCCTCAGCAGCCAGCGAAGAGTTCCAAAAGCCAATAGTACCAGTAGCAATCTGATTATATGTCCGTCTCGCCTTTCCTCTGAGCGTCGAGAATCGGCCAGATCCCCTCGTCACTCCTCGCTGTCGCATTCTTGCCAGACCATGGTGATCCATTTGCTCCTCCGTGGTGTACACGTGCACCCACAAGGCTGCAACCACGTCTGCCTTATCATGGAGATGTCAACAAACAAGGACGTGTTTATTGCTGTTTTCTTTGAATTCAAATTGGCGTCTGAAGATGTACGAAGAAGACAGCGAACAAGGCACAACAAACTGAAATATCATCTGTATCACAAGTTTAAGATACGTTCTTGCCTCGATCCGATCCGATTTGTAAGAAAAATAAAAACTGTCCACCTCGTTCAACCGGCTTCTTCAGTCGTGGTTATAATTGTGGTGGTTGATGTTGCGGTGGTAGACTGTTTCCTTCTGTGTCGGTGTGTGGTCTTTCCGTGAAGTAAATTTCATGCCTGCGATAAGAGATCAACGTGGCCGAATGGATAAAAGCGCTCTACACCGGTCAGTTGGACAAAACTTTTGACTTCTCGTCCTTGACTTGGGCACGTAAGTTATAGGTAACTCAGAAGTCGGAGTGGATTCGCTTGATGACGAGAGACACTGGTAACAGGGAAAGCTAATCTACACGCAAAAATCATTCCAACGTGGACTATGCTCGAGTCCAAAGACAGCTGGGGGGGGGGGGGGGGTTGGCTGGTGTGGTTTTCTTTGTGTTGTTTTCTTGTTGCGTTTCAGTCTGTCGGCAGGGGATAGTCGCACGCATATGTTTTCGGATGCAGACTTAGAAAGGCTCATTCCTAATGTTCTCTTTGGTGATCTCACATTGTGTCCTTTCTTTATAGGAGCACAAGTGGGAGGGCATGAGGAAAATGCAGCCTGAAGACTAAATGGCATTACATGATAGATCAGGCCCTAAGTCTTGGTTGACAACTGGCCTAGTATGGAAGCTCCGATAGGCGGAAAGTTAGAGCATTACTTTGCTGATCCCGAAGCTTCTGCAGCTTGCCTTGTTCAAGGTGTATTGGTGTTACCTTTCCTCTGGAGAAAACTAGGCGAGAGGGATCATACTGCATGGGCAGCACATGGTCTCTGCAATTCAGCCCAGGCCTTGTGCCATGGAGAGGTATAGGCCTAACTCCATCCCTGGCCTTACCACTATGGGTTGTAGTTATTATGCTTTTTCTTCTGTGTGTGTAGCACAATGTAACAAACTATCGTCTGACAAGACAAGGTAGCAGAGTGTGTATATGTGTCTTACGTTATTCTCTGTATTTCGTTGGCTGTTTTTTTAGGTGCTTGCCAGTTTGGACCCCGCTGTTCCGTTTCATGCTGTTTACGGTTTGGCTGTCATTGAGTCTGTGCGGTTTTGCGTTTGACCAGCTCAGTCTGCAATAGCCGTTGTTCCTCTTTGATTGCTTTTAGTTATTTCCGCATTCTCTTTCTTTAACTAACTAACTAACTAACTAACCAACCAACCAACCAACCCACCCACCAACCAACCAACCAACCAATTAACTAACTAACTAACTACCTAACTAACTACCTAACTAAATAATTAACTAACTAAAGTGGAGCGCTGATTGTGAACCGATGTCTGTGACTTAGAGGCAGTGAACGCGTTTCCCAATTCCCGTATACACCGAATCTAGGGTTCGAAATCAGCTGCCGGCGATTTCGAAGCAGACCGTTTTGCGTTGACTTTGACGGTATAAGCGTCAGTTGTTAAGAAATTCGAGATCAGTCCAGACGGACATAATATCGGATTACAACTGGTACCATTAGTATTGGAACTCTTCGCTGGCTGTTGACAATGAGTATAGGGTGCAGCTGGGAATGTTGAGAGTGCTGTGGTGTCGGTATTGGCTCAAATCAATTGCTACAGAAAGCAATGACAAACTAGTTAGTTAGTCGACAGATCATCCTCATTGCACATCGAACCATTCAGTCCATAAGTGCTCGGATCCCATCCTCAGCAAATCCCGCAGCGTGTAGCGGCTAACGACGCCAGTTCTGCGTTGGTTTATCAATCTTCTTTGGCTTCCTGCGTAATGTTCTTGTTTGGCCACCCCTCTTTTAATTTGCTGTTATCACAGTCTGGCCATGGTTGTAGATTCACAGTCATCACTTGGTTCACGCAAACAAAAGTCTTACTTCTCGTAGAGCATTCAGAATGTCCGCCTGGTCCATGGCGCGTCCGCCCTCCACAGTAGCCTCACCTGCGAGCTTGTCAGCCCGCTCATTTCCTTGTACTCCCGCATGCCCCGGCACGAAGATGAAACTAATCTTTGCCAGCCGAGACCGCTCCAGAGGCAGCAACCATTCTCTTCGGATCGACCCCTCCTCTGTCCTCTTGATCATGTTCATTGAGTCGCTAAGGAAACATGCCCTAGTGAATGTCTGTTTCTCGAGCCATGTTATTGCTGTACTTACTGCCATGACTTCCATAGTCAGGCTACTTGTGGTTTCAGTGAAAGCACCAGAGTCCTCCTTCACAATTCTCCCTCCGGCCCGAGTCGTAAAGGCCCATGAGCTTCTCACATGTCGGACGACCGACCCATCTGTGTAGATGACAGCATCACTGTCTAGCGAGTTCTCGAAAATCAACGCTTGTACTTCAGCCTCCACAGCGGCCGGATTTTCTTATCTGCATTTTCTATCTAGTTGGATGCAAACTGAAAAGGATGTGCAGAAATCTGTTGGCACTTGTACCCACTCCTCGCCAGGTTCTAAGTCCTCAAGTGAATACACCTGTTGAAGAATGTCTTCGGCTTGACCCATCCACGACCGTCCTCTTTTTAACCTGCTGCCCTTCACCTTCATAATTTCACTATGCAGTGGATTTTGTGTGTTTGCGTTAACTTTGAGGTAGGCGCGTGCTCTGCAAACTTGTATTCTGTCTTCAATGGTTGGAAAATCAAGAAGGTAGCGTATCGCCCTGCATGCTGTATCTCTTGTACATCCAAGAATAATGCGCATAGCTTCATTCTGTATCCTTCTGTATCTGCTTATGGCTGAGAGTCAGGATTGCCATTGCATACTCCAAAACAGACATGACCAACCCCTCGTACAGAAGACATAGATGGCGCTGCTCACAGTTTGCTGCCGCCATCACCCGCATCGCAGCCAAACCCCGCTTGGCCTTTGTTATCACCTGGTCTATGTGCTCATTATAAGAAAGGCTTCGATCAAACCGTATCCCCAGGTAATTCATTGCCTGCGTTCTTTCCACCACACAATGACAAACTACTGAACGTTAAAAAAAAGGACTGCTAAATCACAAACTGGGGTTGATTGCGATATCCTGTACAGGACATGTAACTAACATAACCGATGGCAAGGAGAAAGAATCCGACGTATATGCGTCGGATATCACGTTTTTTTTCTTTCTGTAGCAAGGCGCTCTCGCCATTTGGAGGTGCCAGGTTCGAATCCCAGTATGGAAGCAATAGCTTTAAATGTTATGTTGTCTTATAAAGCTCACGTTTTAATACTTTCTTCAATTCTATGACCGGCAATCAATACTTGTTCATTCGATTTGTGGGTGATTTATTCGCGACATCTAGATCATTATTTTGGCGGGTGTAAAAACCGAACTGAGAAAATAACTGCCTGTAATGGCGACAGCTTCCGGTTACTTACGAAGTCTGGTGTGTGGTGAAATCATTTTTCGGGAACATATTTCTTTCACCGAAAAACTTTTCTAATGCCTCCAAAAAAGAAACCAAATGAACCAAGCAAGAAGACAGATCAGAAGAAGAAAGAAAAGATTATAGAGGTGGGTGAATTTAAACAATTCAAAGCACAATTAATAGTTTCCCCCCGTGTAGTAGTTAAAGTCGCCCGCAGGATGGGTTGTCAGGAGGACTGTGCAGGTGTTTCAGATTTCAGTATACGGTGTACACATTCATTAGTCTACACTACTTCACATGTCTATTTGGTTGCTTTTTATTATGAGATCAGCATTGTAGTTGCACAGCTTTAAAATTTGAAAGCATGATGATATATTAAAAAATTCAGCACTCATCCGAATGTCGGGACTAAATTATTTAGTTTTAGTGTAAAATTTTTACTAAAATGCATCCCTTACAGGGCCTCATTAGCTGATGAGATAAAAAATACGAAGTACCGACTAAAATGTAGAACTGAGAAAATCGAAATACGTGCCAATAATATTTGTCAATTAAATATCGACATTGTGGCACAAAACTTGTAAATAGTGTCCAAAAACATGTTCTTTGTGACTGTCAGGTCTATCCGTGGGAAAAAAAAATGGTACATATGGCCCCCGGAACGAGCATAATCACTTGTTAGTGAAATAAACAATCATATAACTGAGTGTGCTTGACTGCTAGACCGATCGATGGATGCAATAAATGTTTGTGGACCCGGAGGGCCCTCGCTGTCGTCGGCACTACAAGATATGATATACACTCCGACGACTGAGCGCCCTCCGGGTGCACAAACATTTATTGTATCCATCGATCGGTCTAGCAGACGATGATACATGCAGACGACGATAGATTAAAATGTAAGGGATTGACAACACATTGCCCCGGAAATAACTTTATGAGGCCCTGTAAGGGATGCATTTTACACTAAATAATTTAATCCCAGCATTCGGAAGAGTGCCAAAAATTCAAATATCTTGGAAGTATGATCATAGATGGTAGATTGGCTTTGGGATTGGACATAGAAATCGAAATCAGATGCCAAAAAGCTAGTGCGCTTACATATCAACTATCACCCATACTGAAACATCCAAATATACCCATGTCCGCAAAACAACATAATAAACAGCATTGTCACACCAACCCTATGCTACCAATCTCAAACTTGGACTTGATCCAAATCACATTTTCACAAAATTAACACCTGTGTGATGAGATGTTAGGGAGTCTCAGTGGCGAAGTGGTCAAGCCGTTTGACTCGTGTTCCGAAGGTTGTTGGTTCGAATCCGGGCCGGGCCCTTCGGTTTACGAGTTAAATGATTCGGAGACTCCTGTGGGTCATCGCTAAAAGCTACGGAGTTCGTGCTTTGTGCGACGCTTTCCGAGCTACGGAAAGAGACTGAACCATATGGGATAAAACCCGGTGCAATGAAGTCGACCCTGTCGACTTTTAAGCGACTTTTTTTTAAAGCCTGAGAAGAGCTGCCAACTTAACAACAAAATGTTGTTATCAGACAGACAGGGGGATCAACACCTTGTGCCACATTTATTGAAAGACAGAAGATCAAGTGGTTTGGCCATCTCGTTAGAATACAACACCATCAACTACCAGCACTGGCCTTACATCAAAGATCATCTGCAATGAGAGCAAGAGGACGCCCGAGAAGAAGCAACAATTATTCCTCCCCACGAAGATTGACGGCAAAAGTGGAAGTTGATGATGATATATTAATTATGATTAAAAAGAATATTGCTCATAGAAAACTAAGAAGTAAACAATGGATGGAGGGAATAGCAGAGTCCATGGGAATATCAATACTTGAAGCGCATAAACGGGCACTCTCCCGCTGTTTATGGTTCACCTTGACACAGCAAGGTATATGAGGAACGAGATCAGATTATACAGAAGTACATGTAACTGGAGTGTGTGTGCTGTTGGTGTTGAACTTGGTCGTGCAGTGCATCAATTTATAGCAAAGCCAGAGAATTTTTTTTTAGAAACTCATTTAGCTTAGAATTTTTCTCTGATCAAGCTTAACTTAGGGCGACAATTGTTCTACCAATAAAATCAACTCAATTGATTAGTGAGGATCGTCATAATCTCACTCCCGAAGGGTCCATAGATAGATGCTCTGATCTCCTTTTTGGCACCCCCACCCCCGCCGCTACCATCCCAGTCAGAATACTATACAGAATAGAGACTGATTACTCCAGTTCTGTATTGATTAATTAAATGTATTGTAATCTTGACAAAACTCCCATCTCCCTCGCTTTGGACAGGGAAGCAGATTCTCAGTGTCATCTGTTCATCCTGCTTCTCTTATGATATTAATATTAATAATAATGTTTGGCCCACCCATTGCTACCCACTCTACCATGTCCACCAATAACTGATTGGCTTCCTGGTTACCTTTTATACTTGATTGACCTGGAGCATAAGACGTCCAAAGTTAGCTGAACTAATTGTGATCATCACAGTTCAAATCACACAAAAATTATCACAGTGATGTGCTCAGTGAGCCGAGCCATTCATGTCATATGAGGCCAGTCACCGCTTCTTGAGCATTTTCACCGAGTTGCTCAGCATACATGTGTGTGAACTAATTCAGGGCATTGGTTACCTCCATTGTTTCCGTTGCTAGTCTTTTTATTGTTATGGCAAAAACATCACTTGTTTTCCTTGACAGTTTTGCATTTCAAGCTTGTTGGGAGTGAATCTTAAGCGAGGTTTGTTACCAGTGCTAGAATATATGCATAGCTAATATTTATTGCATAAGAAGATTTGATATTCCTTGCAAAAAGCCAACTGTCTAAAACAGACAGTGTTTATTTAAATTAGCATGGAATTCAATCAGACTACCCCTCCCCCTATCCCCCACGTGCACACATTATCATCATGGGCTGTAGGTAGGACAACGAGGATGGAAGCATCGGCACTCGGCTGCTGACCTGTATAGTTTTCATGGGACAAGAGTTTTACTAGATTATGATCATCTCCTTCAAGTCATCATCATGTGCCCTGTCGGATGGTGTACGTGTTGGTGCAAATCGCAGTGTCCTGGACCAATTATTCCTTCATGTCACTGTCACAGTTCATTCAGCATCATTTCCATTGGTACTAATTTTTCTAGTCATCACAATATTTTCAACTGCTTTTCTTCTCATCACATGACCAAAGAACACTGTTTCTGGTAATTGAAAATAATAATACTGGTTCCACTTTCATTAGCCTTTTCCAGGCTATCATTGCTAGTTACTCTGATAGTTAGAAGAATTTGCACCATTCATCTCAGAAGCCACATCTCCACAGCCTCCTGTCTCTTTCCAGATTGATAAATTCACTGTCATACAGCAGATCAGGTTCTTTATAACATTTCAGTTCTCTATTTTTGACAGTTAATTACAGTGACCTATTACATAACATTTAAGATGGAAAGATGACCAGAGATTGGGAGACTTTTCAGAGGACCGTAATGAGAGCGACGGTCTGCGAAGGACCTGCTGCATGATACAATTTCACTAGATACTTTTCATTTTCTGAAAAGTAGCTTTTGCTTGACCTATTCAACTCTTAAATCTCTGCCATGCATCTTTCATCTAATGTTACTGTTATGCCTTTCCAAGTATGCTCTAAAAAAAGAGGAATTAATTGATGCAGATCTTCACCTTCATGTGCCATACCTCCTGGCTTAGGTGTTCATCTCTCTCCACAGATCTCGGTCCTTGTATGAATTCTTGGGAAGGTAATGTCATGGTTTTCCCTTGCGTTCCAAGCTCTGCTTAGCTTCAGAGTTGTCCATTTATCCCATCTGGTGGGTACTTGGTCTGCAGAGCTGCATTTACCACAGAATGCTGTGTTTACACTACAGTGCTGTTTCCCATCCTCTACCATGTTGAGATCACGCAGATGATGTAGTTTTCCTGTGTAATTGATTGCAACAAATGCTTGTTTAGAATTCCCTAGCACAATGTAAAACACTATTTTTTATCTTTTTTCTTTTGTGCATTTTTTTTTCCAATGCAGGACAAGACATTTGGCTTGAAAAACAAGAAGGGAGCGAAACAGCAAAGGTTTATCAAAAATGTCACGTCACAAGTCGTGCACGGCAATGTTAAAACTAGCCGGGTAAGATATATGTCTTGATCTTAATGTTTAGCTCCAAGCTAAAGTTTATCAAACATGTCACTTCTGAAGTTGTGCCAGTAGCTATAAGCAAAAGTAGGAATGCCTCAGCTTTTGTGAGAGCAGTAACATGTTTTCATCATTCTGTCGTGATTTTGTTGTTTTGTTTCAGTGCTAAATATTTCTCAACATGTTTATAGTTTTTAATTGAGTTGTGCGAGGTCAACTTGGCAGATTGGACAAGAGAGCGCATGCTCTTAAACATCTGGTGTGCTGATACCGAGGTAGCGGGTTCAACCCCTATCCGGACGGTTGGACTAAAAGGTTTGACTTCTTGTTCTTGACTTGTAGGTGTAAATTTCAAGTACCTCAGAAGTCAGAGTGGGTTCATCTGATGACGAGGGATACTGGTAACAGAGAAAGCAAATCCACACGCAAAATTCAGTCCAGTGCACTAGAAGAACTAGCACGTGTATGAACTACGTTTGAGTTCAAGCGAGCGAACACACACAAATAAAATTAAATAATGTTTTATCAGCACCTGTGGCTGAAGTGTTAGTGAAGCACACTTTCACATTTGCCTGACATACCGAGGAGAGTCAGTCAGCCATGGCTGGTTTGGAAACGGATTGCTTTGTGTTGATTTCAGTGGTATGGATAGTCATCCTTTCAGAAAGCAAAGGCAAGCTACTGAAAGTACAATTGCTTAATAAATCGCAAACAGCCATTAAATGCTGTATGATAGATCTATGTTTGCTTTGATAGATCTATGTTTGCCACATATATGTCTGCTTTGATAGATCTTTGTTTGCCATATATATTTCTGCTTTGATAGATCTTTGTTTGCCATATATGTGACTGCTTTGATAGATCTATGTTTGCCATATATATGTCTGCTTTGATAGATCTTTGTTTGCCATATATATGTCTGCTTTGATAGATCTTTGTTTGGCATATGTATGTCTGTTTTGATTGATCTGTTCCTGCCTGGTATATAAATGTGCTTTTGTTCTAACCCTCCTGTGTTTCCCAGTATTTTATCTTCTAGTTTGTTCTAACCCTTCTATGTTTCCCAGTATTATGTCTTCTAGTTTGTTCTAACCCTCCCTGTGTTTCCCAGTATTTTATCTTCTAGTTTGTTCTAACCCTCCTATGTTTCCCAGTATTATGTCTTCTAGTTTGTTCTAACCCTTCTATGTTTCCCAGTATTTTGTCTTCTAGTTTGTTCTAACCCTTCTATGTTTCCCAGTATTATGTCTTCTAGTTTGTTCTAACCCTCCTATGTTTCCCAGTATTATGTCTTCTAGTTTGTTCTAACCCTCCGATGTTTCCCAGTATTATGTCTTCTAGTTTGTTCTAACCCTCCTGTTTCCCAGTTTTATGTCTTCTAGTTTATTCTAACCCTCCGATGTTTCCCAGTATTATGTCTTCTAGTTTGTTCTAACCCTCCTATGTTTCCCAGTATTATGTCTTCTAGTTTGTTCTAACCCTCCCTGTGTCTCCCAGTATTTTGTCTTCTAGTTTGTTCTAACCCTCCTATGTTTCCCAGTATTATGTCTTCTAGTTTGTTCTAACCCTCCTATGTTTCCTAGTATTATGTCTTCTAGTTTGTTCTAACCCTCCTATGTTTCCCAGTATTATGTCTTCTAGTTTGTTCTAACCCTTCTTTTTCCCAGTATTATGTCTTCTAGTTTGTTCTAACCCTCCTATGTTTCCCAGTATTATGTCTTCTAGTTTGTTCTAACCCTCCCTGTGTCTCCCAGTATTATGTCTTCTAGTTTGTTCTAACCCTTCTATGTTTCCCAGTATTATGTCTTCTAGTTTGTTCTAACCCTCCTATGTTTCCCAGTATTATGTCTTCTAGTTTGTTCTAACCCTCCTATGTTTCCCAGTATTATGTCTTCTAGTTTGTTCTAACCCTTCTATGTTTCCCAGTATTATGTCTTCTAGTTTGTTCTAACCCTCCTATGTTTCCCAGTATTATGTCTTCTAGTTTGTTCTAACCCTCCCTGTGTCTCCCAGTATTATGTCTTCTAGTTTAACCCTCCCTGTGTTTCCCAGTATTTTGTCTTCTAGTTTAACCCTCCCTGTGTTTCCCAGTATTTTGTCTTCTAGTTTAACCCTCCCTGTGTTTCCCAGTATTTTGTCTTCTAGCACTCTCTTTTGAGTTTTTTCATGTCAGAATGTGATGAACCCTTGTGGCTTTAATCTGTTCTATTACTTGTCAAAGTCCTGTTCTCATCCATGTTTGTCCTGTGTGCAGCTGGATGCCCAAGCAGACAAGACTACCAAGAAGGACGAGAAGAAGAAGCTGCAGGAGGAGATCAATGCCTTGTTTAAACCAGTTGCACAGACTGTAGCCAAAGGTGAGTCACTTCTCATTTGTATGTCATACATTTGTATTATGTGTGCATCTGTAGAGGGAGCCTCGGTGGCGCAGAGGCTAGACACTAGCCTGCCAACCCAGTAGTGATTAGTTTGATCTGCAACTGGGCGGTGATTATGGAGGGAAGTGTACTGGAGAGGATGTGAAGAGGGCGACCACAGTTAGATGGATTTAAGATGGGGTAGATAATTGATATATGACAACAGCCAGGTCAGGACATCCAGCTTGTGAAAGAGAACACTTTCTCTGTGCTCCCAGGTTAACTAAGTCTAAAATGGATTCCGACCAATGTCCCAGGAAGTAAAGACGGCCAGTGTGATACTGACCACACCACCCATCGAGTGCCCATTGGTCTATGCCCATAGCACCTTCAGACGTGTAGAAAGGTACTTTACTAACTCACCCTGCATCTGTATCATTTACCCCCCATCCAGGTGTTGTTTCATAAATGTATTTCTCATCGTGTTGGATATATTTTGTGTCGCTGGACAGAAAGGTGAGATTATATTGTTGATGCTGTAAGTCAAGGATACATTTCTCATTGTGTTGGATATATTTTGTGTAGCTGGACAGAAAGGTGAGATTATATTGTTGATGCTGTAAGTCAAGGATACATTTCTCATCGTGTTGGATATATTTTGTGTAGCTGGACAGAAAGGTGAGATTATATTGTTGATGCTGTAAGTCAAGGATACATTTCTCATCGTGTTGGATATATTTTGTGTAGCTGGACAGAAAGGTGAGATTATATTGTTGATGCTGTAAGTCAAGGATACATTTCTCATCGTGTTGGATATATTTTGTGTAGCTGGACAGAAAGGTGAGATTATATTGTTCACGCTGTAAGTCAAGGATACATTTCCATTTTGGGACATGCTAGGTACATGATGCCAGCTTCAGATTTTGTTGTTTGCAGTCTATAAAGAAAGAATTAAAGTATGGATTTGTAGGGAAAGAATTATAATAGTTTTTGCCAGCCTGTACATACCTATAAATAAAGATTTATATTTAAAACCCCTAAGGAAGGAAGATGCATTTTTGGGAAGTCTTTTATAGAATCTGGATAATATCTTAAATTAAGGAAACAGCAAATTAAGATGTTTCCCCGGGATGGTTAACCTGGTCAACAAATGCCTGCAGAAGTTGGATGTGTCGGCCTAACGGCGCAAGAACGCAGCTCTGCTGTAAACAGGCACAACGCAATCACGTCCGGAAAAAAAAACTCCGGATGAACGCAGAAGAAGAAGAAGAAGATGAGTTTTCTGATGTCTCTAAAGAGAACATCAGGATGATGCTGTCAGTTAATAAAAGAAGAGTTTGGATGATTGTGGTCACAGATGTATTCTGATTGTTTCAGGCGTTGATCCAAAGTCAGTTCTGTGTGCATTTTTCAAGCAAGGCCAATGTACGAAAGGAGATAAATGCAAGTTCTCCCATGATCTAACCATTGAAAGGAAGGGAGAGAAGCGTAATATTTATGAAGATAAGAAAGGTGAGGAAGGAAATAAAACATTTGTTTCATTTTATATTGTTACATTTTAAAATGTTGCTGTTAGTTATATGTAAATGCATATATATATATATATATATATATATATATATATATATATATATATATATATATATATATAGATTTAGATATAGTTACAGTATCAATAACTACTAAGAAAGCACTTTACAACACAATCTTCTTACCAACTCTATGCTACCAATGCCAAACTTGGACAATGACAGAAAAAGAGAAAAGAAAAATCACAACAACAGAAATGAGGTTCCTGAGAAGAATACTCAACGTATCAAGAAGAGATAAGATCAGAAATGAAGAAATCAGGACTAAAGTGGGGATTAAAGCAGCACTAGATTTTTTTAGAAAGCAGCAAGTCAAATGGTTTGGCCATGCAAGTAGGTTACCAGTCAACAGCATACCACAACAAGCAATGATGAACAGACCAGATGGAAACAGAGGAAGAGGCCGACCACGTAAACGTTGGATGGAGGGAATAGCAGTCCACGGGAATACCAATACATAAAGCCCATAATCGGGCACTCTCACGATGTTTATACTTCACCTCGACACCTCAAGGTACAAGAGGAACATGATGAGATGAGATGAGACAGTTATGTTAATAATGTAGCATAGTTGTCAGTGTACTTGCTTACAGTGACAGCGGTCTGGGTTCCATCCTCAGTTGTGACAGCATTCCTTTTTCCAATGAGTACAAGTATGGATAGAATTGACCCAAATTCATAAATTTTATGGTAATTTTAAAATGATTTTTAATGAGGTCAGCATAGCTGAATAGATACGAGCGCTCGCTCTTAACTTCTGTGCACTGATGCCAAGGTAGTGGGTTCAACCCCTACACTGGTTAGTTGGGCTAAAATGTTGATTTCTCATCCATGACTTGGGGACGTAAATTAAAAGTACATCAGAAGTTAGAGTGGGTTTGCCTGATGGCCAGGGACACTGGTAATAGGGAAAGCTAATCCACTCACTAGCATCAGTCCAGTTGTCATGTGTGTAAAGAATGAATGTCGTATTAGTTACTTGTTCTTCTTTACCACTTTAGTGTCGTCCCTGGAGTGAGGGGAATCCACACCCACATTTGTTTTAATTCAATATCTCTATTCTGGAGATATCCAGCAGACTCCGTCCACACACTCCCTCAATCTGAAGACACCTTCCTCTCACTCTTACTCACTCCTGGATCAGGCCCCCTCTCATTCTTCCCCAACATAACATACTTGACAACTCTAGCCTCAACAAATAAAAACAAGAAATTTATTAAAGCAAAGAGTATATGTAGGAGAAGTGTGTGTGTGTATAAGGTGTAAAATGTGTGACGTGTACTCTAAAGTGTCTATGAACTCAGATCAGTGTTCAAGAGTATAGTCATTTGCATCCCTGTGCTGACAACACACCAGCACCATGTATCCCATACAAGTAGCCTCACCCAGGTGATGCTCCTCCGGTCACGTGAAGACTTCCTCCGTTGTCTCTGGAACCACCAGGATGCTTGGACACCCCTGACAAACACTGTCTAATGAGAGTCTGATTCACACTATGAACTTCCTCTGTTATTTAACGGATTGTTAACCCTTTACAGGGCAGACGCTTGTCCGTTTTGTAGCCCTGAACGGGCAAGATTTTTTCAGGTTCTGTAAAAATTTCGGGTCGCGTTAGTAAAAACATCACAAACAAGGTGTTAGTCAACCGATTTTAGTTAAATAAACAACACAATGAAGGGAAAAGCATGCAGAATATGTTACTCACGTGATTGTTGCCGGTAATCCATATATGAACACAAATATTTACGAAATACGGCATGTTGTTTGTGATTTTCCGTCATCTATACGGCAATTTACAAACACATTTTCAGAATCATAATCACTTTCTTTAAAGTCCGACTCACGACTGCTAATGCAAAGTAACGCTTTGCACTGATATCTAGCTCCGATTAATAATCAACTTCGTGCCCTTTAATGTCATTTAAATTGAACAGAGCGAAATCTCGGCTATCACTTGAAGAATCGCCGAAATCCATTTTGAAAAACAGCGTAAAACTCCCAAAACCTATCAAAACAAGTCCGTAAAAGTCTGTTCAAAGTCATTGTAGCGCGTTTACAAATGGCGGCCACGTTGTCAAGCTATGGGCGAAAGTGAAAGTAGCCGACGGAAGTGTCGGAAAGCCGAGAGATCGCGTTTTTACAATGCATAATAGTATCGGCCGGAATCGGCCGTTGCGCTCGTATTTAGAGACCGGCCGGTAACGGACGCTACGCCTTGTAAAGGGTTAATCAGGAAATTCTAAACCTATTGTCACTGTTATTGGAGAAATCTTAATAGATCTAGAGTCACTGGTTCTAAAGATTACTCATATTAACACCACAATCTTACTGTTCTGGATAACAGTATAAATTATACAATGTTCTGACTGTTCATTGATACATCTATCACTTGGCTAAACATCAATCTCATCAACATGTCCTGCTCAGCAGAAGCCAGGTTCCCGCAAACCAACTTGGGTATAAGCCCTATGTAGCGGCCTCTCAGCAACCTCTGTCTTCAGATTCTGAGCGATCATCTTCTAAATTTGTGTTAGTCCCACCGCTGAAAATCACAGCACGCATACGTGGACCTGGAAATTGAACCTGTAGAATAGAGAATACTATGGTGAGGGCAACTCAGTCCTGGCCAGAATTAGGTAAGTGTAGGCCAATAACAGCACTCAGATCTATAACAGAGATCCGATCTCTGTCATACGGCCAAATAACTCAATCATATGATCTGAGACATGGCAACACCAGGAAAGAATAAAGGAACGGGTAGAAACCCAGCAGATGCCCTACTGGAAGATCCTACCATTTCACATTCCTCTCCTCCCTCTCAACCATCCTTTATCTCTCTAATTATTATTCCACTACATTGTCCTCAACTTCCCGAGTAAAATGATATATAACACAAGCTAATTGAAGCCATACAATAGAATACTAGTGCCGACGCTCCTATGATACTTTCTAGCACCGCACTTATAGAACATTCTATCACTAATCATAATACATTATATCACTGCACAGTACTGCACTTTATTCCTAATCATACTCTAAAATTAGATATAATTAATAGCCTACCATATGCCTATTCCAGTTGCTAATCGAAACTAGGCGATCACAGACTGGATCTATGTCCGCCGATACTATCAACAAATTGACACCCCTAGTTTCTCTCATGTAACACAACTCGGAATAATCCCCAATCCTAACACTTCAGAATGTTTTCCTCGACTCCCTCCACCTGTTTACCGCACTGGGTTTTATATGGGTGCTTGAGTGAGTCACCAGAAAGTCCAGACGCCAATCAGTCCAGAATCTGGCTTTGTCCTCCTGTTTCCAGACTAACCAGAGTCACTTAGCTGTCAAGTTTCCTTTTCATCTGGGTAGTTCTTTGTCTCATCCAACAAATATCCTGGCTGTCTGTAAGCCAGAGACCTTTCCCCCATTACAGAATCCTTCCGACCTCTAGCAGGCATTCTGTCTATCACTTGCAACGGCCAACTCCCGCTTCGTAGACAGATGTCGCCAGTACACGTCTCTCAAACAACAACCTGTCGACCGTGTGTAGACAACTCGACGTGACTCACTTAGATCTCATACACAAATATCGACCAGGTGCAGACAGTTATAACAACGTATTTTCCCCAGTTAGTTCCACATCAAAGGGTCAATTGTGTTTGCAAATTAATGTCGGGCCTGGTTGTCATCGATCGACTGACAAGTTTATTTAACCCGTGACACCAGTGTACCTTCAATAGTAGCAGCTACTAAAAGCAGTAGCACGTATATGGACTACACTTGAGTTCAAAGCGAGTGGGGGGGGGGGGGGGGGGGGATTGAATCCATCATCATTCTGGTTACTGTCTTCTGGAACCTCAGCCCATAGAAAATCTTAGCTGCAAAATCCAGTAGCCATGAGCTAGTCCACAAAGGGTCTGGCGTGAATTGGTTGAGGGGTTATGCTCCATGCAGAGATCACAGGAGGCAGACAGAGAACTAATTAGATGGCTGGCTGTTTTACTAGCACATTCTGTGTTTTAATGTATGTAGGATGTGAATGTTTATGCACATATGTATGTTGCTGTGTGTGTTTGTAACAGAAACCATGGAGAACTGGGATGAAGCCATGTTGGAGGATGTTATCAACCAGAAACATGGAGAAAGTGATAAAGCCAAGCTGAAAACCGCCATCGTAAGTTGTTATTACTGTTATATATTACTGTTGCTGTTATTTTAAGTTATTGTTACTATTATATGTTACCATTACTGTTATATCAGTTACCATTACTGTTGTATGTTATTTTTACTGTTAATAATTTATTGTTACTTTTATATATGTAACTGTTATATAAGTTTTTGTTGCTGTTAAATAAGTTATTGCTACTGTTATATAAGTTATTGCTACTGTTATATCAGACTTCATGGTTTCTTTTTATTAGGCTGTAGATCTCTTCTTTACCTGCCACTATCATCGTGCCATCTCATCTTATGGTGACTCCCAAAATATCTTTTCTGGGCTGCTCATTCACAATGAGAATATATGCCCACACAAGACTGTGTTTTGCTGATCAATATTTTCTTGGAAATAGATAAATAATTGGAACTACAATTAGTCAACAAGCAAACAAATCCCTTTAAGCCTCTAATGTATTTCTCTCTGTCAGCCTCTGTCTCTTCTAACGCTGATCTTTCCAATTGTAGCAGTGTTCTCTTGTGCCTCTCTTCTCTTTATATAAACAAAGAACACTATCTCTTTCTTATGATTGTATATAATTGTCTACTTTCCTTTGCCTGGTTGAGGCACACATTAGTTACTCTGGCTGTCCAAGATATCCACATCAATCATCTCAGAAACCACATCTCCGTTACTACCAAGCTCATCCTGATTTGTTCAATCACATGCCAACATGCTCTGCCATACATTAGAACAGGTTTAATATATTTCATTTCTGCCTTTCTTACATTCAGTTAAAGTGATTTATTACATAAGATACTTTTCATCTTCTGAAATGTTGCATTTGCTTCACCTATTCGGCCCTTAATCTCTGCCATGCATTTTCTATCTAATGTTATGATTACCTTCAAATATTTGAATGGTTAAGCACGTTCCCTTCTATTGTAATAAGATATTTTTGCCATTATATGTACAGTGCCGGCTTCGTGGCTTAGAGGTTATGACTTTTCTCCGTAATCTCGTATACTCTCATCGGTAACGTGATGACGGTGAGAATCAGCAGTGGTTCGAATCGCATCGGTAACTTACGGGGTATGTGAGCCGGCCGCTCAGAAAGCAATGGCAAACAACTGAGCGTAATCTTGCCAAGAGATCAACATACAGCTGAAAGATGCTGGTGTTGACAGCAATGTCCTGTAAAGGATATGCAAAAAAAAAAAAAAAAAAAAAAAAATATGTACAGCGTTGGTGATTTCTTGTTTTCCTTGTGCAGATTTGTAAATTTTTCCTGGATGCTGTAGAGAGCAACAAGTATGGCTGGTTCTGGGAGTGCCCGAATGGGCCCAAGTGTATCTACAGGCACTGTCTGCCCCCAGGTACGGCTTCATTTTTTGTTGACTGTTGTATAATGTAAAATTCCATTCCCTTAGCATCAAAATTACGGAAGATACCACAAAACATCCATCTGTCCAAATGGGAGGTCACATTTGCTAATAAATTATACTTCGGCAGTGAATGAGTTAAAATAGACGTGGGTTTCCAGGTTATCCCAGTCTTGTGGGTTTCCAGGTTGTCCCAGTCTTGTGGGTACCAGGAAATATCTGGGGAAGTAAAGGTAGCCAGTGGAATATTGACCACCCCACCCCAGAGTGTCAGTTGGTCTATAGACATATGGCATGTGTCCAATACACCAGGACATGGGAATGGTGTCTTTAGTTAGTTAGTCGACAGATCATCCTAATTGCACATCAAAATATTCAGTCCATAAATGCTTGGATCGTCTCCTCAGTAAATCCTGCAGCGTGTAGCGGCGAACGACACCAGTTCTGTGTTGGTTTATTAATCTTCTTTAGCTTCCCGCATAGTGTTCCTGTTTGGCCACACCTCTTTTAATTTGCTATTCTCGTATCCTGACCATGGTTGTAGATTCCCACTCATCGCTTGGTTCTTGCAGACGATTTACTTCTCGTAGAGCATTCAGAATATCAGCCTGGTCCGTGGCTCACCCGTCATCCACAGTAGCCTTACCTGCAAACTTGTCAGCCTGCTCATTTCCTTGTACATCCGCATGCCCTGGCATGAAAATGAAATTAATCTTTGCCAGCCATGACCGCTTCAGAGACAGCAGCCACTCTCTTTGGATCCACCCCATCTCTATCTTCTTGAGCATAGTCATTGAATTACTAAGGAAACATGCCCTAGTGAATGTCTGTCTCGAGCCATGTTATTGCTTTACTTACTGTCATGGCTTCCATAATCAGGCTACTTGTGGTCTTTATTATTTTTCTAGCAGTTATATGAGGCTTATTTGACCCCTGGTCTTTGCTGTTAAATAAATTGAATCCTACCCCCTCTGGAGATTGACCACGCAAACAGGCTGTAGTGAGCGAAAGAAGTTCATACCTGACATATTTTCTGCCGCAGACTTTTGTCATGTTTATGTATAAATAGGAACAGCTGCTGCACTGTACTATGAGATTTTAGATTTACATTTATTTATAAATAGAAACAATTACTGGACTGTACTATGAGATGTTACATTCATATTTATTTATAAATAGGAACAGTTGCTGCACTGTGAGAGTAGATTCATATTTATTTATAAATATGAACAGTTGCTGTACTGTGAGAGTAGATTCATATTTATTTATAAATATGAACAGTTGCTGTACTGTGAGAGTAGATTCATATTTATTTATAAATATGAACAGTTGCTGTACTGTGAGAGTAGATTCATATTTATTTATAAATATGAACAGTTGCTGTACTGTGAGAGTAGATTCATATTTATTTATAAATATGAACAGTTGCTGTACTGTGAGAGTTGATTCATATTTATTTATAAATATGAACAGTTGCTGTACTGTGAGAGTAGATTCATATTTATTTATAAATATCAACAGTTGCTGTACTGTGAGAGTAAATTCATATTTATTTATAAATATGAACAGTGGGTGTACTGTGAGATGTTAGACATAACTGATAGACAAAAATATCGTTATTTCATGCTATTGTTCATTTTTGGTGTCTTTATCTACTACTGAAGGTTTTGCGCTGAAGAAAGACCAGAAGAAGGACGATAAAGAGGATCAGATTACGATTGAAGAGCTTGTCGAAACAGAGGTGGCTACAATTGTTGCCTTTGTTATTGCATTGATGTGATTTGTATGCTTTGATAATTGTATGGAGACATCCTTGTGTATAAATACGCAGACTTCTGTGTACACATTAAGCCTTTTGTAGACAGACAGACAGATAGATAGGAGAGGATGTAGGTAGGTAGGCAAATAGGATCTCAGAAAGCACAAGGCTGACTATTATATGCTGTATTGATATGGCAATACAGCAGGTTGATCCGACAGCATGTGAATGTAAGTTTCCCCTGATGCCTCGCGTGCTGTATCTCACTGGAAGAGTGAGTGGTCATGCATTGTGTGTGGAGAGTAAGGGCTAGCCACTTGCCAATATGACTAATTATGTTACAGTACAGTGAACAAGGTAAAGCGTCTAACACCATTTTGGCCAGGGCGGAACGTTAACATTGATAATCCTGGTGGTTTGAAGGTGTTCAGACATGCTTGTGCTCCTCTGATGACAGTTGTCTGTATTTATCAATACACATCGTGATTTGGACATTTGAAGGAGGCTTATTTGCAAAGACAACATCACAAACGTCAGAAAGAGGCAGTCATGTTTTGGACACCTTTGAAGACAAAAACTGAAACATGTGATAATTGAAAAGATTTTTGGAAGGAGGGATAGAGGAGGACAGCAAGAGAAAACTCTTTAGTCTTGTGTCATGGCATGGAAGGAAGTCGATGCATGAATTGATCTTTGCTGCCAGAGATCGCAATTTGTGAATCATGAACACCTGCGCCAATCACCAACGTGCTTGATGATCATCATCACTTGATGTTCTGGTTGATAGCTTGGCCATGGCTGTATGAATGTCTTGAATCTGACCGTTCATGTTGGGATTGAAGTATTCAGCTGTTGGTCTACCCATCTCTGGATTCATCCTTGTTGACATCTCCATTGTTGTGTTGCTGTAGAATTGTGCCGTGACCGAGCTCTTGTATCTTAATACAGTGAAAGATGAGTGAGTCATCATGTGCCCTGCCAAACTGCATAGTCGTTCATGCATCTCCACAAATCTTATTTCCCGGTGTTCTGGATCAATTCTATGTTATTCCTCCATAACAACATCTTAGGCCATCCATCATCATTTCTCTTGGTCTGCCTCTGCTGCTGATGCTTCCAGTTGTCATATTTTCCAATGCTTCTCTTCTCACTAATATGATCAAAGAATGTTGTCTCTGAGTTATAGCTAAATATTGTGTTTTGCTGTCATTAGTCTTTTCCAGACACTCATTAGATATTCTTGCAGTTCAAGATATGAATGAGTCAGAGATCTTTAGTAGTCTATATTGTTTCAAAACTAATGATTGCCTGAAAGAGGCCAATGAAACTAGAACATTGTATACAACAATAAGAAAGAGACAAATAGCTTTCTTTGGTCATGTGATGAGAAAACAGGCATTGGAGAATATTGTGACAACTGGAAAAATCAATGAGAAGAGATGCAGATCAAGACAAACGATGCTGTATGGACAGATGGTGGCATGGAGGAATATCACCAGAGTTGATCGAGAAGACCAAAGACCGAGATCTGTGGAGAGACATGAATGTCTACACCAGAAGGCAGGGTATTTGATGTCTCAAAACACTGACCCAGTTAGACATGTGACCAGAAAGGGGGAAAAAACAGTGCATGCTAAGTTAGGCACAAGGTTATTATGTCATTTAGATACTATAATAGTCTTAAAATTTGAAAATATTTGAACATGTTTCTGAACAATATGTAACAAAGTTGTCCTTGACATTCCAGAGAGCAGCTTTGGGGGCAAACGTTACCAAGGTCACCCTAGAGAGTTTCTTGAAATGGAAAGAAAGAAAGGTGAGTTTGCTTTCTGTACCCTTCTGTTTTTGTTGTCATCAATCCAAGCTGACTGCAGCTGCTGTGTCGACAGTGTGATTGTTGTGCCCTGGAATTTAAATGTCTCCAGGACATCAGCTAAGTGACTTTTGACCTCAGCTAAGTGACTTTTAATATAGTTGTATCAGTGTGTGCTGACCAGTGCTTTCTGGCTGCAGCGTCAGTTGTGTCGCCTGCTGAATGTGTTCTTGTGAAGCTGACCAATTCCATTTTCCATTCTTGCCTTTTGTTGATTTATCAAGGAATGAGTGGCTAGAATGCCAGGTTCTCCTTTGGAAGACCCAGGTACGAACCCTCGGTAAGGTGTCGATTTTTTTTCTGTTGGGGGGAAAACTAAAACCCAAACCTGCACAGTTCACGGCGACTGCACTAGCCAGGCGGTCTTAATTTCTGGGGTTCAATAAATCGCAAGGTCCTGTCCTACACCGCAAGGTACTATAGACAGTAGATGGCAGTTTTAACAGACAGTTGATTTATCAGCACAGCAGTGCTTGTGTTCTTGCACATCAACACAATAAAGTCTGGCTTTGTTCCACAGAAAACATTTTTCTTTTGTCTGGCTTTGGTGGAAATAGCAATTTCCTGATATCCATAAGATGACAGTCTGTAATTTCTCCAAGTCCTGACAACCTTCTTTGGTCCGTCGTATTGGTCATGTGTCTATTCACGGCCTTCTGTGTCTTTTGGTAAAATGTGGTAACAAGCACAATATTTTTAATTTACAGAATTAAATGATCATCAGGTTTTGATTGCTAAGGAATGACTCACAATTTGCATATATTTCAGAAACGTGAGAAGCTGGAAAAGCTCCTAGCCGATCAGGAAAAGAAAAAGGCAGATTATAAAGCCGGACGCACGATTGGGGTAAGTGCACCAGCCAACTGTAGATTCTTTTAATATTTTATTTTAAAATATATGATTCAGAAACAGGCAATATGTGTATATGACAACACTTCTTCTCTCTTCCCTTCTCATTCTCTCTCCCTCTCTGTGCCTTGTGAGCAGGCGGACATATTAGCTGGCTCTGCATCACTGGGTGGGGTTTTGGTGCACAGTAAGGCAGACGTGGTCAAGGCCCTTTGAGATCATGTGTATGGTGCATAACAGATACACCATCACAGCCTGGAGAGAATGGAGCTGCAGGAAGTGACCAGAGGATCTGGCCAACACTCAGGACTCCAAGGAAAGACCAGACAGACATCAGACTGCAACTGGTACCATTAGCATTGGGAATCTTGGCTGGTTGTCAAAGATGACGACGGAACACATGGTAATGTCCCGAGTGCCAAAGATGAGGATGGAACATATATGGGAATGTCCCGAGTGCCAAAGATGAGGACGTAACACATGGGAATGTCCCAAGTGCCAAAGATGAGGACGGAACACATATGGGAATGTCCCAAGTGCCAAAGATGAGGACGGAACACATATGGTAATGTCCCAAGTGCCAAAGATGAGGACGGAACACATATGGGAATGTCCCAAGTGTCAAAGATGAGGACGTAACACATATAGGAATGTCCCAAGTGCCAAAGATGAGGACGGAACACATATGGGAATGTCCCAAGTGCCAAAGATGAGGATGGAACATATATGGGAATGTCCCGAGTGCTGTAGTGTCAGTCCTTGACTCTGCTTAGACACTGAGGGAGAGACACGTAGAGGGTAATCCCAAAGCAGATGTGTGTGAAATATTAGACCTCTACATAATTAGGTAACAGTATGTGAGTATGATGATCAGTCAGATGGCTTGGTCATCTTCAAGCCTCACAATTTCCTGGTATGAGAATCTATCAATCATCTCCCTGTGTAAGAAGCGGAGTGGGTTATGTATGGCTGACTGGAGGGAGGGAGGGATGGATGGAGACACAGACCAAGACAGGCATGCTGATTCCATTGCTGGGCACAAAGGTGACAGGGGTGAAAACTAGTGACACTTGGGATCAGAATTGTAAACAATCACTCTTGGTATGTTTCTGCATTATGACTGATAAAAACCAGCATGTGGCTCAGTTGCAGCTTGTGGGGTCTTCAAACTTGCCCCTATCCCATCCAGCATCATTTCTCTCGGAGTCCCTTGCCTCATCTACTACTTATCTTTTCAGTTATCATAATGTTTTCTATTGCCTGTCTTTTCAAGAACAGAACCAAAAAAAACATTGTTAGTTTCCTTCTTATATTGTATTCATTATCTTATCTTTTCTACAGCCTTTTCCTTTTCCAGGCACTGTTTTTTTGTTAGTTACTCTGGCAGTCCAAGGCATTCATAACATATATCTGAGATACCATATCTCCACTATTTCACTAATAGCTAAATAATACACACAACACCCTCTATGGAAAATGGGACAAGATTTAGTGACATTAGGCAGAAGCACCCAGGACCAAGCGGCCATGCATCTGTAACAACAATATTAGAAACATTGAATATTCTCTTATTTTTAAAATTTTGTATGCTGGTTCTCATTTATGTATAAACTAGACCCAAAATTTAATGAATGTTTCATATCAATTTTGAATAGATCAGCGGTCGTCAGATGTTTGAGTTTAACCCAGATCTTGTCCTTGCTGATGACGATGAAGCTGAAGAGGGAGAAATTGAAAGAGAGCAAGAAGAGGTATGTGGTTTCTTTATGTTCCAGAATGATTAATTTATTTCTCATTAGATTCTTGGCCATTGGTTCATAAAGCATTCAGAGACCAACTGGCATCTTGCGTACCAAAAACAAACATAGTACAGTTCCTGCACCAGTGGCCATCTTGTCTACAGGTTTCTACTGTTTTTGTGTTTGACCCAAAGCAATTTCCTGTATGGGTCTGATATGATGGAGCCATCACAATTTGAAGGCCTGGATGCATGGAGGAATAGGTGATCAATCTTTCACTCACTAGAATTATCACCCTGCAAAACACCTTTGGTAAATTACTCGAGAAAATAGTATCATGCAAGCTACAGCACCACTGGGAAAGATGTAAACTGCTGCCCGTGCATTTCTCTTGGCTAGCACATCCGCTATCTACACTATAGTTCATACTTTATATATCACTAGCTGACCCTGCCCGGCTTCGCCCAGACCCTGGTGGGGAGCATCTCATTTAATTCATATAAGTAGTCATATAAGTTCTCGTTCCCGTTACCGACTGTCTGTCTGTCTGTCTGTCTGTCTGTCTGTCTGTCTGTCTGTCTGTCTGACCCGGCCCGGCATTTCCCAGCTCCTGATGTGGAGCATCTCATTTAATTCATATAAGTAGTCATATAAGTTCCCGTTCCCGACTGTCTATCTGTCTGTCTATCTGTCTGCCTGACCCTGTCCGGCTTCATTAAATTCATACAACAAAAAAAGTAACTTAAAAGAACGTTCTTCTACACACCATCCATTATTTTTAATGAAAACTCTTTCTAATCACCTGCATGACTACAGTAACTTCTTAAGCAAAAAAAGATGAGTTACAATGTTATGCATTGTGCATCATTTTTATGAAAACTTTGAAAATGCCTTACAGATTGTATCATTATTTATTATAACTCATATGCCGGTACATAACTATGGACAAAGAGTTTATAAATCTTTCAAAACGATGCCACAATATGACTATAAGTTATACAGAAAAGTTATGCCCCTTGAAATAACTTTTACAGAGTTAGGTCCCCTGAAATATATGAAATTATGATGAAAAATGAAAAATGAAATAATACTGAGTAAGCAGGCGATTTCACACTAACAAAATATCACAGTTGGCAGCTCTGGAATGAAAGGAAGGCGTGTAGAAAATTTCATCTCAATCGGATGGGCCGTTCGCGAACAAATAAAGGCCATACGGACAGAGATACATAAATACATACAGAGATACATACGCACAAGTCTTTTTTATATATAAGAAGATTATCCAGAGTTCTCGGTCTAGTTACCTTGACCAGCCTTTGGTTTCCTTCTAGTGCATACCAGGTCACGCAGTCACCAAGGCATTATAAGAGCTGGCAAACAAATGGGGTCAGTATGCCACAGTCAGATATACTCATCGCCCACGCTACCAGGGCCACAAAGGGGAAGCAAAGGATAGTAACACTGGAGATCTCCTGAGCATGCCATCAAAGACTTGAGACCGGGTATTTATACCATAGAGAAAAGAAAAAGCAGCTAACATCCACCCAGCCATGAACTGACCTTTAAAGGGCATTACGTATGCGATTGTGGACCTAAACTCTACTGGGAATCTCAGGGACAAAAGAAGGAATATACCCGTAGATTTAAGAACCCTAAAATGTATGATCATTAACAACTGCAAAAAGAGATGATTAAACTGCTGGGCTACAGATAAAAACTACAAGGGCTCTTTGTGCAAACATGTCACACCTCAACACTAAAGATAGCAACAAAGACCTCTACTGCAAGGACCAGAGCACAATCTTTAAACTACAGACACAAGAAGCACTTCATAACACAACACAAGGATCCCTTAACAAACACATACATAAGAGTGGCTACTGATTAGGCACAATGCTACTGTGGCCAGGCAATAAACCACCTTATTTTATAGTGCCTACTGTGGATGAATGAAGGAAGCTACTTGTGAAAAAAAAACCATTACTTGGCACAAGGACAAAAAAGGAGTGAAAAATAGTGACTTCAAGAGATCATCATCTTCTCATAGTCCACGCTGTGTAGCATTGGTGATCATGTCTGTCCACAGCCCTGTCTCATGTGCTGCTAATATTCTCATAGTCCATGCTGTGTAGCATTGGTGATCAAATCTGTCCACAGCCCTCTGTCTTGCGTGCTGCTAATCTTTTTATAGTCCACGCTGTCTAGCATTGGTGATCAAGTCTGTCCACAACCTTCTGTGCTGGCAGTAATTTCTGATACTCATTCCTTCATGTCATGATGTCCAGCATCTGATCTCTAGGTCACCTCCTGCCTCTCGTACACTCCAACTTTTCCTGTTGTGATAACATTCTCCAGCTATTCCCTTCTCATGACCTGACAAAAGAATGTGGGCTGCCCTCCTTTGATGTGAGTAACCAGTTCTCTTTGTGAGTTAACTTCTTTCAAGATATTGCCCTTGATATTTGTTCACTGTGTTCTCATCACACTTTTTGAAGCTACATCTCTGCAGCCTCCACATAATTCCTTTCTTGTCTGCTATTTTGGGAGAATCATAATAGAAAAGAAAATCACCCGTGATATGTTTCTGCATTATTACAAGTAATGGTTTTTGTGACCACCTTTGACCTTGTTATTTCTGTCCAGGATGATGACATTGATATCACTAAAGTCAAGGACATTAGTGAACATATGTGGGGAGAAATTGCAACCGACGTGGACAATACTGGGACACAAGCATCAGTTGATCGACTGAAGGCTGCGCCTGTGGTCAACGGCATCGATAGCAGTGGTAGGTTCTGATGTTTAATTAGTTGTCTTGTCTCTTTCAACGCTGACAAACATCTAATGGCAGTGGTAATGTGGTTTCTGAGCAAATCACAAAGGATACCATGGGCAGACAGAAAACAATGAGAAATTTCTTCAAGAAATAAATGGCCATAAATTGATTAGAGAATTTAGACGTAGACAAGATTATTCTAGGCACGTTGTGAGGAGAAATGTCACTACAGGCACGTGGTGACAACTGGCAAAATTGATTAGAAAAAAGCAGGAGGAAGGCAAAAAGATTAATATTTTGATGGCCACATGGCATAATCAAAACAAGAACACACAGAATATCCAGGACTCTGGTCATTGTGTGAGACTCTGGTGATTGTGTGAGACTCTGGTGATTGTGTGAGACTCTGGTGATTGTGTGAGACTCTGGTGATTGTGTGAGAATGCGAACATGACTGCCCACGCTTATTGGTATAACACCTGATGATGGTCTCTTTCAAATGTGTTCATTTCCTTGTGTGGTTATTAGAGTGGAGTAAATGCTGCTCTAGAATCGTTGGGAATTGACTGAATACAGTTTTCTTTATATAACGTGTTTGTTATCTTCTATCTCTTTTTGAGACTATAACATGTGCTTCTTCTGTTCCTATCTCTTCTTGAGACTTTATATAATATGTGCTTCTTCTGTTCCTATCTCTTCTTGAGACTGAGACTTTATATAACATGTGCTTCTTCTGTTCCTATCTCTTCTTGAGACTGAGACTTTATATAACATGTGCTTCTTCTGTTCCTATCTCTTCTTGAGACTATATATAACATGTGTTTCTTCTGTTCCTATCTCTTCTTGAGACTGAGACTTTATATAACATGTGCTTCTTCTGTTCCTATCTCTTCTTGAGACTGAGACTTTATATAACATGTGCTTCTTCTGTTCCTATCTCTTCTTGAGACTGAGACTTTATATAACATGTGCTTCTTCTGTTCCTATCTCTTCTTGAGACTGAGACTTTATATAACATGTGCTTCTTCTGTTCCTATCTCTTCTTGAGACTGAGACTTTATATAACATGTGCTTCTTCTGTTCCTATCTCTTCTTGAGACTGAGACTTTATATAACATGTGCTTCTTCTGTTCCTATCTCTTCTTGAGACTTTATATAACATGTGTTTCTTCTGTTCCTATCTCTTCTTGAGACTTTATATAACATGTGTTTCTTCTGTTCCTATCACTTCTTGAGTCTGTCTGTGTTGTAATGTTGTCAGTCTAGTTTTCTTTCAACTTGATTCTTGTCCACTTGCCATCAAATGTGGCATTCCCGCAGAAGTCGGCCTAACGGCGCAAGAACGCAGCTCTGCTGTAAACAGGCACAACGCAATCACGTCCGAAAAAAAACTCCGGATGAACGAAGAAGAAGAAGAATTTGGCATTCTTGTTTATCGTGGTGACTTCAGTATACCACCCTAAGTTTTGTAAATACCATAACTTTATTTTCATAAGATGCCTGAACTACTTTATTTGTGGTCTTTGTTCATTTGTATCAGTGTTTGTTAGTTAAATATTCTGATATCTCATTCTGTCTCTCCTTGTGATGGCAGTAGTTTTCATAAGTACATCCCACCATTGACATGGTAAATTGCCTACCCGGTGTGAATACAAATCCTAGTTTTTTGTCCTTATCCAAGAAGGGCTAAGCTTTTGATCCACAAACACAAGATTGATGGTTTTGAGTATAATAAGCTCAAGTCCTTTCATGTGGAGTCTCAAGAAACAGACCAAAAATGAAACAGCCCGAACAGATGAGGCGCACAGCAAGTCCCAGGCTGAAGATGAAGCAACAGAAAAAGAGAAAGTATCAGAAAGTGAAGATGACATGAACTACGTACCACCAAGAAGAAGACAACGAAAGTATAACCACAGACCAAGATATGGGGTGAGAGAGGCAGATGTAATCTCACATAGGAAGACAACCGATGAAGAACTCCCTGAATGAAGAACACCATGAGACAGGACAGCAACCCGATAATTCCAGGCTTTAGAAGCACCCGAACCTGACCAAACATGTCAAGTAGCAACAAAGACGAAATTCACACCAAGCCAGGAATGTACAGAAATTAGGAAGCAAAACCTGCAACTCTGTCTCCATAAGCAGGTGCAGAAAAGAAACTCCATAAGGGCACCAGTTATAACATTTCAACAAACTGACAGTTGAATGGGGCCTGAACTCTTTTTTTGTCTGCACATTGGATTGGAATGTAGAGACTAACTGATCAATGTATGGTTGTTTTATTAATGGTTTACAATTAGACTCATGGTTATGTAGACGCTGGCTGCTTGGTGTGTGTGGTTATGTAGATGCTGGCTGCTCAGTGTGTGGTTGTGTAGATGCTGGCTGCTCAATGTGTGGTTATGTAGATGCTGGCTGCTTGGTGTGTGTGGTTATGTAGATGCTGGCTGCTCAATGTGTGGTTATGTAGATGCTGGCTGCTCAGTGTGTGGTTATGTAGATGCTGGCTGCTCAGTGTGTGGTTATGTAGATGCTGGCTGCTTGGTGTGTGTGGTTATGTAGATGCTGGCTGCTCAATGTGTGGTTATGTAGACGCTGGCTGCTCAGTGTGTGGTTATGTAGATGCTGGCTGCTCAATGTGTGGTTATGTAGACGCTGGCTGCTCAGTGTGTGGTTATGTAGATGCTGGCTGCTCAATGTGTGGTTATGTAGACGCTGGCTGCTCAGTGTGGTTATGTAGATGCTGGCTGCTCAGTGTGTGGTTATGTAGATGCTGGCTGCTCAGTGTGTGGTTATGTAGATGCTGGCTGCTCAGTGTGTGGTTATGTAGATGCTGTCTGCTCAGTGTGTGGTTGTGTAGATGCTGGCTGCTCAATGTGTGGTTATGTAGATGCTGGCTGCTTGGTGTGTGGTTATGTAGATGCTGGCTGCTCAATGTGTGGTTATGTAGATGCTGGCTGCTCAGTGTGTGTGGTTATGTAGGTGCTGGCTGCTCAGTGTGTGGTTATGTAGATGCTGGCTGCTTGGTGTGTGTGGTTATGTAGACGCTGGCTGCTCAATGTGTGGTTATGTAGATGCTGGCTGCTTGGTGTGTGTGGTTATGTAGATGCTGGCTGCTCAATGTGTGGTTATGTAGACGCTGGCTGCTCAGTGTGTGGTTATGTAGACGCTGGCTGCTCAGTGTGTGGTTATGTAGATGCTGGCTGCTTGGTGTGTGTGGTTACGTAGACGCTGGCTGCTCAGTGTTATGGTTATGTAGATGTTGGCTGCTCAGTGTGTGGTTATGTAGACACTGGCTGCTCAGTATGTGGTTATGTAGATGCTGGCTGCTCAGTGTTTGGTTATTTACGTTGCAGAATGTTGCTCTCACCACAGCCAGATAGACTCTCAATCCTTCACCAGTTCCCTAACCTCATACCCAGGGTGTCTTTGACGTCCTGTGTCCACCTTGTTGTTATTCAGCCTCTGCTTCGTCTTCCATGAACCACACCTTCCATCAGTGTTCCTTCCATACCACATTTTGTTTACTTGTGGTTGCATAATCAATCATTGTTACATGTTTTAAGGTGTAGAATAATGATTTGCACTGGTCTGTCCATAAAATGGTAACAATCTTGAACTGGTGTTGGCAGCTTTTTGATTGATTTGATCATTCTTTTCTTTTGGTGGTATATAACAAGTAGTTCTTGTATGGCTCCTTCCTTAGCTAGTCAGTCACTTTTCCCATTTCCAGGTACTCCACAGAGAGATGGTGACCTTACGCTGGCTGCCTAGTTCAGATAGTAGTCTCTACAGTTCTGGCAGTTTCCCATACTGGAAATTGTTGACTATAATTTTTGGTTGATTATTTGCCATGTTAACAAGTCAAGTGGGTTTGGTATTGTCAGAAATGTTACAGATAAAAAATATCTCTTCTTCTTGTATTTTCCTCCCAGAAGAATGCAAATTGGATGAGGCTGCAGCGCTGCCATCAAGTTCGGATGAAAGGCTCCAAGATGATGATGATGATGATGATGATTCTGCTGACGGAGCTGTTAACGGGGAACTTGACATTGATGAAGATCTGTTTGCAGGCGATGACATTGACCTGGTTGAGGAAGACCTAGAAACCTTAGATTTAGATGATGAGCCTCGAGGATTGTGATCCCGGCTGAAACAATTGCTTCCTCTATCACTTTCCTCAGCCAGGCATCCATGCTTTTATTAAAATCTATTACAGGGTTTGAATTGAAGACTTCCTGTTTATTTTTTCCTCTAAAATGTCCTTCATTGTTTGCAAGTGTTTATGAGTTTTCTATTTACTGCTTAAGAGGAAAGCAGAGAGATAAATGGCTGAATGGATTGGCCACATGACATAATCGAAACACAATCCTGGGCAGAGATAACGAAACATGACCGCCCACGCTTATCGGCATGGTACATGTTGATGAAGATTGACTACTTATAAAGTGAGGAGCTTTAAACAGAAACATGAATGACATTGGCTTTCAAGAAACAAATTAAAACTACATTCATTAGAGAAATGAGACTTAGACAGGCCAGATGTTTGGCCTTGTTATGGGGAGAAATAAATGGGAAAAACTTGGTGGCAACTGGCAGATTTGGTGGGCAAAGAGTGTGAAGGACAAGGAGATAAATATCTACATGGATTGATCATATAATGTAATCGGGACAAGAATATATACCTGATGCAAGATTTATTATTGTGTGAGATGGCGAAGCTTGGCTGTTCATGCATATTTGCATGGCACATGATGATGATGATGGAGACAATTGTCATCAACATCCGGAACATTGTGGAACTTTGGAGTTATGCTTTTTAGAATCTTGACATTTAAGCTAATAGCGTTTTTTATGTGTTAAAAAAATGGTATTTTATTTTATTTGTTTATTTATTTTAAATGTTGCTTAAACTTTACAGGACGTTGCAGTCAACACCAGAATTTTTCAGCTGCTGTTGATGTACTAGGCAAGTTTTATGTTCAGTAGTTTGCCATTGCTTTTTGAACGACCGGCTCCCATACCAACATGTTATAACACAACGCGACAATATTGTAATTATTTAATTATAAATTTTATACGGAGATAGAAAAGTATCACAGTTCATTTCTGCGTGCTCTCCTTCATCATTCCTCTTTTGAAGGAGTGTGTTACTATGGTATATAATATGGATGCTTGATTTAGCCAAACATTTACAGTTAAATTGGAAATTAATCTACAGAACGAACTGTAATGTTTTAAATGTTATTTTAGAAATATTTGTTTAAAAACTGAAAATAAAATGACAAATAGAAATAGGCGTGCAAGACCTAAATTTTAGATACACTGACTCCAACCATCATCATTATCGTTACTCTCAGTAGATAAAAGCTTGTCTAGTTTTCTTGAGTCAGTGCCATTTTTGGTGCTGTCATAATAAATATTGCCAACAGTACTGACCATATCATCCATTGAGTGGTGATTTGTCTGTACAAACATGGGGTTCAACATTGCTGACCGCATCATCCATTGAGTGGTGATTTGTCTGTACAAACATGGTGTTCAACATTGCTGACCATATCATCCATTGAGTGGTGATTTGTCTGTACAAACATGGGGTTCAACATTGCTGATTGTATCATCCATTGAGTGGTGATTTGTCTGTACAAACATGGGGTTCAACATTGCTGATCGTATCATCCATTGAGTGGTGATTTGTCTGTACAAACATGGGGTTCAACATTGCTGATCGTATCATCCATTGAGTGGTGATTTGTCTGTACAAACATGGGGTTCAACATTACTGACTATTGAATGGTGATTTGTCTGTACAAACATGGGGTTAGCACCATATACCCAACATGTCTCAAGGCACGGAAGAGGGTCCTTTACTCTGTTAATTTTAATAAATGCATTGTTGACATTGCGTCTGCTGTCTGATGTTGTCTTTCCTGTTCTTGTCACACTGAGCATTTAAGCACAGAAATCACAAATAATATATTGCACGATTTCTTGCTGGCATACTTCACTGCATCTCATTAGGTGCATACTGTAGATACTTATCATATGAAGTGAATAAACAAATAATACTTGTAAAGATTGAGGACAACCCACTACTGGCAACGCTGATCGTATTCCAGTACAAACCTAAGGCCACGTCCACATCAGATTGGAAGCACTAGTGAAGAAGTTAGTGTTTCCAATCTGGCTTGGACAAGGCCTAAGGTTCGTACCGGAATACGATCAGCATTGCCAGTAGTGGATTGTGCTCAATCTTTAAATCTCAAATCCTGAAACAACCAAATAAATAATACTTTGGCTGAAATACTAAATACTTGGTCTCTGATATGATATATAACTGCAGTATGCACCTGGCGAGGTGCGGCGAAATATGCCAGGCAATAAATCGTGCAATATATTGTTTGTGTCTTTTGTGTTTACATTCACTCAGGGAATACATTGAGTAATCTTCTCTGGTAAGAAAATCCAGAACAACACACAATGATTGTTACATGTCCGTTGCATAACGTTGTGAATAACCCTAGGTTGATTTTCTGAGCAATTGTATATTCAAAAGCTTGCCATTGCTTTCTGAATGAGGAGTCTACATGATAGTCAAACTTACTGTCAGTGTATGGGTTGAACCGTCTGCTGTGCCATCAGCACACTGGAAGTTTAAAGTTGGGGATTTCGGCCACGTCAGCATCTTAGACACAATAAGAAAGCTAAATAACTACACAAGATTGAAATCCTTCGCATCTGTTTGATATTCGTCCTGCCAGAGTCTTAAGTAGTCTTTAATACTTTATCAGATTGATACCAAATGATGTGTAATTTCTCCAGAGTCAATCAATACCTTTGTTTTCAGCTTGCCAGACTTTCTTTCTTTAGTTGCTGAATTGTGTGAATGAGGAATATCTGGCATAGCACAAATATAAATATGGAATAAAAATGCTATCAATTATGCATTCTGTTTGTATCCTTGGTGACAAATGTTTGTGACACTATGTTTTTTCTCAAAACACCATCTTATAATATAACAGGGATAATGGATAATGACATGAAGGCACTGGAGATGAGGTTTTTGAGAAGAATGTTGAGAATATTGTGGACAGAGAAGGATGTTGAGAATATTGTGGACAGAGAAGGATGTTGAAAAGATTGTGGAAAGATAAGAATGTTGACAATATCGTGGACAGAGAAGAATGTTGAGAATATCGTGGACAGAAAAGAAAACAAATGCTGAGATGTGGAGAACTGCAGGTGTTGAAAGGTAACTTCTCAGAGCCATAAGAAAAAGACAAATGAAATGTATGTGAGGCATATCTACAGAAGAGCACCTGTATGTTAATGAGGCCCTAAGGAGAGGCACAGCATATGAATGCTGCAGCCTACCATGCATGTTGAAGAAGGCTGCAAGAGTCAGCTTGGGTGTTGCCGGGAGTCTTCAGAGAAGCAAAGAATAGTATCACACTGTAATCTACCGTACAGGTTGCATGAGGCGATGGAGGGTTGGGTGTGGGGCTGGCTTTCCATTGCATAGAACAACTTTAGATGCAAAATCTAACCAATCATGAACAAGTCCAAAGATACAAAATACAACCAAACATCAACATGCCCAAAGATCAAAATCCTACCAATCATGCATGAGTTCAACGATACAAAATCCAACCAATCATAAGCATGCCCAAAGATACAAAATACAACCAACCATAAACATGCCCAAAGATACAAAATACAACCAATCACGAACAAGTCCAAAGATACAAAATACAACCAATCATGCACGAGTTCAACGATACAAAATACAACCAATCATAAACATGCCCAAAGATACAAAATACAACCAACCATAAACATGCCCAAAGATACAAAATACAACCAATCATGTACAAGTTTAATGGTACAAAATCTAACCAATCATGTACAAGTTTAATGATACAAAATCTAACCAATCATGTACACGTTTAATGATATCTTCTTCTTCTTTTCGTTCATCCGGAGTGTTTTTTCAGATGTGATTGCGGTGTGTCTGTTATGCGCCCTTGGGCCGAAACCCGTAGGCCAACACATCGACTTTAGCGTGCATTTTTGACCAGGTAGCATTCCTGGGAGACTCTCACTTTTGTGGCGCCATCTGCAACCATGCTGGCCAAGGTGGAACGGTCGAAGACAACGGTCATCCCTCAAAGGAAGGCAGGGACAGTCCATAGCATTTTCCGCCATCCAAGGTTGCTTCCATAGTTGCAGGGCCGACACATAACGCCCTGGATCTGGGCTCACCGAGGGAGATCGTCACGTCCTCCTCATGGCTGCTTTACATCCTCACTTCAATATATTGGTCATTTCGCTGTTCCGAACAAGAGCGGCATTCGGAAACTAGGTAGTCAGAGCTGTTCCTAGCACGAGAGACATTCGGACGAGACATTTCACTCGGACGTAATTGCGTAGTGTCAATTTTTAGTTTGCCACCCGTAGGACGACACTTCCGACTTCAGCGGGCATTTTTTAATGAGGTTAGCCATCCTCTGGTTTCGAGGCACGTTGGACTGTTGTGATGTCGCTAACATCTCAGCTGGTCAAGATAGAACGATGAACGACATCGTGGTCGGCCCTCAAGGGAAGGCAGGGGCAGACCATGAGCATTCCCTCGCTATCCAAGGAGGCTTCCATAATTGCAGAGCCGGCACATATTGCTCTGTTACTGGGCTCACCCGAGGAGTTGCCACGTCCTGCTCATGGCTGCTTTAATTCCTCACTTCCATGTGTTGGGCAAGCACACACCAGGGACGGTCAGACTGCAAGCGACACCCACGCTTTTGACTTCGGACCACGCAATAGGTTCGCTCGCCGTGCGTTCCATTTTGCGTCATTGAGACGTTCTTCCACGTTTGTCTACACTCTCTATGAGTTAGATACAGTTTTCGCAGCCACTTTCTTCGACTGGGGCACTTTTTGACTTGTTGTACTCGCTCACGAGGTAGGCTACTTGTGCTGCCGGATCAGCACCTTACCTTCGTGCAGCGGTGAACGAGAAACGGCGAACGAGAAACGGCCTGGCCTCTCATCCGGGAATCTCTCATATCCCCCAGCTGAGAGCCTTCGAACTTCTATCAGACCTGAGCATGTAGCTTGCTCAGTATCACGCCTTTATTTTTCGAAAAGTGGCTATCGGCCCGGCTCTCAGGTCCGAGGGTTTGTGGCTTAGAGGCGTTCAGCCACAGCCCTCGACAGGGAGCCTTTAGTGTTTTGTCCGAACCAAGAACTTCTGCCTTCGTGCGCCTGATTTAAATTTTAGACTGCTATCCTCAGTCTCACCTGCAGAGCAGCAGGTTGTGTCTCTCTTAGTCTGGTCCCTATCCCATATGCTGTCCGATATGTAGTTTTTCACCCATCGGCAAGCACATGGGGTCGATGGGACACGCAAGCTCCCCCACCACGGCAAGGTGGAGACACATCGGGGGAGCGTTTAATGATATAAAATCTAACCAATCATGTACAAGTTTAATGATACAAAATCTAACCAATCATGTACAAGTTTAATGGTACAAAATCTAACCAATCATGTACAAGTTTAATGATACAAAAATCTAACCAATCATGTACAAGTTTAATGGTACAAAATCCAACCAATCATGTACACGTTTAATGGTACAAAATCGAACCAATCGTGTACAAGTTTAATGGTACAAAATCTAAACAATCATGTACAAGTGTAATAGTACAAAATCTAACCAATCATGCACAAGTTTAATGGTACAAAATCTAACCAATCATGTACAAGTTTAATGGTACAAAATCTAACCAATCATGTACAAGTTTAATGATACAAAATCTAACCAATCATGTACAAGTTTAATGGTACAAAATCTAACCAATCATGTACAAGTTTAATGGTGCAAAACCCAACCAATCATGAACAAACCCAAAGATACAACATTCAACTAATCATGAACAAGTCCCAAGATAAAGAATAACCAAGCCATTCAAGAGGAAAGGAGGTTCATCTAGAATAGACATGGCGTGATGCGGAGAAAGGAGTGTGGATATCCGACGGACTTTCTTTCACCCAGGGAAGATAAAGAAATAGAGGAAGACCTAAAAATATGGAGATGTAGGGGCAGAAATAAATAATATAGGGAGGATATGGGCGGAGCTGCAGGGGATAGCCAATGATAGGAGGGCTTGGTGTCAGCTGGTTGGGGGCCACGCCTCCATGGGAGATAACAGGTGAAAGGAAAAGAAGAAGAAAGATCAACAGAAGATGTGAAATAGAGAAATTAGCTTTGTATGGTAGAAACGAACACACTAATTTTCAAAGGCTTCCTCTTCTTTCGTTCTCCTGAAATGTATCTTCTTCTTCTTCGTTCATCCGGAGTTTTTTTTTCTTTTCCGGATGTGATTGCGTTGTGCCTGTTTACGGCAGAGCTGCGTTCTTGCGCCGTTAGGCCGACACATCCGACTTCTGCGGGCATTTGTTGACCGGGTTAACCTTCCCGGGGAAATGTATCTTATATCTGCAATGTTGTCTCTTGTATGGAATTTGTCTATATCTGCAATGTTGTCTCTTGTATGGAATTTGTCTATATCTGCAATGTTGTTTACTGAAGTTTGTCTATATCAAGTCAAGGACGAGAAGTCAACATTTTAGTCCAGCGGATAAGCGTAGGCTTCCGTGTGTTAATCAAGATTAATAGACACGGGTGTCTCCGTTTGTTGTATGCGATTCCAGATTGAAATTGTAAAACTGACCGTGTTGTCGCGTACAGAGATTGTGACGCACATCGTGTGCGGTCAGTGTGAGAATATGACGTAATCAAAACCCGTGCAGACGGCGGGAGAGACTCTCAACGTTGACTAGATTGTCATATTGTGTATTTCCTTAGCATCAAATCATCATCAGCACACTTCGAAAGCCTAGACACTCATGCTCCGTGCCAGAAGAAAAACCATAAACCGTGTTATGCTTGCTTGCTTGCTTGTGTTCGTTGGCTTGAGCTCCAACGCGAAGTCCCTGTATGTCGGATGAAGGCATCCTGTTGTCCAACATCAGTGTGATGTCATACAGGACCTGAGTTTTGCGTAAGTATCCGTTGTCCCATGTCTGGCTTATTGGTGTGCAGACTGGTGGTTCCTCGCCGTACAGGCAGATACTCTCCGACTTCGGAGGAAACCGTGTTATGAATATTTAATATTCTTTAATAACCGAGTTGAGAAACAACAATATGACGCAGGCTAAATTTCAAAAGTAGAAAGCTTGGGGGGGGGGGGGGGAAGGGGGGGGGAATTGTATCATGATTTAGGTATATTCATATTTGGATTCTCGACCGCGCTACGGATTTCTTGCAATCAATCAATCAATCATGTGCCATGCCGGAAAGCGTGGGCGGTCATGACTCGCCACTTCACTCGATCACCAGTGTCGTGGATCAGCTCAGTGTTCCTGTCTCGTCCATGCCATGTGGCCAAGCCATCCAGGTATTTTCCTCTCGGTCTTCCTCTTGGTCTGTTCCCCTCGATCTTGCCAGTTGTCACTAAGTTCTCCAATCCATTTCTTCTCATAACATGTCCAAAAAAATTTTGACTGTCTACGTCTAATTTCTCTAATCAGTTTACGATGTTCATTTGTCTCCTGTAGTACTTGGTCATTGGTTTTTGTGTCTGTCCATGGTATTCTTTGCATTTTCCTCAGAAACCACATTTCTGCAGCCATCAGATGCTTTTCAGCTTGACTGCATATTGTCCAAGTTTCACATCCATACAAAAGAACAGGCTCTATGTATCCCCTCAACACTCTTTTTCTCGTTTCAATTGACATCTTTTTATTGGTCAGAATGTTTTTCATCTTGCTAAAGGCTACTTTCGCCATGGCGATTCTTGTTCTAATCTCTTCAAGGCATCTCCCATCAGATGTTATAACTGTTCCAAGATAATTGTACCGATTCACTTGTTGAAGAATATTTCCATTTACTTGTATATTACATTGTGGCACTTCTTCCTTCCTACTGACGACCATAACCTGAGTCTTTTTACAATTTAATTCTAACCCCAGTTGCTCACTGTGTACAACAACCGCATCTACTAATTGTTGCAGTTCCTGCGCATTGTCTGCAATCAATACTGTATCATCTGCATATCTAATGTTATTGATGTTTCGTCCTCCAATGCTGATTCCATTTATATCCTCTACATTTCTGAAAATATTTTCACTGTATAGGGAAAAAAGATCTGGAGACATCACACATCCCTGCCTAACACCTCTCTTAATTGGCTGATACTGTCCCACTTCATTATCAATCCTTATTGCAGCTTATTGTTTCCAATATATGTTTTTTATAAGTTTAATGTCTTTCCCATCAATTTGTAGATCTGCAAGCATATCCACCATGCTGACATGTCTAATGCTATCAAAAGCCTTTGTATAGTCAATAAAGCAAAGATGTATATCCTTGTTTACTTCTATAGCACGTTCAATAACTGTTCGCAGCATATACACAGCATTTACTGTACCCTTTCCTTCTACAAACCCGCATTGTTCTTCCCCTATTTCAGGTTGTATCTTCTTCCTCATTCTTTGCATGATAATTCTTAGCAAAATCTTTGTGATGTGACTCATTATACTAATTGTTCTATGTTGATCACATTCCAAGGTTCCTGATTTCTTTGGGATTGCAATAAATATAGAGTTACATAATTCAGGAGGTATATCTCCAGTATCATATAATGTGTTCAGCAGTCTGGTGACTTGATCTAGTCCAAATTCTTCTAAATCTTTAATCATTTCTGATGTGATGTTATCTGCACCGGGGGCCTTGCCAGCTTTCATATGCTTAAGAACATTTCGAACCTCCATCTCCAAAATTGGCGGTCCTTCATTATTAAATCTAATATCATACTGTTCGTCTTTGTTATCATCATAAAGGCGTTTCATATAATCTGTCCATACATGTAGAATCTGGTCTTTTTCTATTATGATTTTGCCATCTTCAGTTTTTAGACACCCTGTTGATGTACTTGTTCTTTTATTAGTAAGTTTCTGAATTCTTTTGTGCACTAATTTGGTATTTTGACTGTTGTGTTGGCTTTCAATTTCTAAGCACTTTTCCTCAAGCCATGCTTCTTTTGCCTCCTTACATAATGTTCTGACTTGTCTGTGAATTTCTTCATATTTGACAGAATTATTTTTGTTGTCTTCTTGTTTCCATGAGGTGTAAAATTTCTTCAGTCATCCATTTCTTACGACCCACCTTCTTTAATTTTGGAATAGTTGTTTCTGCAGCCACATTGATTGAATTCTTCAACGTTTCCCATTCATCATCCACATCCTGGAATAAGATCTCTAGATCAGACAAAATTTCAAATCTGTTCTGTACTTCTATGTTGAATTTGTTTCCTATGTTGAATTTTGTTTTTGTTTTGGATTTCTTGCACTGAGCTGAAATTCTCCTTGCGTGACTAATCGAAGGAGACTGGAGCCATTACGCAGATTAATTTAACTGATTCATTGCCGAAGGATGATATATCGCCTCATGTGACCTCCCATTTGGAAAGAAAGACGACATTTCGCCATACTAGGGTCATATTGTTATTTGTTTTTGTTTCGTGGCATCTTCCGCAATTTCAATGCTCAGTGAACGGAAATGTACACTATAATATTAAAGTACAGTGGATTGTGTACCATGGTTGGTCCAACCTACTTTTTGTTTTGGCGCTGAATCAGTTAATGAACGCTATTTCTGAGCCAAAACTAAAGCTAATCAGTGTTCACATGGTCTTCAATATGGTGTTGTCCCTCCTGGCAACACATTGTAGCTGCCAAGTTATCCGTTATTTGTCTTTTTATTGTTTTTAATGACCAATGTTACTTGTGTTGCGTATTTGTCATTGTCACGTTCACACATTGGCCATAGTTCAGTCGGCATCTGTGGCTTAGGGGTGATGAGCGCAGTGTCTCAGTCCCGACACACCGGGTTTGAGGTCAGTCATGGGCGATTTGGTAGTAGGTCGCTTTGTGTTGATTTTCACAATGGTATGAGCGTCGGCCGTGAAGAAAGCAAAGACAAATTACTGAACGTAGCGCTGGTCAGCATGGCCGAATGGATAAGAACATATGTTCTTAAATATTCGGTGTGCTGATACAAAGGTAAGGGGTTCAACCCCTACACCGGACAGTTGGACTAAAATGTTGATGTCTCATCCTTGACATGGGGACGTCAATTACAAGTTCTTCTGAAGTCGGTGTGGGTTCGCCTGAGGGCGGGGGAAACCGTTAATAGGGAAAGCTAATCCACACGCAAAATTCAATCCAGCAATACTAGAGGTCTTGTGTATTGACTACGCTTGAGTTCAAAGCGAGCGAGCGCCCAAACACACACACACACCCACACACACACACACACACAAACCGAACATGGCATTGCATAGAACATCGCAATCAGCCAATAAATCTTGGATCGACTGCGATCATCTGTAAGGGAAATATGTAAACCTTACTTTCTGTGTGCAACTAACCTTTATTCTCTGTGTGTATCTAACACTTACTTTCTGTGTGCAACTAACCTTTATTCTCTGTGTGTATCTAACACTTACTTTCTGTGTGCAACTAACCTTTATTCTCTGTGTGTATCTAACACTTACTTTCTGTGTGCAACTAACCTTTATTCTCTGTGTGTATCTAACACTTACTTTCTGTGTGCAACTAACCTTTATTCTCTGTGTGTATCTAACACTTACTTTCTGTGTGCAACTAACCTTTATTCTCTGTGTGTATCTAACTCTTACTTTCTGTGTGCAACTAACCTTTATTCTCTGTGTGTATCTAACACTTACTTTCTGTGTGCAACTAACCTTTATTCTCTGTGTGTATCTAACACTTACTTTCTGTGTGCAACTAACCTTTATTCTCTGTGTGTATCTAACACTTACTTTCTGTGTGCAACTAACCTTTATTCTCTGTGTGTATCTAACGCTTACTTTCTGTGTGCAACTAACCTTTATTCTCTGTGTGTATCTAACACTTACTTTCTGTGTGCAACTAACCTTTATTCTCTGTGTGTATCTAACACTTACTTTCTGTGTGCAACTAACCTTTATTCTCTGTGTGTATCTAACACTTACTTTCTGTGTGCAACTAACCTTTATTCTCTGTGTGTATCTAACACTTACTTTCTGTGTGCAACTAACCTTTATTCTCTGTGTGTATCTAACACTTACTTTCTGTGTGCAACTAACCTTTATTCTCTGTGTGTATCTAACACTTACTTTCTGTGTGCAACTAACCTTTATTCTCTGTGTGTATCTAACGCTTACTTTCTGTGTATATCTAACCCGTATTTTCTGCTATTTTTGTTTCACACTGACGCTGAACTGTCAAAAACAGAGACAATCTTTAAAAAAAAAAAAACGTCTTAAAAGTAGAGAGGATCGACTTCATTGCCCCGGGTTTTATCCCATATGGCTCGGTCTCTTTCCGCAGGACGGTAACAGAGACAGTGAAATGACATGATCAGGCGATTTCAAAACAACTCTGCCTGACTAACCTAATGAGCTCATGTAGAGAGCTGAACAAACACCACCGAACCAACAGATGAAGAATAGTATAATTATTACAGAAAGGCCGTTGACTTGAATCCACAAGATAATATAAAAAGAGAAAGGTCTAAAAACACATGGGAAAGAGAGGTAGAGATATGAATTACTACAATGGAGCTGCATGGATAGTTCAAGATCGGAGGTGTCTAGTTGGTCATGCGTCGAAGTACAATTGCCTCTGCAGAGAGGCGCCGTCGTCATTTGGAGATGTCAGGTTCGAATCCCGGTCGGTAACTATAGCTTTCAAATGTTATATTGTCTAGTGCATCCTCTAGTCTCAGCTTCCTTCTTCTCACTTCTATGAGTGCCAATCAATACATTTATAAGGATAGAATGGCTTAGAATGAGTTGGTTGAGTACCTATGTCCCAATGGGGGATAACAGGGTGAAAGAGGAAGACAGATGATGAAAATGAAAACAAGGGACAGCGAAGTGATATGATTAGACGACTCCGACAGAACTCACTGATCAGACTGTTGATGTATCTCGTCTTGCTTATGTTGTTTTTGTTTGCTGATGAAGGCTTGTGTCTGCAAAGCTCTCAAAAAATACCGAGCTGAAGATGCAAATATCGCAGCTTCCCTACAAACCAACACAACGCTACCGACCTCCTTTTCGGGACGGAATAGGAGGAACATTTAAGCTCACCCGTCATCCGCTGACAAATGGGAGGATTGCTCATCAACCTCACCTGGGATCGCTCACACGTGCAACACACACCTGGTGTGTTTGATAGTCGGGGCCTGGCCAGTTACAGACACACGTGAGATGTCTATATGTAACTGTCTGCCAGAAAAGACCTGTTTATGTTGCCACAGTGAGCGCGTTCTTGCCTACTGGTTTCTCTGTCTAGTGCGCAGTTGTGTGTCTGATATATTCCCGTGGTTATTTAGCCGGCATCGCGTTATTGTAAACAATCTTGCAAACGTGTTTTGAATATGGTTACTGAGGGCAACAGAGACTGGAAGTGACAAATAAGGGTACGTGTGCTATATTGGCATGAATACTATTGTTAGGGTTGCTGTATTGCTAGAACGAATGTACAACTAATGTTGATGTTGTATTGCTAGGAGAACTATTGGACTACTATGGTTGATGTTGTATTGCTAGGAAGCCGGGATCCCTGGCCAAGGCGTTAACGTCTTTCTCCGTAATCCTGTATATTCTCGTGAGTAACGTAACCTGCGCGAGAATCGGTAGCGGTTCTCGCCGCGTTGGTAACTTAAGGGTATGTGAGCCAGTCGCTCAGAAAGCAATGGCAAACTACTGAGCGTAATCATGCCTAGTATATCAACAGCAGCTGAAAAATGCTGGTGTTGACTGTAACGTCCAGTAAGGGATGTGCAACATTTAAAAAAAAAAATTGCTAGGAGAAGTAATGCACTATTAGGGTTGTTGTGCTGCTAGGAGTCTTATTGGACTACTAATGTTGATGTTGTATTGCTAGGAGACCTATGTGACTACTAATGTTGATGTTGTATTGCTAGGAGACCTATGTGACTACTATTGTTGATGTTGTATTGCTAGGAGACCTATGTGACTACTATTGTTGATGTTGTATTGCTAAGAGAACTATTGGACTACTATTGTTGATGTTGTATTGCTAAGAGAACTATTGGACTACTATTGTTGATGTTGTATTGCTAAGAGAACTATTGGACTACTATTGTTGATGTTGTATTGCTAAGAGAACTTTTGGACTGCTATTGTTGATGTTGTATTGCTAAGAGAACTATTGGACTACTATTGTTGATGTTGTATTGCTAAGAGAACTATTGGACTACTATTGTTGATGTTGTATTGCTAAGAGAACTATTGGACTACTATTGTTGATGTTGTATTGCTAAGAGAACTATTGGACTGCTATTGTTGATGTTGTATTGCTAAGAGAACTATTGGACTACTATTGTTGATGTTGTATTGCTAAGAGAACTATTGGACTGCTATTGTTGATGTTGTATTGCTAAGAGAACTATTGGACTACTATTGTTGATGTTGTATTGCTAAGAGAACTATTGGACTACTATTGTTGATGTTGTATTGCTAAGAGAACTATTGGACTACTATTGTTGATGTTGTATTGCTAAGAGAACTATTGGACTACTATTGTTGATGTTGTATTGCTAAGAGAACTTTTGGACTGCTAAATTTGATGTTGTATTGCTAAGAGAACTATTGGACTACTATTGTTGATGTTGTATTGCTAAGAGAACTATTGGACTATCATTGTTGATGTTGTATTGCTAAGAGAACTATTGGACTATCATTGTTGATGTTGTATTGCTAAGAGAACTATTGGACTATCATTGTTGATGTTGTATTGCTAAGAGAACTATTGGACTATCAGTGTTGATGTTATATTGCTAAGAGAACTATTGCACTATTAGTGCCGAATCTGTATTGTTAGGAAAACGACCATACTATTAGCGTTGATATTGTACCGTTGAGAGAACTATTGAACTATTAGTGCTGATGCCGTATCCAGAAGAAAACTATCAGACTACCAGTGGGGAGCCGTGACAGAGATCACTGGCTCATAATGTACAAGGCTCGTCGCCTGAACAGGTTTACTTTCTCTCCAGAATCGTATGTATATAATGAAACTACACGTCCCCCTGAGCTCATGGATATTGAGATCAGACTCTTAACCCTCTCGGATAAGTGATAAAAAAAACCCCCCGTAGGTTCTGTGTGTAAGGTTGGCTCGTTAAAAAAAACACCAACAACAGTTGGAAATAGCAAAGAACAGGCCTGTAGGCTGCTGCCATGGCAAAATTGTTTGAAAATAAAACCTACCAACGCGTAGATAGAGTCCGTTACCTTGGGTGGAGTCTGTCCATAGGAAGCACCGACACTCTGACCTTCGGTGTGCATAACTTGGTGTGACACACTTCCATCCAAAGGGGATCGAAG
>OY992892.1:82754950-82867450 GCA_963921405.1 Cepaea hortensis
TAAAATGCACAAAAGCATGAATAATAAGCAAATGGCGAAATACATGTGATGATAATGAATATGTGAGTTATGAGGAAATTGCAAAGAATACTGACAGACAAACCAATGAGAAAGTCATTCTAGAAAGAAATGAAAATCGTAAATTTATTACAGAAGTTAGACGGAGTCAGTCTAGATTTTGTTGGTTTGTTTTGCACCTTATGAGGAGAAACCGACTTGAAAACTTGATGGGAATTGGACAATTGATAAGAAAAGAGCAACAGGAAAGGCTAAGAGATACATACCTTGATGGCTTGTTACATGGCATAATGGAGACAATAACACAGACCTGATCCACGACTGGTGATCGTGTGAGATGGCAAACCGTTACCGCCCATTAGCATGGCGCATGATGATGATGATGATGATGAACTCTTGTGACAGCTGCATCTCATCTTCATCTCATCATGATACTCTCTTACCTTGCGGTGTCGAGGTAAAGTATAAACAGCGGAAGAGTGCCCGCTTATGGGCTTCATGTATCGTTATTCCCGTGGACTCTTCTATTCCCTCTATCCATCGTTTACGTGGTCGGCCTCTTCCTCTGCTTCCATCTGGTCTGTACATCATTGCTTGTTGTGGTTATACTTCTTAGTTTTTCTACAGCTGCAAACATAATAAATGTAAATATTGCATCATTAGTTTTAACTTAACCACGTTCTGTAACTCTGTCAGTCCCAAACAACTCATCATGTGTAATTGATTCCTCCCTTAAAATCCAACCATCACGCAATATATTCTCTAACCTTTCTTACATTTGATGAGAGCATATTGCAGAAATCTGGCTTTCCCCGATGATGACTTTTGCTATGTATGTAAAAGTAGTGCATTTTCGATTTCTCATTGTGATAATTTCCCCCATTGGACTTCTGGCCCAAAATATTCTGGAACTGAAAGCGTTATTTTACGTTTGTTTCAAAGCGTTAAAACACTATTCCACTAATTTATATTTGTTTCAAAGAGTTAACATAGTATTTTCTATTTTCTATTTGTTGCAAAGAGCTAAGACAACATTCCAATAGTTTATATTGTTTTCAAGTTTACTAAGTTTTCTTCTAATTTACACTTGTATCAAAGCGTTAACACAATACTCCTGTAATTTATTTCTGTTTTCAATTATTTCAAAAACAACCAGGTGGGATGATGAAGGCCCGTGTTTAATGAATTCCGAAGGTCGTCGCAAAGAGAGATAAAACTTAAAGAAAGACAAGTGAATGTGTTTTCTGTAAATCACTCACTCATCGCCATGTCCCAGTCTGTGAAATGCCCTGTGGAACTCAGTCTTCGTGACATACTTAAATACAAACTACCAGATGACGATGTGACCCAGACAACGGAGATGGAACTTCTTCAGAAATGGGGTTTTCCAGAAGAGTTTATGAAAGTATTAGATGAATTGATGGATCAAAAACAAACCTCAAATGACAACGCTAACAGCGCCTATTTAGAAAACGCGATCCTTGGAACGACTTCAAAACCAAATGAAGTTAAAGTTACAACCAGTTGCACGAAGGAAAATGGCGACGTCTTGACATCATGCACAGATACACAGAATCCTATACTGAACGATAGAGTCAGAGAGATATATGACAAGGCAACAGTGTGTTGTTGTTCCGGACAATTTGACGACAGCCTCGTCAGTATTAACAAGGCGTTAGATTCCGGGGAATTCCCCGATGACAAAATGGCATTGTTATCTTTGAAAGCCAGCGTTCTGAATGCGATGAGGGATTATGTAGGGACTCTCAGGTTCATAGAGGAGGTCTGTGGCGGACACATATCAGGCTGTTTAATCTTGGAAGGGGGTAAGTGTAGATTAATAATAACAACAATAACAGTAACAATAACTGACGGCTGGCACCTTACAGTCTTGACAGACGATATCATGTTGACATGTCTAACGTTATCGAAGGCCTTTGTGTAATCAATAAAGCAAAGGTGTAGATCTTTTTTGTTTTTACTTCTATAGAACGTTCAATTACTGTTCATACACAGCATTTACTGTACCCTTGCCTTCTACAAACCCACATTGTTCTTCTCCTATTTCAGGTTTTATTTTCTTCCTAACTCTTTGAATGATAATTCTTAGGAAAATCTTCGTGATGTGACTCATTATACTAATTGTTCGATGTTGATCACATTCCAAGGCTCCTGATTTCTTTGGGGTTGCAATAAATACAGAGTTACATAATTCATGAGGTATATTTCCTGTGCCGGTCTCTCTGGCTGTGGGGTTACAACACTTTCTCTCTGTAATCCCGTTTATCACGCAGAGTCTCGTGGCGGAGCGAGAGCTGAGGCGGTTCGACCCCTGCTCGTGACTTGCGGGATACTGAGCCGGCCGCTCAGAAAGCAATGGCAAACTACTGAGCGTAATCTTGCCAAGAGATCAACATACAGCTGAAAGATGCTGGTGTTGACAGCTAAGTCCTGTAAAGGATATGCTTAAAAAAAAAAATATTTCCTGTATCATATATTGCATTCAGCAGTCTGGTAACTTTATCTATTCCATATTCTTCTAAAGAATTAATCATTTATGTTGTGATGCTGTCTGAACTTCATTTTCTGAGCCAGATTTCATACGGTTAAGAGCATTCTGAACCTCCATCTTCAAAATTGATGGTCCTTCATTATTATTTTGAATATTATACTCTTCTTCTCTGTTATCATCATAAAGGTTTTTCACATAATCTGATCATACATGTAAAATCTGATCTTTTTCTATTATAATTTGTCCACCATTTGTCTTTAGGCAGCCTGCTGATGTATGTGTTCTTTGATTAGTAAGCTCCTGAATTCTTTTCTGCATTAGTTTGGTATTTTACTGTTGTGTTATTTTTCAATTTCTATACAGTTTTTCTCGAGCCATGTTGTAAAGAATATATTTGAACATACTTCACTAACATCTGTAAACAATGTAATTGAACATATTTCACCAACATCTGTAAACAATAATGTGAACATATTTCACCAACACATGTAAACAATATATTTGAACATATTTCAGCCAAAGCTTTAGAGAAACTCAACCTTCTCCTCACGGCCGAAGAGTGGTTGAAGAAGATTCTGCAGACAAGAAGTGAAGACAGGGACACGTTCAGTCTGAAATTGACAGTCCAAGAGCTGTTTCTTGGCGTGCGTCTCAGGAGAATTTACGAACCTCTGATACAAGTAACATGTGCTTTTTATCATGTTAAAGTAAATGAAATTCAGACAGTTTACTGGCTGAAGTATGTTGTTAACAGAAAAAAGTGAAATATTTTTCAATACATCTAAATTTTCAGGAAGTCTCTGCTTCAATTACTTGAATAATGAGAGAAGAAAATCTTGACAGCGCTTTCTTAAGTTGTTCTCTTCATTTTCTGTTAACAGTCCTTTTGTTTTTAAACTATCCATTTTTGATTCGATTTGGTATCCCAGGTATAGCTTAGGAACCAAATAGCTCTCTATAGTGCAAGTGAACAAGTCAGCTTTAGAAGTTGGCAATATAAGTCTTTTACCAATTGAGTGAAATAGCAAAGTGAGATCGTCAAGTAATTTAATTTTATCAACATTTTGAGATTCAAATAGTTTATTAACTGTTTGCACTTCACTTAAAATTGGTTGTAAAAAGAAAAGGAATGCCAAATTGTTTTCATCACTGAAAAATGACAACAACAAAAATCACTATTCCATATAGTATTTCAGCAGTGTAGCACTTTTCACTTTGTCTTGTTATTTCGAAGTGAGTCTTCAACTCCAACCATTGGTTCACAATTATTTCAACAGCTGGTTGAATTTATAACCATCTAGTTTTGCAATATGACAGAATTTTCAGTGGTGATGAACTATCATTTAATGCTTTATATAAATTATTATATTGCTGTTTTCTGACAGATGATTTGGAGAACCAGTTATGTGTTTCAGCAATAAGGAATTCCAAATTCCTTGGTAAACGTTCTAATGAGGCATGTGATAATGCTAGCTACAAGGAATGACAAGCACATTTTATGAGGATTAAAGATGGGATATCTTCCTTCAATTTTGCATAAACGCTATGGTTGATACCAACCATTACCGATGTATTATCGGTTCCAATTGCAGCCAAATTCTTCAAGTTGAAATGTTTACTGACCAAAAGTTTCTTCAGTGCCTGAACTATACTTTCTGCATCACACTCTTCATGTGAACTAGTCCAAGAAATGTAGAAACTACTTTGTCTTTGCTGTTGCTATAATATATAACACATACACCAAGCACTTTCAGAACAGAAATGTCATTCGATTCGTTTAATAATAAACTATATTTAATTGTAGAAATATCACTGATCAAATCTTCTTCAAAATTAGAAAACAAAGTACTTCTGATCATATTTGTACACTTGCTGCGATGCACTTTCACGTCCTTTAGCACTTTACTGTCAGAAATAGTGTTTTTAAACAAATCAATCAAATGGTTACAGTTCACGATTGCACAATGACAACTTAAAAAACATTGCGATAGATCCTTCAACTTTTGATGATTCATTACTCTGTGTAGTTCTGAAAACAGATGTCAGCGGTGGCATATCCCTAAATGGCACTGCATTTTTATGTTTTTTAGTCTCTGCACGATTCTTCAAGTCTTGTATTTTCGATTTCATTTCGCACTTGCAGTACTTACAACGAGTCTTAGTCGCATCTCCATGAATTGACATCACCCAATCTTTAATTATGTCATCCTGCAGCCACTCTTTCAGAAATGTTTGTTCATATTGCTTTGCTTTTGGCATGTTGAAAGATTTGTTCAAAGTGGAAGACACATATGAAGGTGACCAATTATTTAAAAAAAAAATCACATGAAAAAGAATCACAAAGTCGGCATCACAGCAATAATTCGCAACACGGTGAGTTTATAGTTCAAATAATGTTATTATAATTTAAGCGCCCTTTTACTCATTGGAGGGGGGAGGGGGTTGCCAGATTGTTGAGCGTTAACCCAAGTCAGTTAAAAGTGTAAATAATGGCAGTTACCATAATTTACGCGCGTCCAGACCAAACTAAAAATGGGGGTAAATGACACCAAGAGAAAAGTAAAATCTAGAAAGTATCCAAAATATCCAACTCCAAATGAAAAGTATCTAGAATTGCATCCAGCATCCAAACGTCAGAAAACGGTATCCAGACGCTGGCAAATACATCTAGATCTGGATATAAAATATCTAGAATGGCAACCCTGGTCAGCAGTTAGAAAACAAGAACGAATTAAAATCAACAATGTACACTAAGGCATCACGAAACAACTTAGCATTTATTATATGCCGCGTTGTGAGAGCGACACTTATATATAGCCGAATGGATACGAGTGCTCGTTCTAAAACATCCGGTGCGCTGATGCTGAGGTAGCGGATTCATCCCCTACACCGGTCAGTTGGACTAAAATGTTGACTTCTCGTCCTTGACTTGAGGACGTAAATTACAAGTACCTCTGAAGTCGGAGTGGGTTTGCCTGATGGTGATGCACACCGTAATAGGGAAAGCTAATCCACACACACACGCATAAATCAGTCCAGTACACTAGGAGTAGTAGCAAGTGTATTGACTACGCTTAAGTACAAAGCGAGCGAGAGCCAAAAAAAAAAAATATAGTTATCAGCGAATCATGGAACGTCTATAAACAAATTGGGTAAAAAAATTCATTGAAGCCACGGAGTTTTGGCTCCTGAGACATATGTTGCGAATACCCTAGACTGCCAGAGTAACTAACAACTATTGCCAATAGATTACGCAACCACATGTATACAAAATTCAAGATTGGTGAATCAGCCATGTGTATAGTTCTAAGGACACTACTTTCTTTACTTAGCAGTCAGCATAAGGTCACCATACAGTGGATACCATCCCACTGTGGAGTCCCCGGAAACGACAGAGCTGATCAATTGGCTAAGGAAGGAGCAAACGAAGAACAACCTGATGTGCCCATTACATACCACCAAAAGAAAAGAATGATCAAATCAGTTAGAAAGCCACCAAACCTGCTCAAGATGACTACCACGCTATGGACAGACCAGAACAGGTCATTATTCTGCGCCTCAGAACAGGACACAATAGATTACGCAACCACATGTATACAAATTTCAAGATTGGTGACTCAGCCATGTGCACATGTGGTTTGGCGTCGCAGACAGCAACGCACATACTCCAGGATTGCCCAAACTACAACATATCCAGGCGAACCTTCTGGCCTAGAGAGACACCAGTGGAAGATAAACTCTATGGACCGCTGAATGAACTAAAAAAGACTGTTAGATTCATACAAGAGACAACATTGAAGTTATAGACATATTTCAAACGAACGAAAGAAGAAGAAATATTGCCTGATATAACTCGAGTTTAGATATGTATGCATGCACACACGTATCAGCGCATGTATATACGTACACACATATCAAGAACAGACTTGTTTCTTAAGGCGCCAGAGACTCGCCGCCGCCCCATCTCCTGTTAAACAGCACCTTCACGTGAAGGCCAGGAGTTGGACTTTTGTTGCCATTGGTGATGAATGCACAATCTATGGTATTTTGCAAGGTTGGCCGCTCACTCTAACCTGCGCCCCTGGCTATATAACAGCAATTTGGAACCTACAGCCTTTCAATAATTGACTTTAATTGTTAGCATTTTACTGTGCAATTCTGACCAGCTATGTCAGGAGGGGCTTCGGCCAGTCTGCCAGCCTGTTAATCTCCGCGCATATCGGCGTGCTAGGGACATAAACATCTATGCTATACTTTTGACCTTGGGTGGGGGATGCGTGGTCTTGAGATATGGTGTCCGCCTCGAGTGCTGGAGGTCCCGGGTTCAAGCCCCGGTGAGGACCGGGATTTATTTCACGTAGACTTCTAGTAATAAAATGTCCCCTGGTCTCTGGGTAGTGAGATCGGACGCCCGTGTGTATTGTTGCGCACGTAAAAATATCCCTTGGCAGTTGGAAATCGAAAAAGAGTAGCCTAACGGCACTGCCCGGGCAAAATTTCGAGTTAAAAATCTACCCAAAGTATTTCAGGATCCTCGCCGGTGCTACGGAGTTCGTGCACTGAGCTGAGTTTCTCCAGACTCAGGTTTGAGTTAGGAGGAGAAGGGAGCACTTATGGGTTACACCCGTGTGCCGTGATGTTGATCCATCGACTAAACTAAACTAATTAAACTTTGACCTTGGGTTTTCCGAGTGCCGCAAGCCACTCCATGCGGACCTAGCATTCTTTATTTTACGTAGCATACTTTGCCAACCGGCTCTGTGGCAAAGGGGTTATGGACGCAGTTCGTTGTCATGCATACCCGCGTTCGAAACACAGCTGTGGGCGATTTGGCAGCAGACCGCCTTACGTTTTTTTTAAAGTGAAATGGTATGGGTGCCGGTCATTAAGAAAGCAATGACAAACTACTGAACGTAAAGTTGCCCAGGAATCACGAACAGCCAATATTTTGCCCTGGCCATGCGGGTGTACGGGGGAATGAACAGGCTGATAGGCTAGCAGGGAAGGCACCTCTTGGTGGAATTTTGCCAATGGACAAGGGGGAGGTGGTCGTGCGCTTGTGGGACCAGGTGGAGAAGGCAGAGGAACAGAATGAGATTGCGGGGGATCGGCAGGGGTTCTGAATCTCAAAACTGAGAGGGAAGACCAGGAGAACTTCTTATCAGATAACGGTGGGAACGATTAGTAGTATGACTCTTCGCTGGCTGTTGAACGAGGGGACGGAGCACGTATGGGAGTGTCCTGAGTGCAGTGATGTCGGTTCTTAACTCAACTCAACTGAACTCACGAACAGCCAAAATAAATGATGGGGTTGACTGCTACGTCCTGTAAAAGATACGCAACTAACATTTTTTTTAATGTAGAGGTTTCCGTTCTTGTAATATGTTGCTTGGTGGTAGAGTAACCTACCTTTAACATGTTCCTTGATGTATTTATTTATCAACGACGTCTGAAGAATAGCACAGAACGACATCTTTTGTTAGTGACCGACTCGCAGAGTTAGAAGTTATCTGCATATCCTTTACAGGACGTGGCAGTCAACTACATCATATTTTGGCTGTTTGCGATTCCTGGGCAAGTTTACGTTTAGTAATTTATCATTGCTTTCTGACAGACAGGCGCTCATACCATTGTATGAAAACCAACGCAAGGCGGTCTGCTTCCAAATCGAGATGTCTTTCGAACTAGATATGCGAGATTACGAATTACACCTGTAACCCCTTTGCCACAGAGCCGGCTCGCAAAGTATGCTACGTAAAAGAGAAACTGCCACGTCCGCATGGAGTGGCTTGCGGCACTCGGAGAACCCAAGGTCAAAAGCATATCATAGATGTTCTGCCCCCTAGCATGCGAGTGTGCGCGGGAATTAACAGGCTGGCAGACTGGCCGATGCCCCTCCTTTGGGCCGTGAACTAGATAATGGCATGAATGAGGTGGCGAATGCTCTCTGAGACCGAGTAGAGAATACAGCACAACAAACAAAGGAAAAACACCTGGATACGTTGATTCAGCGGAGAATGGGCAGAGGATCTGAACGACACCCAACCAGTAGAGGAAAATACAAGAGCCCTTTCAGGCTGCCGCTGGTGGCATCAGTATGGAAACTCTTCATTGGCTACAAGAGAAGGGGATGGAGCACTTGTGAAAATGTGCGGAGTGCAGTAATGTTGATTGCTGATTTTATATTTCACATTTTCAATATGCCACGTATTTCCCCACAGAATGCCCCAATAAAGATCGCCTTGTCGAAAACTGGTCGTGCGGTGTTCACCAAACATCGGATTGCTAAAGGGGACGTACTATTTTCTGAGCTGCCCGAGTTTGTAGAACAAAGTTTGGCTTCGCAGAGTTTCACCGTTTGCTCCCATTGTGGTTCGACACTGCTAAAACCAGACCAAGTCCTGGCTAAAGAAAAACCGGTACCCGCTGACGTAAGGAAAGCAGTTAAAAAGTATTGGCAGTCAAGGACGACAGTCTCATGTCAAGGTTGCAGCCGAGCCGTATACTGCAGCGAATCGTGTCGTCAGGACGCTTGGCTTGGGTACACATTTGTTTATTCATGTTCTATATCTTCCATAAGTGTCAATCAATATACGTAGATATATGTTCTATGTTCTCTTAATGATGTGAACGATTGATATGTCTGTGTATTATGTAAACACAAGTAAGTCAACTGACCAATGATATTTCATCTCTAAATGTTCATAACATACCCAGCAGAGTCTCAAGGCGGGTGGCTAGCCTGCTAAGACAGGGATCTGGGTTTAATCATCGCTGAAATGTTATGTGGAAGCAGATGGGCAGTATGGAAGGGAATCTTGGAATGTGAACGCACAGATCTGGAAGAGGTTAGAGGCAAAGGAAATATGGTTGTTTAGACGATTACCTCGAAAACCCTAAATTGCGAGATGAGTGTCTGAAGAAAACTAATGAAAGTTGAAAACTAGACCATCATCATCAAGTGCCCTGCCAGCTGGCGTAGGCGTTCATGTCGCTCCACAAATTGCGGTCCTTGATGTTTTGGATCAACTCTGCTGATGACACTCCCCCACGCCACCGTTTCAACACAATCCAGCATCATTTCTCTTAGTCTGCCTCTGCCTTTCTTCCCATTGAACTTTCCAGTTGTCATGATGTTCTCCAATGCCTCTATTCTCATCACATAATCAAAGAAAGATGTATATAGCTTTCTTATGGTTGAAAATAATGTTCTAGTTTCTTTTAGTCTCTTTCAGGTAATCGTTGTTAGTTACTCTGGCAGTCCAAGGAAATCGCAACATTTGTCTCAGAAACCATATCTCTGTTGCCTCCAAGTTCTTCCTAATTTGTTCATTTAGATTTCAAGATTCACATCCTAACAGCAAAACAGGTTCTATGTAGCACTTCAGCACTCCCTTTCTTACACTCAATGATAGTGACTTATTGCATAAGATAGTCTTCATTTTCTGAAATGCAGTTTTTGCTTGCCTTGTTGGAACATTAGATACAATTATATCAATAGTGAAAAAAATGTTCACAGGTCATGAGATGAGAAGAGAAGTACTGGAAGAAATGGTGACAACGGGACAGTTCAACGGTAGAAAAGGCAGGGTCGGACAGAGAGAGAGAGATCATGTTGAGTGGCCTGAGACTGGCATGGAGGATATCACCAACACATACTTGAACCAGAATACCGGAAATAGAGATCGATGGGAATGCGTGATCGTCTATCCCAGTTGACAAGACGCATGATAATGATGACAATGAACACCATAAAGGTTATTGAATTCATTGATGCATAGTAAACGAACCCTTTTAACTAAATACGCTTTAAATATATTTTCAGGTATCACAAGGACATCTGTCCATCTTCACAAAACTCGCCGGCTACTGTACTCTACGACGTGAGAGATTCTTTCAGAGACGTCACGTCCGTCAATGACTCCTCCTGGCAAGGCTGGTGGAATGCCGAGTTCAGCCCCCTGCTGCTGGCTCATGTGTGGGCCACTGTGCTGATTGAAGCCAAGCTGCTAGCAGGGGACCAGGCTTCTTTGAACTCTCACGATGTTTTGATGGCCGCTTTCCTCAAAATTAAGAAGTACGTTCAATTTTAGAATTACTTAACTCTTAAATGAGAGGGGAAAAAAACTAGAGAACTTGGTGACAACTGGCAAGATTGAAGGGGAAAGAACACGGAGAAGACAGAGAAATAAATATCTGGATGGCTTGGTCATATGGCGTGGTCGAGACAAGAACACAGAGCTGATTCACGACTCTGGCGATCGTGAGAGATGGCAAAACATGACCGATGTACTCTTAAACATCTAGAGATAAGTTTTCAAGGCCGATATTTCTAAATATTGATTTTAACACTCGAAAATTGTACTGCCAAAGTTCAGGCACAGTGTGGCAAACATTCAAACTAATCCCAGAGACCAAATCCCATATCTTCGTCAAACTCCTCGCTCTCCTCTTCCATTGCAGTCTCATTTGCGGTAGGAGCAGTAGCTTGTTTAGCTGGCTGCTTGAGCTGGAACAGCGACACTATCGAACTTGGATGGGTCTTTCAAGTACTCCTTTGTCCTGTCTTCTCTGTCCCCTTAAACGTATACTCCATCTCAACTGGAAATGCTTGGAAGCTCCTGAACCCATTGATAGTGGAATGTGAAGAGGAGGCTGGAGTTGGGAAACCAATAACTAGAGAGACACAAGTAATATTGCGAACACCAGAAAAAAAAGCGTGAAATGATGTCAGCGTGTCTGATGTTCAGGGCACTCGTCAGAACAGAAGATGGTGTGTGGATTTAGGTGATGCAGTTGTGGTGTGTGCTGCATGTAGAGTATTGCTTGCTTGCTTGCGTTCGCTGGCTGTGAACTCCAGCGTGAATTCCTGTATGTCGGATGGTGACCTCCTGTTGTCCAACATCAGTGTGATGTCATACCGGACTGAGGTTTGTGTGAGTATCCGTTGTCCCATATCTGGCTTATTGGTGTGCAGACTGGTGGTTCCTCGCCGTGCAGGCAGATACTCTCCGACTTCGGAAGAATCAGCGATCCTACTACAGTACCACGTTAGCCAGGACCCCGAAGGGACCTGTTGCCCAGGACGCACGACTAGGACGTATTAGCAGGTCTTGGCCAGTATAAAACCTGGCCCTGGTGCCTTGGAAACATCCCTGCGACCCATATAGAGTATTGAAACCTTTCACCAGATTTAAGCTGGACAAACAGTCACGATCACATGGCTTCCACGGCACACGGAACAGGCTCTTTCGCGTTGTTTAGTAAAAAAAAAATGTTTGCGTATCCTTTTACAGGACTTAGCTGTCAACAGCAGCATCTTTCAGCTGTCTGTTGATCTCTTGGCAAGATTACGCTCAGTAGTTTGCCATTGCTTTCTGAGCGGCCGGCTCAGTATCCGCAAGTCACTAGCGGGGGTCGAACCACCTCAGTTCTCGCTCCGCTGCGAGACTCTGCGTGATAAACGGGATTACAGAGAGAAAGTGTTGTAGCCCCACAGCCAGAGAGACCGGCCGTTGTTTAGTAAAAAATGTTTTGCGTATCCTTTTACAGGACTTAGCTGTCAACAGCAGCATCTTTCAGCTGTCTGTTGATCTCTTGGCAAGATTACGCTCAGTAGTTTGCCATTGCTTTCTGAGCGGCCGACTCAGTATCCGCAAGTCACGAGCGGGGGTCGAACCACCTCAGTTCTCGCTCCGCTGCGAGACTCTGCGTGATAAACGGGATTACAGAGAGAAAGTGTTGTAACCCCACAGCCAGAGAGACCGGCGTTGTTTAGTAGGCCTCCACAAAATACCAAGCAGTCAGGACGAAAGAATGACTTCACCTGTAAGTTCAAAAGCCCCACTTTAGCCCCGCGTGTCTTCGCTAGTGATTGCGAAATGGTCAACGTTGCCACGGGAAGGATTCATGTTCTCAGATATATTTACTTTCATTTCGTTTTCTGATGTTGTGCCATAGGCTCTAGGTACTGCTTAATCTCTCTAATGAAATAAGCAGAACATTGTTTGGGCTCGTCAGGAGCGATATGACGTATATTTTGATCGACAAATCAATTTATCAATCAATCAATCAAGCAGTGCGATACGTATTTTCCCTCAATCGTTTTGAACCCAAGCGTAGTACATACACTTGCTACTACTTCTAGTGAAATGGACTAATTTTTACGTGTGGATTAGTTTTCTCTATTACTAGTGTCTCTAGCCATCCGGCGAACCAACTCCGTCTTCTGAAATACTTGTAATTTACGTCCCCAAGACAAGTACGAGAAGACAATATTATAGTCCAACTGTCATGTGCAAGGGTTGAACCCTCTACCTCGGCATTAGCAACCAGAAGTTTAAGAGCGAGGGGTCTTATCCATTCAGCCATACTGACCTATATCTTTCTAATGAAATAAAGAGAACACATTTGGACTCTGTAACGTCGATTTTAGTCAGTCAGTCAATTAACCAATAAATCAATTAATCTTTCAAACAATGTCATACGTATTTATTTCATAATTATATTTCATTTTTTTCCCCCCAGGTACTCGATCAATTCTGAAATAAGTGTATGCACGCGAGTTCCCAGAATGTTTGACCTCATAAGAAATATTTTCAAAAGGTCAAAATTCTTAGGCTATGAAATCACTGAAGCTGAATTCGATCAGATGTACCACAGGATTTCGACAAATTATATCAGCTTCCATGATGCAAGTAATCATACTCAGGATTGTCTAGACAGAACAAAACCTAATCAAAAACTATACAAGAAGATTGTGAAATTCCTGCAACAGCCTGCTCCTAAAGCTGAGCTGCAAGGATTATTTCCTTTGGCATCATGCTTCAATCATTGTTGCCTACCCAATGCGAAGATTCTTTCTCGAATGGTGGACGGAAGGCCAGGGATAGCCATCACAGCCAAAGTGGATATTCCTGCGATGGAAGAAGTCAAGGTTGCTTATGTGGATCCACAACTTCCTAGGGATGTGAGGCGAGATATGCTCTTCAGGTGACTTAAATGTATTTCGTTATCCTTTTCGTATATTTTAATGTGAACTGCACTTATGACGTTAATGTGAGAATAAGCAAAAATAGGCTAAACGATGCATGTTCTTTGCAGGAAGTTACAATCAACAATAGGCTGATTTTCTGGGCAATTTTACGTTCAGCAGTTTGCCATTGCTTTCTGGACGAGAAGTCAACGTGTATATCCAACGTAATGCCAATGTAGGGGTTAAGCCCTTTAAAGGTAGTAATATGATCAATAATTCACTTCATAACCACATATTTCAGCACCCACACCATTTAAATCGTATTCATCCACCATTGATCACATAACTTAATTAGTTACAGTGGAGAATCTAACTGATCATATAACTTACATTAGTTACAGTGTGTGTCAGGTCTTAGTCAGATATGACTGAGCTACCGTATGACAGCAGACGGTACTACCTGTTTTCTGTTAGCGCCGAATGTTGGGCGATGCTTACCCAACCCGACACCCCACATTGTGCCAACCGCTTCGTGCGGTGGCGTGCAATTGGGAGGGTACAAACCTTACCCTGGTGCGAGGAAATGCAACCTAAAGACTAAATGTCATGGCAGGGCAGACCAGGCCCTAAGTCATGGTCGGCAACTGGTCTAGGATTGAAGCTCCGACAGTGAATTTACTTTATTTATGTTTTTTTTTTACACACACACACACACACACACACGCACGCACGCACACACACACAGAGAGAGAGAGAGAGAGAGAGAGAGAGAGAGAGAGAGAGAGAGAGAGAGAGAGAGAGAGAGAGATACAAACACACACTCGCATGCACGCACGCATGCATGATCTGTTCTGGTCTCCGCAAGAAATGATAATCAATCAGTTTGTGCTGGTGTCTGTGGTTGTCTTGTTGATTCTTTTCTGTTGATGGTATGTGACAGGTACATCAGGTTGCTCGTCTCCCCTCTGCCGTGTGTCCACCGTGACGAGGTAGAGGGGCTTGCGCGTCCCAATGACCCCAAGAGCTATGCCGACGGTAGCACAGCTACTGGTAGGGCCACCCATGTCGGACAGGTCAAGGGAGAGGGACCAGACGAAGAGACACACAAACCTGCTGCCTTGTAGGTAGACTGGCGACAGTCAAAGGCTAGGGAAAGCACCCCGAACAAATGCTTGTCGAAATCGGATGTACTGAGCCACAGGCTTGACAAAACAGTGCAACGTAAAACCTGCTGCCTTGTAGGTAGACTGGGGACAGTCAAAGGCTAGGGAAAACATCCCGAATAAATGCTTGTCGAAATCGGATGTACTGAGCCACAGGCTTGACAAAGCAGTGCAACGTAAAACCTGCTGCTAGACTGGGGACAGTCAAAGGCTAGGGAAAGCATCCCGAATAAATGCTTGTCGAAATCGGATGTACTGAGCCACAGGCTTGACAAAGCAGTGCAACGTAAAACCTGCTGCTAGACTGGGGACAGTCAAAGGCTAGGGAAAGCATCCCGAATAAATGCTTGTCGAAATCGGATGTACTGAGCCACAGGCTTGACAAAGCAGTGCAACGTAAAACCTGCTGCTAGACTGGGGACAGTCAAAGGCTAGGGAAAGCATCCCGAATAAATGCTTGTCGAAATCGGATGTACTGAGCCACAGGCTTGACAAAGCAGGGCAACGTAACTTAATTCATGATGTCACAAATCAAAATTAATCGTTATGGTGCTAATCCCGTGAAGTCCCATCAGGCGGTGATAGTGCCGGGCCCCCTGCCTCGAGGGGGTCCACCCATGACTACTGGTGGTCACCTTCCCCTGTGCTGTGGAGTCAAGGCACAGAGGAGTAGGTTAAGAGCTATTGACCAAATACCACGGACACTCAACATACTACAGTGGAATGCCGAAGGAGTTTACAAGAAGAAAGACTCCCTAACACAGCGTCTCCATAAAGATAGAATAGATGTGGCATGCATTCAAGAGACACACCTCAACGCCAATCACAAATTCTCAGTCAGAGGATATCAGGCCACACGTTTCGACCGTGAAGGACACAAAGGAGGAGTTCTAATACTTACACGAAATACAATACCTTGCAGCGAAGTATCTGTGATCTCTGACAACCAAACGGATATTATAGGTGTTGATATAATGATAAAGGACGTGAAAATAAGAATCTACAATCTGTATAGCCCAGCAGATAAGGACCTTACACTCTCAAACATGAAAATAACTGACACAAACTGCATTATTGTCGGAGACTTTAATAGCCGTTCAGAAAGATGGGGATACCCAGATACTGACAAAAGAGGAGATGAATTGGAGGACTGGGAAATAGACTCAAATCTCCATCTACTCAACAAAGCGGATGACACACCGAGCTTCTACTCCAGAAGATGGCTTACCACATCTACTCCAGACTTAGCTTTCTGCACAGGAGACATCCACCACAAAATCGATCGCCATGTGCAGGACCAATTAGCAGGTAGTGACCACAGACCAATCAAGCTTGTAATGAATATGGAGTATGTTCCACAGGAGCAAAAGCCCTTGCCCCGCTGGAATTACAAACGAGCAGATTGGGACAGATTTGCCATACTAACAGACAAATATTGTGAAAACATAAATACACGATATGGCAACATGAAGCAAATGGTGGAAAGTCTAAACAGAGCGATAATACAGGCAGCCACTGAGTCTATTCCAAGAGGAGCGAAGAAAAATTACAAACCATACTGGACTGAAGAACTACAAAGTTTGGAGGACAGGGTTGAAGATGCGAGGAAGACAGCAGAGAGAGAACAAACAATTGAAGCAAACATCTCTCTCAAAGCCATCTCAGCAAAATATAAAAGAACAGTAAATCAAACAACAAGAGATTGTTGGAGGGAAAAAACAGAAAGACTGAATTTTGACAGGGATGGAAACAAACTATGGAAACTAGTGAAAGCCATGAACAATGAAGGACCTAGAAACAAACAAATAACAATTAAACAAGGAAATGCCTTGCTTACAGGAAAAAAGGCTGCAAATGCACTAATGGAACACTATGCAAATGCAAACCACATTGATATTACAACCGAACAGAAGAAAGCAATCAAAGACAAACAGATACATCATAGAAATACAGAGACAACAGCAGAATATATGATGGCAAATCTAACAATGGAAGAAATGGAACAGGCAATGAATACCCTAAAAAAGAAGAAATCACCAGGAAAGGATGGAATCACAAATGAAATGCTAATAGGACTAGGCACCAAGGCAAAGAAGAAGCTACTAGCAGTCCTAAATAACAGCTGGAAGAGAGGAATAGTCCCACAGGCATGGAAGGAAGCTATACTAATACCAGTCCCAAAGAAAGGAAAAGACCTGGAAGAACCAAATGGCTATCGACCTATCAGTCTACTTAGCTGTGTAGGAAAATTAATGGAACGCATTATCAATGGCAGGCTAACGTGGCATCTGGAAGAAAACAAACTCTTAACACCACACCAAGCAGGATTCAGAAAGTACAGATCCACTGAAGATCAAATAACCTATATAGCTCAGGAAATAGAGGATGCCTTCCAAGAGAAAAAGCACACACTAGCAGTCTGGATAGATTTAGAAAAAGCATTTGATAAAGTATGGAAGGAAGGACTGAAAGTAAAACTGCCAAAAAGCATGTTTGTGGAAAAATGTATAAATGGATCAGCCACTACCTTGAGAACAGAACTGCCAGGACAAAAGTACAAGGACAAACAAGCAAAATGATGCTGTTGGAGGAAGGTGTCCCCCAAGGAGGAGTTCTTTCACCAACATTATTCCTAGCATATATAAATGACATCACGGAAAATTTTCCAGCCAGAGTACACACATCCTCCTTTGCAGATGACCTAGCCATATGGACATCTGAAGAATATATTAGTACAGCTAACAGCAGAATACAGCAAGCCTTATTAGCGCTAGAGGACTGGTCAAAATCATGGCTAGTGAAGATAAGTGAGGAGAAAACAACATGCACAGTGTTCTCCTTCTCAAATAAAACTCAGCAACCTAAGCTGGTATTGAATGGAAAAATATTGCGCCATGAAGAAAATCCAAACTATCTAGGAGTCACTTTTGATCGTCGCCTGACATGGAAGACACAGGTTGAGAAAAATCGAACAAGAGCAAGGCAGAGAATGGCAATCATGAAAAAGCTTGCTGGTACAACGTACAACGCTATACAAATAGGGTAGCGGGGTAGGGGTACACCCTATCAAAGGAGAAGTAAGGTGCCTCCTTCCCTCCGCTAGCCTACGGGACACCCTTGGGCAAGGTGGAGTACCCGTTTAGCCCCCCCCCCCCCCCCAACAGGGTAACGTGAAGCCATGGGAGCAGGTGGTGGATTGGACTTGGGAGCAGCCGACAGATAGTTGTTGGTTATGGTTTCAAGTCAGTGACGGTGGGCAGAGGATCTCTCAGTAGAGACAATGGCTACGGTCATCCGATCAGTATGGTCACTGCCAGGAAGGAAGAATGGTAGACTTCCCTCCTTATTGATTCCCGGGCAGAGGAGGCTCGTCAGCCTTGGTTGGTATCTCTTCTAAGAGAGGGAACTCTAAATCTCAAACCTCCGCTGCCTTGCGGGTATACCCATATGGGAAAGGCTTCGGGAGTAAACCCTGAGGACAAATCCGGAGATGGAGTCCCTAAGGCAGTTCCATGTTGTAAACAACATAGTTCTGGCAACTCCTGCGACGGCACCGATGCCAAGTTGCATTGGCTACTGCCTTTCCCTTGGTCAACATCGGCGACGTGGAGAGGGGGAACCTGCTACTGGGCAACAGCTGGTTCTCCGATTTCCATTGCCCAGGATTGTGCCTTGAAGAGGTCACTTCAGCACCGCGTAAAGCGGTGACACAACACGGGAAGCAGCATTTACCAACACCTTCTTTGACACGAAACCTCAACACAAGGTGTCATGGAGGCACCCCAGATCAAAGAACTGGCACCAACTCGACCTGGTGCTCACTAAACGCAGCAACCTCCGCAATGTACGGCTGACTCGCAGCTATCATAGTGCTGACTGCGACACCGACCATTCACTCGTATCCAGCAAGGTGAAGATAAAGCCCAAGAGAATCTACAGAAGCCCAACAGAAGGAAGACCACGCATTGACACCAGTGGCACCCAAAATAAAGAGAAGGTCAACAAATTCATGCAGGCTCTAGCAGATACTCTGCCTGGCCCCACAGACGGAAATTCCACCGAGAGATGTCATTTTCGCGACACCATCTACAATACAGCACTATCAACATTTGGCAAGAAGCAAACTAAGTCAACCGACTGGTTTGAAGCACACTCCGAAGAGATGCTCCCAGTCCTGGAGATAAAGAGACATGCATTCTCAATGTATAAAACATCACCTTCAGAGAAAACACTGCAGGCATTGCGAACGGCCAGAAATAGAGTACAACAGATGGCAAGAAGATGTGCGAACAGGTACTGGCTACAGCTCTCTGCTCAAATTCAGACTTGTGCAGACACTGGAAATATAAGAGGAATGTATGAGGGCATCAAGCAAGCTGTCGGTCCATCAAAAAATAAGATGGCCCCTTTACGATCAACTGAGGGGGTAATCATAAAAGATCGAGCGAAACAAATGGATCGCTGGGTAGAACACTACTCAGAGCTATACTCAGTGGATAACACTGTCAGCGAAGAAGCTCTGGAAGCCATCGATCATCAGTCCGCCATGCATGCCTTGGATAACGAACCTTGCCTCATAGAAATCAGCGAAGCACTAGACTCTTTCAAATCCGGCAAGGCACCTGGAAAAGATAGTATTCCACCTGAAATTTTAAAATGTAGCAAAGAAACAATCATCCCAGAACTGTATGCAATACTACAGCTCTGCTGGAGAGAAAAATCAATACCACAAGATATGAAAGATGCAAACATCGTTACCCTTTATAAAAACAAAGGCGACAGAAGCGACTGCAACAACTATCGCGGCATTTCCCTTCTCAGCATTACAGGCAAGATTTTTGCCAGAGTAATCCTTAAAAGGTTACACATTCTTGCTGAAAGAATCTACCCCGAATCGCAGTGTGGATTTAGACCCAACAGGTCCACCATCGATATGATTTTCTCACTCCGGCAGCTCCAAGAGAAGTGCAGAGAACAGAGGAAGCCATTATATATTGCCTTCATCGACCTCACAAAGGCATTTGACCTCGTGAGCAGAAGCGGCCTTTTTAAGGTCCTTGAAAAGGTTGGATGTCCACCCACCCTTCTTAGTCTCGTGAAATCATTCCACGAAAACATGCAGGGGACCATTTTATTTGACGGCTCAACATCCCAGTCATTCAGCATCAGCAGCGGAGTAAAGCAGGGCTGCGTGCTTGCTCCTACACTCTTTGGTATCTTCTTCGCTGTTCTCTTAAGGCAAGCATTTGGGACTGCCACTGAAGGCATATACCTCCACACAAGATCTGATGGCAAACTTTTTAACCCATAAAGACTCAAGGCAAAGACCAAAATAAGATCAAGATGTGTAAGAGAACTACTTTTTGCAGATGATGCAGCACTGACTACTCATACATCAGAAGATCTCCAAAGGCTCATAGATCGTTTTGCAGCTGCCTGCAAAGACTTTGGGCTCACCATTAGCTTAAATAAAACACAGGTGATGGAACAAGATGCTGATGCGCCTCCGTCAATCAAAATCTCTAATTACGAATTGAAGGTCGTCCACGATTTTGTGTATTTGGGGTCGACAATATCAGATAATCTTTCATTAGAGACAGAAATCGACAGACGCATTGGAAAGGCAGCCACAACATTTTCCAGGCTAGCTAAAAGAGTTTGGGAGAATAATAGACTAACAGAGCGTACAAAAGCTCAAGTATATAAAGCTTGTGTTGTTAGCACACTACTCTACGGGTCTGAATCCTGGACCCTGTACTCAAGACAGGAAAGGAAGTTGAATTCCTTCCACATGAGATGTCTGAGACGTATCCTGGGCATAACATGGAAAGACCACATAACAAACAAACAGGTGCTTGAAAGAGCAGATATTTCCACAGTACACACCCTCCTCAAGCAGAGACGCCTCCGGTGGCTGGGCCACGTATCTCGAATGGAGGATGAACGTATTCCCAAAGATCTCCTTTACGGAGAACTAGCCACAGGAAAGAAGCCAACCGGAAGACCCCAAATGCGATATAGGGATGTGTGTAAACAAGATATGAAAACCATTGGAATAGATCCAGACACGTGGGAGAGAGTTGCAACAGACAGATGCTCCTGGAGAAGAGATGTACGAAACGGACTGGTGCTCTTTGAGCGCAATCAGATCCAAAAAACTGAGGAGAGACGGCACAGGCTCAAAGAGCAGTCACTTACTGAGGGACTTGCCTCGTCTTACAGATGCGGAAACTGTGACAGGGATTGTCATTCTCGAATTGGACTATGCAGTCACCAGCGGTGCTGCCAGGCACCTCCCAAGCGGCACAACTCTATAGTCCTTCAGGACTGAAAGAGGCCTACTACTACTACAACGTGGGGAGCAGATGAGAAAGTTCTCAAGAAGTTATATACTGGACGGGTGAGGCCAGTACTGGAATATGGCATTGCAGCTTGGGCAACAGCAGCTAAGTCAAACTTTAACAAAATAAGTAGAGTCCAAAATCAAGGAATGCGAATCATAACTGGAAGCCTGAAGACAACGCCTATTAATGAACTAGAAAAGATCACTTGTTTATAACCAATGCAGGACAGAAGAGATAGCAGAGCCCAGCAACAAGCAGAAAAATTTAGAAGATTGACAGACCACCCTATGTATAACAGGTTTAATGGTTTTGGAAAAGGAAGACTGAAGCGTAGCAACTTTGTAGAAACTGCAAAACGAAAGATTAGGGCAGATCCCATACTTAACGTATCAACAGTCAAGCCCATTTACTATGCACACAACTTCCCAGCTTGGAGACAGCAGCAACTACCTGAGATGATAGAAAACATTCCTGGTATTGAGAAAAAGAACACTCAGAATGAAACCGAAAGATGAAAAATAACCATCAACTACATAAAAGAACATTACCCAAGCAGCAATTGGACCCATGCATATACAGGTGGATCAGCCAAAGATTCAATTAAAAATGGAGGAGGAGGAATTCTCCTTAATTTAAAAAAATGGAGTGATAAAAACACAGTCAGTGGCAACTGGAAAATTTTCAAGTAACTTCAAAGCAGAGGTAGAGGCTTTGAAAACTGCAGCAGAAATGCTCTTGATGGAGGAAAATGGGAAGCAAATAGCTATCTTCACAGATGCAAAGTCAGCTGTCTCAATACTGAAGAGCAAAAACAGCACAGAACTAGCTGACCTAAGAGCAGCACTCCATGGTCTATGCCAGAAATCCAAAAAAGTTGTAATACAGTGGATCCCATCACATTGCAGTATACCTGGAAATGAAGAGGCTGACAGACTAGCAAAAGAGGGTGGACGATTACCACAGCCTGACACAGACATAACCTATAATGAGGCAAAAAGGTTTATAAAAAGCACTTATAGAACCAAATGGGAATCAGAGCATCCAGGCTACCAGAAGGATGATGCATATTACAAACTCGACCGAAGAGAACAAGTAGCAATCTTCAGACTCCGCACAGGACATAACAGGCTGAAACACCACTTGTTCAATAAACTAAAGATAGGAGATACCGATGAATGTAATTGTGGAACTGGTAAAATGACAGCTAAACATTTGCTGCAGGAGTGCCCAGTATATACAGAACAGAGAAAGATATTTTGGCCCACGCCTGCTTCATTTGAGGACAAGCTCTATGGAGATATCAACAAGCTCAAGTTGACTACAGCTTACTTTAACTACATTCAGGTTGACATCTAAAGGTGCATGAAGATGTATTTAGACTGCAACACTTCATACCACATGTATGTCGGTTACAAAAGCGTCCCAGAGGCATGAAATGGAATATTGCTTGGATAGCACATCCATTACGTGGAAAATCCGAATCAAAAGCTCACTGTGTGGGCTTCGTAAATGGTGGAAAAAGTGTCCTAGTGACACGAAATGGAATATTGCTTGGATAGCAAATCCATTACGTGAAAAGTCTGAATCGAAAGCTCACTGTGTGGGCTTCATAAAAGGTGGAAAAAGTGTCCTAGTGGCACGAAATGGAATATTGCTTGGATAGCAAATCCATTATGTGGAAAGTCTTAATCGAAAGCTCACTGTGTGGATGTCATCTGCAGACTGCATTCTTCTGGTTTCCGGAGGTGAACCTATGGAAATGCCTATGGTGAACGGAAGGCCCAATATACGGAAGTGAGGCTAAGCAGCCATGTGCAGGACGTGACGATTCCTTGGGTGAGCCAAGTACCAGAGCGCTGTGTGATGGCCCTGCAAGTATGGAAGCCTCCTTGGATGGCGGGGAATGTCCATGGTCTGCCCCTGCCTTCCCTTGAGGGTTGACCAGGATGTCTTTGGCTGTTCTATATGGGCCAGCTAGGATGGGGGATAACACCACAACAGTGAGATTCAAACGTCCTAAGAAACCCCCGGGAAGGTTAACCCGGTCAACAAATGCCCGCAGAAGTCGGATGTGTCGGCCTAACGGCGCAAGAACGCAGCTCTGCTGTACACAGGCACAACGCAGTCACATCCGGAAAAAAAATCCGGATGAACGAAGAAGAAGAAGAAGGTTGCTCGTCTGGTGCTCCTTCCTTAGCTAGTCAGCCAACGCTCTCATTTTCAGGTACTCAGTAGAGAAATTGTATCAACTGTATGGTGATCTTACGTCGGCTGCCTAGTCTAGTACATTAATGTCCGTAGTACAGGCAATTTCCAAAACTGGTGTGCCTCAATTACTGATTTTGCATCTGCCATTATTTTAGTGTATTTTCCTACATTTTTCAATTCAATCAGGCTTCTAACAAAGTATTGTTTTTCATCAAGCATACGTTATCTGTAATGTAATGTCATTGATACTAATCATATATAACCGTCACAATAAACATACATTTTAACCAGTTCTTTCTTTTCCCCCGCAGACGATACGCATTCTGGTGCCAGTGCCTCAGATGTCAGTTTGAAGGGGACGGTCCGGATACGTGCACACAATGTGGAAAACATCCGCAGACTCCTACATCCAACAGACTAAGCGAGGGAAACCAAGACAGCTTTGATTGTGGGCACAATTGTTTGGCTATTCAAGATACGAATGTGATGCAGGATTTCACAGAAAGTTCACAATTTTTACAATTTAAAAGTAATTCTTTGTTTGATAATTCTAACTGCGGAAGCGAAAAGCAGAAGGATCCGCGAGAAGTTAATCACCATGAAAGTTTACACACTAAAGTGACGAACAAAGAACAAGGCTATGAACCTCGCGTGGCTGTGACAGATGTGACTAGATTAGATGTTCATGAAAGCTGCGGTTTTGATAACGGGTTAACCCACATCCCATTTCAAACAGATTCGCCAGGAGACAGCTCAGAAAAAGCACCAAATGGGCAAACAGAAGAAATAAGAGCATACGATGAAAATGCTACGAGATTACAAAACGCTAATGGTACTGGCGACAAGATGGGTTTAAAATCTGGTTTAGATTCTGAAAGGGAGGGTTCGAGCAAGTATCCTCATTGCAGTCGATGTGGCAAAGCGTGGTACTGCTCACAGAAATGTCAGAAAGAAGCCTGGAAAAGTGGACACAAACAAATCTGCGGCAAATATTAACAGATAAAAGGAACCACGGCTGCAGCTGGATGTGACAATGTATAGGAAACAAACAAGTATGTGTAAATCTGCAAAAGCGAAACAAGCATAGACACGGATGTCTTACAACGAACTCAAGCCAGGCGAATATGTGCACACATGTGTCTGTCCTTGTTGTTTCACTTTCGCATGATCTAAACATACCCGTTTGTTTCATTTTTACATGTGGCAAATATTGACACATTTATTTTGCCTAATTTCAGGATCGGTGTCATTATACAAGCCGACTTTGTGGCGAAGGGGTTTCGAATGCAATTCGTAATCCCGCATACCGCATTCGAAACACAGCTGCGGACGATTTGGAAGCAGACCGCTTTGCGTTGGTTTCCATACAATGTTATGAGTGTAGATCATTCAGAATGCAATTTCAACATCATGAACGTAAACACACCCAGGAATCACAAACAGCCAAAAATGCTTGAGTTGACTGCAATGTCCTGTAAAGGATATGTAACTAACGTTTGTTTTGTCTTTATAAAAGTCAATTCCTAGTTGTTCTCCAACTACAAGCGTCAACTAGTATTTGCACCTTGGGTAAACTGTTTGTGTACACGTCATCACAATCAAACGTCATCTTCATGACACAATATCCCATTCAAAGCTGGCATTGTTGTTACACTTTAGAATCTCCGTTAAATTATGTACACCTAGCCAATTGCATTATTTGGTTCCGAAACACGGAAAATGGATAAGAACTGGCTGTTTTGAAACATTAACAAACATTCAAGTTCTATGAAAATGTAATACAATGCACCTATGTTGTAAACCCTATAAATAAATAAATGTCACTTTTATACACATAAGGTGCATTGGGCTTAAAGAGCTAGGTCTCATATTTTCGTAGAGCAAGCGGCACTCGCTGGCTGATGGGGTGGGTGTCACGTCGGCCGCCTTTATTTCCCAAGACATTACCTGGTACTCATTGTAGGCTAGGTGCACCTGGGAGAGAAGGTCAGTTAAACAATTCAAACCCACCATTGCGGATCGAACCGTACACTGGTAGGGCAGGCGCGCGTTACGCACCCGCTGTTGCCATACATCTATGGAGTTAACATAATAATTGATTATTTGGTTGTTTCGGGATTTGAAATTTAAATATTGAGCACAACCCACTACTGGCAACGCTGATCGTATTCTGGTATAAATCTAAGGCCTATCCACGTCAGCCATAGGTTTGTGCTTCCATATTGACGTGGATAGGCCTTAGATTCATACCAGAATACGATCAGCGTTGCCAGTAGTGGGTTGTGCTCAATATTTAAACATAATAACTGTCTGGGTTAGAATGGTCATCACACCGGAAGGTTAACCCTGTCATACATCTATGGGGCTAATATAATAACTGTCTGGGTTAGAATGGTGATAAGATGGGAAGGTTAACCCGGTTTTTTTTTTGTTGGGTTGCATCTCGCGGCTTCTCTATGGCCTTTTCCGTAGTTTCTGCTGGTTTGTTTTGGATTAGCTCCCTTTCAGTTTTTAGCCTTTCTATCTCCGTCTTGATGTCTCGTAGGATCTCTTCATTCTTCTTTGTCGTCGGGATCATATTCTCCATCTCATCTTTATTTCAGTGAGCAGTTTTTCATTGGTGCTGGCGTCAGTAGTGCCTTGACTTGCTTCTTCAGCTCGTTTATCTGATTTTGCAGTTGATCTCTTTCAGCTAGTGATATGCACGTGGCTGTCTCGCCCCTCTGCATTGCTTCCTTGAATGGTGTCTTCGTGGAAATGGCGAATTTTAACACGTCTCTGTGTCTTTGGAGGTACGGACAGCCCAAGTATCTTGCTCCATGTTTGCCGAGGCAGTTGGCGCACTTTCTCTTGTTGTTGGGTGCTCGGAAGTCCGTGTCCTGCTTGGCCAGCGGACACTCCTTGAAGGTGTGGTGATCGGCGCAGTATCGGCAGATGCCCGTCTTACTGCGACATGTTGTTCTGTTGTGGCCGGCCCTCTGGCATCTTGAACATTGGGTGATTCTTGGTACGAATATTTCAGATTGTTGTTCTTTCTTGTTTATCTATACTAGGCTTGGTATTTCGCTGCCCTCAGTCGTCACCACCGCCAGCGTAGTAGGGATCTTTGAGTACGTTAGGATCCGCTCCGCCTTCAAGATTCGGATGTTGAGATTCTCTTCTTGTAGCTGCTTCGTGATTTGTTCGTCTGACAGCTCCACTTGAATACGCTTGACAACCCATCGGACTGTTTTTGAGTCGGTGTTTCCGACTCTGGTGTCTTTCTCCTCCTTCTTATCAGCTGTCTTGGCTCTTGTCTGTGGTGGGTTGTCGTCGATCTTCCTCGTGGTGGCTTCAGTAGTGACTGTAGTTTCAGGTTCTTTGTTGCAGCTCACGTGAAAGTTCTCTCCGCCCGTCTTCTTTACGGCTGTGTCGGCTCCCACGCTGCCCATCTTGGATACCGCGTGTCTTTTGGTGTTCTTGCTACGTGCCATTTCCCCCGTATCAGGCTTCTTGACTTCTTCAGGTGACTATGGGGTTAACATAATAACTGTCTGGGTTAGAATTGTCATCACACCGGAAAGTTAACCCTGTCTGGGTTAGAATGGTGATAACATGGGAAAGTTAACCCGGTCAACAAACGCTTGGAGAAGCGTCGGCTTGAAGGGCGCAAATATAGCAGCTCTGCTGTAAACAGACAACGCATTTACTTCCAAAACAAACATTGAAGAAGAAGAAGAAGAAGAAGAAGAAGAAGAAGAAGAAGAAGAAGAAGAAGAAGAAGAAGAAGAAGAAGAAGAAGAAGAAGAAGAAGAAGAAGGAGGAGGAGGAGAAGGAGAAGAAGAAGGAGAAGAAGGAGGAGGAGGAAGAGGTGGATGATGATGGGGTACAATGGTCCAGGGAGGAGGAGTTGACTTAACGTCCAGAACAAAGATAGATTAGCGACTATTTGTGACAGAAAGGGACAAAGGATGATAGAAGCTATCGATATAAGAATGCACCTGACTCAGTTGACACGCTCAAGAACCGCAGTTTTACAACGTCATGGGGGGTCAGCATGACTGAATAGATAACGGTGCTCGCTCTTTAACTTCCGGTGTGCTGATACCGATGTAGCGGGTCCAACCCCTACACAGATCAGCTGGTTTTAAATTTTGTCTTTTCGTCCTTAACTTGTGGACGTAAATGACAACGTCAGAAGTCGAAGTGGGTTTGCCTGAAGTAGAGGGACATTGGTTATAGAGAAAGCTAATTCACACGCAAAAAGCAGCCTAGTGCACTCACTAGTAGTAGCATGTGTGTCGAATACGTACGCTTGAGTCCAAAGCAAACGAGCACTTAAAAAAAACATGGTCAGGATTGGTAACAGCATTGTGAAGCTCATTGCTTCAGACGAACGTGTAACTACAAATTTCACACGTTAGCACACCGCAAGTAGTACTACAGGCAGTGATGACAGACAGGCAGGCAGACAGGCAGGTAACAGCATTGTGAAGCTCATTGCTTCAGACGAACGTGTAACTACAAATTTCACACGTTAGCACACCGCAAGTAGTACTACAGGCAGTGATGACAGACAGGCAGGCAGACAGGCAGGTAACAGCATTGTGAAGCTCATTGCTTCAGACGAACGTGTAACTACAAATTTCACACGTTAGTACACCGCAAGTAGTACTACAGGCAGTGATGACAGACAGGCAGGCAGACAGGCAGGTAACAGCATTGTGAAGCTCATTGCTTCAGACGAACGTGTAACTACAAATTTCACACGTTAGTACACCGCAAGTAGTACTACAGGCAGTGATGACAGACAGGCAGGCAGACAGGCAAGTAACAGCATTGTGAAGCTCATTGCTTCAGACGAACGTGTAACTACAAATTTCACACGTTAGTACACCGCAAGTAGTACGACAGGCAATGATGACAGACAGGCAGGCAGACAGGCAGGTAACAGCATTGTGAAGCTCATTGCTTCAGACGAACGTGTAACTACAAATTTCACACGTTAGTACACCGCAAGTAGTACGACAGGCAATGATGACAGACAGGCAGGTAACAGCATTGTGAAGCTCATTGCTTCAGACGAACGTGTAACTACAAATTTCACACGTTAGTACACCGCAAGTAGTACGACAGGCAATGATGACAGACAGGCAGGCAGACAGGCAGGTAACAGCATTGTGAAGCTCATTGCTTCAGACGAACGTGTAACTACAAATTTCACACGTTAGTACACCGCAAGTAGTACGACAGGCAATGATGACAGACAGGCAGGCAGACAGGCAGGCAGGCTGGCAGACAGACAGGTTACCATAAAAGAATTGAAGAATATCTGGGATGAAACACGAGCCTTTTAATCTGAGCTTGAACAGAGATCTATATCTGTGCTTCATGGACTGATACGGTGAAACATGAAGAGATCATTAGAATGTTGGAAATGTTAAACATTGCTGGTAAAAATCTGAGGAGAAAAAATGTATTGGCAACAAAAAGCAGTCATGATAATTGATAACCAACTGGGAACTTTTCCCACCATTAATCAAAATGTTAGACATGTTTGTGTACGATTACCCGATCTGTACAATTTGTCAGCGAAATAATAGTGAGATCTATACAAGGCCTGTCAAGAATATCAACCATCTCTTCTCATCTTGTTCATCTTGTACCTTGCGGTGTCGATGTGAAGCATAAACAACGTTTGCATGGTCGGCCTCTGCCCTTTTCTTCTGATTATGTTTGGTCTGTACATCATTGCTCTTTGTGGTATACTGTTAGTTGGGAGCATTGTTATATGGCCCAACTAGTTAACTTGTCTTCTGATGAAATCTAGCACTGCTATAACCCCTACTTTAGTCCTGAATATCAGTTGATGGGCAAAATGCAAACAACGAGCGTTAAGCTGATGACATGGTTTTGATTGTGGAAAATGACACGCGTTTACGAAAGAAAGTCATTAAGCAATGGCAATTTTATTATAAAGTGCACGTAACAGTGTGTACACCAGAAAATCTTAGTTCAGGACACTCACTGGCTCTTAAGCAATACCCAATCCAGGGGTCGTAAGGATCGTGCAGTTTGCGAATGCGTTGTGGCGATTACAAAAATCGCTATAGTCTTGCACCGTGGAAGAACAACGAGCGTTATTCGTTGTGTGTATGTGTGTGTGTGTGTGTGTGTGTGTGTGTGTGTGTGTGTGTGTGTGTGTGGGGGGGGGTGATGGATGGTTGATGGGTGGGTGAGAGGGCTGAAATCTACAGAAGAATTGTGATTCAGTATGGAGTCAGTTGTTTGAGTCTGGAGAGAATGTATGAATGGGTAGAAAGATTTCAAAATGGAAAATAGAACGTTATTGATGAACCGCGACGCAAAGGGACACCTGCAAGTGTGACAACTTACCACACAGTGAGGCGGCAGATCGACCAGCTAGTCCATGATAACTTACCACACAGTGAGACGGCAGATCGACCAGCTAGTCCATGACAACGGGTGACTCACTATTGATGAAATAATGGCGGATTTCGAAGGGAAGAAGGGACACCTGCAAGTGTGACAACTTACCACACAGTGAGGCGGCAGATCGACCAGCTAGTCCATGATAACTTACCACACAGTGAGACGGCAGATCGACCAGCTAGTCCATGACAACGGGTGACTCACTATTGATGAAATAATGGCGGATTTCTACATGAGTCGCTGTATACGTACAAAATTGGTCGTGATGGCCTCGGTTATAAGACAGTATGTAACAGATGGGTGCCAAGACAGCTTTCAGATGATTCCAAATGAGATAATAGAGGCGATGCAAAATTGATTTAACTGATTCAGTGCCGAAGGATAATATATCGTCTAATGTGACTTCCCATTTGGACAGAAGGGCGATATATCGCCGAACTAGGGTTTTCATGTTATTTGTTATGTCTCTTGGTATTTTCCCCATTTTCAATGATCAGTGAACGGAAATTTACATTATGATACTTGTTTTTTTGCTTGTGAACCATGTTTGGTCCACATCTACTGTTTGTTTGATACTGAATCAGTTAAGGTCACTCCCAGAAACTGTTCTCAAGAAGGCATCAACAAGCAGGTGGACGAAGTTTGTTGCCAGACAGCGGGACCATGTTGAGAAATAACACACACACAATGCCAGGATCGCAGTACTAAAAATAAAATTATTCATAAAATTGCTGTTACTCAATAACTTCCCTTTGTACAAGAAATAATATCGGTGTCTACAGCTCTTCCCATGTCCTGCACATATTATTCACCTGTCTCTAATTCTCTCGTCCTAGTTGACTGTGCTGGTTTCCTTAGCTCGTTTCTGATTGGTGGAATTTTCAACTAAAGTTTTATTTACTGGTTGAGGGTGGGCTCGCAGGTTCGCATGGTCGAATGGGTAAGAACGCGCGTTCTTAAACATCCGGTGTGCTGATGCCGAGGTAATGGTTCAACCCCTACACCGGACAGCTGGACTAAAATGTTGACCTGTCGTCCTTGACTTGGGGACGTTAATTTCAAGTACCTCTGAAGTCGGAGTGGGTTCGCCTGATGGCGAGGGACACTGTTAATAAGGAAAGCTAATCCACACACAAAATTCAGTCCATAACTACTATAAGTAGTGTGAATAGACTACGCTTGAGTTCAAAGCGAGCGAGCGCCAAAAAAAAATGCAAAAAACAAAACAAACAAAAACAAGCAAATAAAAAAAACAAAAAAACAAAAAGCAAAACAAAACAAAGAGACAGAGCCCATTGGACATACTACTGGTCAGCAAACATCGTATATGGTCAACAAACTTCGTACATGTTCAAACAACATCGTGCATGGTCAACAAACATCGTAGGGGAGACTGGGGAGAAATGGACCAGCAATTTTGTAGTTTTCAATTTTTGCTCATCACCGGAACAGATTTTATCGAAACATAACAAAACCGTGACTAAAATGTTGTACATTCATTTATTTTAAAAGGGGAAAACATTTAGCAATCTATTTCTATATGTTTCTTTACAAAATGCATTTCAAAAATGTATATGAACATGGGGAGAAATTGACCACCATTGGGGTGAAATGGACCAGCACGTGGGGAGCAATGGACCATAGTGGGGAGAAATGGACCTTTTTTAAAAAGAAGCAGCAACAACTCATCCATATTGCTATAAGAAATAAATAATCATTAAAAGGATATTTGCAGTTTTTTTTATTATTTTAAGCGACAGTAAAAAAAGTTTAATATGATATTTAATCTAATATAAAGTTTTATCGAACATTTATGCCTGCAAGACTTTCTTTGAAGACATAGCCATCTTTGGTCCTAGAAGTGGTTCCAGTGATTGTAGATCTAGTAAGCTGTGCTTTAATACATGTAATTGAGACACTGGCGACATCTTCTACCTTAGGCTTAACAAATTTACCAGCAACCTTCTCACTCTTGCGCAAGAACTCTACCTCAACATCACCATCATCATCAATGTCTCCCCTTACAATTCCTACATAGTAAACACAAGTCTTCTTTGTTCCATATTCACATAGCACACACTGGCCTTCAAAAACCTCACGCACACCAGTCAAGCTAACCGTACACTCCTCATTTTCACCAAATGAAACATCAGAATCTGTGTCATCACAAAACGAAATGTCAGTTTCTGGATCTGAATCAACATCAAGTTCTTTCAGCAGCTGTCTCTTTGCCTTTTTGGGTGGAACTTTTGCTGCCTTTTCTTTCATCACCGCTCTTTCCCTAATTCGATCCATTTCTGGCGTAGAAGTAGCCAGCATAGTTTTTCCTCTTTTCCTCATATTATTTGAATCTTTTCGCGGACCAGCTTTTGGTAGTCCTCTGAAAACATGAGGCGAAGTAAAGGAAGAAGTAGCTTTATGTTGAAGACTCCCTGATATTTCCTGCAAGTCATCTACAAGGTTCTCAACATTACACTCTTTCTGATTTTCATGAAATTCTTGTGCAGTTTGATCTGTGCTGGTACCACAATGTGGAGATGCTGATCCTGTCTGTTCATTGCTTTCTAAAGTGGCATTTTCACTGTCCTTGTTCGTTATTTCTGAAGGCATAAAATCATCTTCTGTAAAAACATCTTCGTTAAAGGGCCAAATACCTGACACTGCAAAGCCTGATTGAATGTTAATGGGAGTTGCCGCTTTAAGAAAAGCGTGGCCTCCTAGATTTGCAACTTGATAGATTGTCAGTGGTGTCCCAACATTTTTCATCATCCATGAATCACACGCATTGTTGTAGACCGACTTAATGGATCCAAAAACTGAACGGTCCAAGGGCTGAGTTTTAGATGAGGTGTGTGGTGGCAACGTGATCACATGAATGTTGTTTTTCTTGCACAGTTCAAGTGATTCAAATGAAATGTGGGAATCGTGATTGTCCAAGATCAAAATCAAAGGGAAGTCTTTGGAAGGTCTTGAATGCTTAATGAAGTGATTTATAACTTTGACGAAATTATCACGGGTCATCCAACCTGATTCATTCACAAGGCCAAGGGAACCTTCAGGTGCTCCAGCAAGCATAAAATTCTTAAAAAATTTCTGGGAAACACAAAAACTGGAGGGATAATGTGACCCGCAGCTGACACAATGCAACAGATTGTGACCAGTTCTCCTCTTTCTCTGGATGTCACCTGGCCTATTTGCTTCACTCCTCGTGGGGCAATTACTTTTGGCACTTTCTGTACAGTGGTCAGACCTGACTCATCCAAATTGTAGATTTGAGCTCCACTCACATTTAGTTTTGTAATGGTTTCCTTCACAATGTTGAAGAAGGTGCAAATATTATGTTTATTGAAAGCTGTAGCTCTAGCCAGAGATGTTGCCTCAGGTTGCCTTATGGTCAGCTCGGGATTCCGTCGCAAAAATCCACAAAGCCAGTCATTCCCTGCCATCATTTGCTCATCCCAGGTTAAAGGATGTGCAATGTTATTGACTTTCGCCATCTCGTACGCCAAAATACGAACGTTTTTAGTTGTGAGTCCATGGAACATTCTTGCACAATCTTTCAAGTAACTAGCAAAATCAGCTTCTTGCTTAGCTGTGAAAACAAGGCTATGCCTATAATTTGGTACGAGTCTAGTAGGCAGACCATTTCCTTCTCTGTCTTTTGTAAGATTGTTATTGAGGGTAGATCGAGCAATGCCGTACTCCCTTGCAGCTTTCCTCACTTTCATTCCATTTTTCACAGCATTAACAGCTTCTCTCATACGTTCCTCCGTAACGAGACCCTTGTTGGTGTTTCTGATGTACAATCTTGGCATCTGAAACAAAAGAGTGACAGAATTATATAACATTTAGAATGGTAGGCCTATCATTTGCAAAGAAATACTGATCATAGCACGAATGGCGTGCATCTTTAATAAATCACTGAAATCAAATTTGTTAACAGTTTTATTGGTCTAGATTTAGACCCCAGTATTAAAAAGAATCAATAATGCTGATATTCGAATGCAATCTTCAACACTTTTAATAACAACAGACTGTCTTGTCAATTTCTTCTAAGGGGAGAAATGAACCATGGGGAGAAATGAACCGGTCCATTTCTCCCCCATCAATGTATTAAACTATTCAGCCATAAAGTCTCTTAAATCTAATATTATATGCTATATTTTTTATATGAACTCTTAAATAACAAGTAAATAAAGATATTAACGTAATTACCTTGTCCTGATTCCTGACCATGCGTCTGCTTTACGATGGTGTCTGGAACTGGAAAAAGAAACTTTAGTGCAGATAATTTTTCAAACTTTGCGTGGGAACGACCTGTGCGGGAAGTCGATGGCAAATGAAAAATTCGGACTATGTTTGATGTGGAAAACAAACTTATTATGGTTTCACTTTCATTGCATCACAGCCAGGGGCCAGAGAGGGGGTGGTCCATTTCTCCCCTATGTCCATTTCTCCCCAGTCTCCCCTACATGGTCAACAAACATCGTACATGGCTAAACAACATCGTACATTGTCAACAAATATCGTGCATGGTCAAACAAATATCGTACATGGTCAATCAACATCGTACATGGTCAAACAACAACTCACGTGGTCAACAAACATCGCACATAGTCAAACAACAACTCACGTGGTCAACAAACATCGCACATGGTCAAACAACGTCGTACTAGGTCAACAAACAACGTCGTACTAGGTCAACAAACATCGTACCTGGTCAAAAAACATCGTACATGGTCAAACAACATCGTACGTGGTCAACAAACATCGTATGTGGTCAACAAACAGTTGGAGACTACAATACAAGAGGCAGTCATGAATTCCATCAGAGACAGGGCAGTAAACGAATCAAGAGATAACTGTGAATCTGTAACCTTGACCTTACTGCAAATACATCAAGTCATAAGGGATAAAACCAGACAAACCAGCGCTATGTAGGAAGCCAAAGAAGAATAGTCAATCAACATAGAACTTGTGTCATCAGCCGCTATAAGGCGAGAGAGATACCGAGGAGGGGATCCAAGCACATATGGACTGAATGGTGAATGAGGATAATCGGTCGAATAGCTAAGAGAGACAGGAGGCTGTACAAATACATGACAACGAAAGCCATACGATATAAACTTCAAGAAGAAAGACAGGAAGCTGTGCACAAACACGACGAACATAACCAAATAGTATGGCGTATAAGAAGAGATACTAGAGTCTATAAAATACTGACTACAAATATAAAAAGACAATAACTCTTAATACGAATCAATACCTGTGAATATATTTGCAAGCCTTTTCACAAGCTCATATTTGGGAGTAGATTTCGGGTCATGATTGCGGCTTGCCAACAATAAGATGTAGCTCATCGATTTAGGTAGACGCATAACTAAACTTGTTGCTTTCTGACGAGGGTTTACCTAGTGCTTCTCGATTGGTTCTATAAGTGCTTCTTATGAACCTCTTGGCCTCAACATGGGTTATTTTTATATCAGGCTGAGATAGTTTCCTCTTGGCCACAACGTGGGTTATTTCTATATCAGGCTTTGATAGTTTCCTCTTGGCCACAACGTGGGTTATTTCTATATCAGGCTGAGATAGTTTCCTCTACTAGTCAACCGTTAGTAAGCTCGACAGTACAATGGGGCCTGGACACATTCTTCTTCAAGTGAGCAAGCAAGCATTTCACGTAACAACAAGACTATAATTGGGGCCCATGTGGTTTTCTTGTCTGCTTGTGAAAATAGAGCTGCGTGTTTGTTTCCTAGTTTCTAGGCGTTTCTGGCTTGGTGTGGATTTCTTCTTTGTTGCTGTACTCATGTGACTTGTTCTGTTGTTGAAACATCTTTCAAATCTTGTGTCTTGGACTTTCAATCATGGTGGGGTGTACTTGTAGAGTCTCTCCTGGTCACCGTGCGTTCTTGATATCTTTCGTTTTCACTGTCTGTGTATTTCTCGTCTTCTGTTACTGCCTCTTTTGTCTGGAACTTGCTGTTGATGTCGTCTGTTTGTACTGTTTCATTTTTAGTGTTTTTCTTGAGGTTTACCATCTGTGTGCTTTCTTCTTGCATTTTTGTCAGTTTTTCCCTCCGCCTCCACCTTGATTGTAGCCATTCAAGCCTTATCCTGTTCGATCTTCAATTCGTCCAGGATGCGTTGTGCAGAGGTTATGTGCGTCTCCTGCGCCTGATCGATCCTCTCCTCCATGTTAGTAAGTATAGAAACTTTTGACTTGAGGTCCTTCAGCTGGCCCTAACTCTGTGCTTTGTTTTCTTTAGAACGGGAAATTCCCAGCAGAGATATTTATAGCACAGGTCAACGATGCAGAAAACAGCAATAACTTCCGGTTCTCCATTTCGCCTCTGTCATATTTTTCTCATCCCCTAGTTGTGTTTGATCATGTTTTTATCATATTGATAATTGCCGTAGCCTGATCATTTATTGACTCCGAGTTCACTATCAGAGCAAAATGTCCAATATTCGCGGAGAAGCTGGGAAAGGGGGCAGTTATTCAGCTCAATTCTTTTGTCAAAAATGCAACCTAGCCCTGAAGTTGGACTCGAGTTTCTGTTCTGGCGAGATAGAGACTTTGAGAGAATTATTCAAAGAACTGACAGGTAACGTTCTTCTAAGTTACTGGTAAATAAAGGCATGGCAACATAAATGTTTAGATACTGAGCACCAGTGAGATTGTCTAGACTACAGTCCCATCTTTACAAAATAAAACACCCAAAGGCCAAATGAGGCGTTATAATATTCACAATCGAATTTCGAATAATGATGAGTGTTATTCGCAATCGCAGACGTGACGTTTACTTCGAAAATGGTACTTTCTTGCTCTTGAGCCCACATTTCTGTACTTGGGCTCATAAACATGAAGATGCTACAGGGCCTAATTAGGTGATTATGCTAGTTGCGATAAGTTGATTCAGGGGCGATATTTCATTTGGCAAATAAAATTCACGTCAATCAAAGACATCTATTATTGGATCCATCAATTCAGACACTCAATGCAGCTTCCACAGATCCACAGAGCACACTTTATTCACAAGCTTCAAGTTTCTCAGTTCTATATTTTAGTTCCTAATGTTTCATATTTTTTATTATATCACCTAATTAAAATGAAACAAAAATTGTGGGGAACCGAACCTCGGTCTTCCGCATGACAGGCGGAGATACTTACCACTATGCTACTGAGGACATGATATCAGCTCAACAAAAATTAATAATATAGTCAAACACATGTCCCGATGACGTCACATATGTCATGTGACCAATTTGATTGCGAATAACGCTCAGTATTATTCACAATTTGATTGCAAATAATCACTTCGAAGGTCAGACTCGCCAAACTGACCAGAGGGTGCATTTGTGTAATGGTTAGGATGCTACGCAGATGTTACCATAGTCTGATAAGGGTTTGATGTCATTCTCTAAGGGATGGAAAGACCCGCCACCTTTTCCTCCATTCACTCAGGTCTACAAAATATGACACTTCACCTGCTATGATTTTTTTTTTAAACTGACCAGTTCTCTTGTCAAAATGACCCCAAGACTCCAGAACACATACAGCAAATGTGCCCTCTCTATGGTTACCCAATAACTAACACCTGGCCACCTGTGACAAAATTGGAAGAGAAACGATGGGCCGCCCATGACAATATATCCTACTGATGATTGCATTCCTAGAGACAGGCAATCATGTATCTTTTTGTTTAGAGTGTTGAGTATAGGAAACTAGTCACAGAAGAATAGCAAGGATGAAAGGATTACAAATGGATAGTTTAACAGTCCAATAATTAAACAGCTCATAAATCCAATCAGTGACTCACAATTTAGTCAAATTTATGTGTAATATGAATGTTTTGTGTAACAGTAAATACATATATCTCTTTCTTACTTGCAGAGCCTTTGTCCACAATATCAGACATGGAAGAGAGTATTCAGATAATACGGCATGAAGTACGTGTACACATGTATCATAAAATGATATCGCTGCCTTTAATCTTAGATTTTGAATGTCTTTGTGCTGGTGCTGTGGTTATGGTGTGGCAAACGGGATTCACAATCCCACATACCTCATTCGAAACACATCTGCAGGCAATTTGGAAGCAGACTGCCTTGGTTGATTTTCATGAAATGATATGAGCTTCGGTTGTTCAGAAAGGAATGGCGACTACTGAACATAATCTTGCATAATAAATTGCAAACAGCCAAAAATTCTGGGGTTGACTGCGATGTCCTGTAAAGGACATGCAACTGACTTGTGTGTTTACTTCCCAAGACATTTTCTGGTACCCATTTTAGGGCTGGGTCAACCTGGGAGCCCAGGCATTTAAACATATCACTGCTTCAAGGAGGATTTGCATGCACGACCACCAGGCTTACAGATAAACATGCTGGCCACTGCACTACTGCTGCTATCTGATTTCTCTTTTGGTAATTTTTAATTAGGCAGGCAAAAGCCGCTTTTAAGAAAATGAAGAATATCTTATGCAATAAGTCACTGTCAATGAATGTAAGAAAGAGAGTGCTGAAATACTATATAGAACCTGTTTTGCTGTATGGCAGTGAATCTTGGAATGTAAATGAACAAAGTAGGAAGAACTTAGAAGCAACAGAGATGTGGTTCCTGAGACGAATGTTGCGAATTCCTTGGACTGCCAGAGCAACAACTAACAATGATTGCCTGAAGGAGGCTAATGAAACTAGAACACTATATAGAACAATAAGAAAGAGACATACATCTTTCTTCGGTCATGTGATGAGACAAGAGGCATTGGAGAACATTGTGACAATTGGAAAGATCGAGGGGAAGAGAGGCAGAGGCAGACCAAGAGAAATGATGCTGGATGGATTGAGGCGGTGGCATGGAGGAATATCATCAGCAGAGTTGATCCAGAACACCAAAGACCGAGCTCTGTGGAGAGCCATGAATGCCTACGCTAGCTGGCAGGGCACTTGATGATGATGAATTTGTAATTAAATATTACACATATGTGTCATATGTGATTGTGTCTCTTACATTTAGTCAGAACATGTTGTGTAAATCTGACTAAGTATTTGTTTTATATTATGTTTTAAAAACCACTGTAAAAATAATACAGGGGTGTAACTAGGCCCAACAAGGGGAAGCAAAGAATTGTAACACTGTAACCTGTCATGCGTGTCATAAGAGATTATTAAGGAGGGTTGGCGTTGTGTAGACAACTTTAGCCGAAAAATCCAGCCAATTATGAACAAGTCTACAACAAGCTTGGCATGAGTTGGTTAAGGCCTACGTTGCAGCAGGAGATGAGGCCCAAGGAGAAGAAATCTAATACATTTGTAATTTGTTTTTATCCTTATTTTTCCTTTGGGATAAGCTTTGATCTTCTAGGATTGAACAAGTTAAGTGTTGTATAAAGTCTAACCCTCATATGTGAAGTGAGGTAAGCATGGCTGAATGGATAAGAGCACATACTCTTAAACTTCTGGTGTGCGGATGCAGAGATAGCGGATTCAATCCCTATGCTGGTCAGTTGGACTAAAATGTTGACTTCTTGTCTTTGACTTGGGAACATAAACTACAAGTACCTCGGAAATCAGAGTGGGTTTACCTGATGGAGAGGGACACTGGTAATACAGAAAGCTAATCCACATGCAAATATCTGTCCAGTGCACTAGATGTAGTAGCATGTGTATGGACTACGCTTGAGTTCAACGCGAGCAAATGCAAAAAAAAAATATGGAGTGAATCATGGGCAGTGAGCAAATGTATGTATGTGTATATTTCTGGGTATTTGTTATTTAACATTACTGATGATAAACTAAGATATTAGTGAGCATCATCATTATATGTTTATTATTGTAGGAATTTGAAGAGGCAGATGACTTCAGACGAATAATGGTTCCAAGAAGTGGGTAAGAATTGCAATATTAGAAATGAGAAATTATATCCAGAAATTTGAGTGGATTGAAAGATTGGCCAGGTACTCATAATCATCATCATCATTGTGGGACATAGTGTTGTGACAGTTGTTTTGTATCAGATTGTTTTGTAGGCTTCTATTTGACTTTTTAGTCAGGTCTTAGTCAGATATGTATTGTGTGACAGTAGACAGTACTATCTTATCTCTGTTAGCGGCGAATGTTGGGCGGTGCTCACTAAACCTGATACCACACTTTGTGCTTATGGCTTCGGGTGGAGAAGCACCTTATCTGGTGCGAGGAAAGACAACCTAATGGCTAAATGTAATGGCAGGGCAGACCAGGCCCTATGCCTTGGTCTGCAACTGGTCTAGGATCAACGTTTCAACAGGCAGAGAGTTAAGCATTGCATTTGCTGATCCAGCAGCTTCTACAGAATGTCTTGTTCCAGACGTATTGGTGTTACCTTTCCTCAGGAGTAAACTAGGCAGGCCAAGTGAGGGACCATCCTGCATGGTCAACACATGGTCTCTACAATTCAGGCCAGGCTTTGTGCTATAGAGAGATTAGTATGCCTTTTTTTTAAGCACAATATAACAAACTACCTTCTGTCAAGACAGCAAGGTGCCAGTACAACAGTTTGACTGTATCCAAGAAAAGCCATTCTCCCTGGCTGCTTCTTCAGTTGTAAATAGATGCTGATGTCTTCTGATTAATTTATTGTTGAAATCAAAGGATTTAACATTGTCTGCTCTTAGTTTGTTAGAAATGTTTGAAGTCATGCTAGATTGTCACTTTAGAGTGAAGGATTTATTTTAGTTAGTAAGATTGTTATCTTATCTTGCTTTAGTTTATTTTGCATGAATTCTGCAGAATGTACTTGACAAGATGCAGCGTAACATGACAGGCAACAAATCATATTATCTATTGCTTGTGTCTTCATTGTTAAAATGTATTTACTTGTCACTAATTTCACACTTTAAAATTACTTTTTCTTCAGGTTTGAGGAATCCAATGATTTTACTCTTGTTGATCATCTTGGACCTGGGAGTATGGATTCCATGAGTATTCGCTCAAGGGTTTGTGTCATTAAATGTGTGCTTCTCTATCTATCCTCTATTGTGTGTTGCCCTTGTATCTTAGTGAGGTATTGTGCCTGATCATGAATTATACAAGGGTATTATTGATCACCAGCTTGAGCTATCTGAAGCTCTTTCCCAAGCTAGACTCACTGAAAGCCACAGCTGACAAAGCAAAAGATGGAGGCAGAAAAACCACCTTTAAATATAATGCAACCCTTGAAAAACCACCCAAATCAAATCCCTTAAATATTATAAAAAAATTATGAGCTTTCTCTACTTAATGAATATTTGGGTACAGTGTATCCATATATAAGATAATATATGTCTTTATTGAAAGGGAAAATAAAACAACAATTTCACATTTTTGTAACATAAATTGGCAACAACAGTGTGTATGAAATTACAATATTACACTAAAAAACAACACACAGTGATTGTTGAAAACTTGTCTGGCTGTCTAATTATCTTTAGTGTGTGGGTGGGTGGTGGAGGATATGTGGGTGGGTGAGTGTTGGTTGGTGGAGGATGTGTGTGTTGGTGGGGGTGATGTGTGGGTGGGTGCATGTATGTGTGCCTGGGGGTGGGTGGGGGATGTGTGTGTGTGGGGAGATGTGTGTAGGTGGGTGGGGGAATGTTTGTATGCCTGGGGGGTTAGGTGGGGGGTGGGTGGTGGATGTGTCTCATAACATGGTAATGTGCATTGTTTACCTTTACAACATTCTTTTGACAATGTTTTTTTCCTGTGTGAATGTATTATGCACTATTGATGAACGAAAGATGAGTGATTGGAAGGGCCGAATGTAAGACGGGCCTGCATGCCCAATTTGTTACCATTTGAAAACAAAGTCTGTTCGTTCGTTCTTTAACACTAGAAATAGTTTACTTTTGTAACTTTATTCTGTAGTTTTCTTTACAATGTATGGATATTATTCTATTTATCTAGAGATTCATCAAGTTTATTTTTGAATTTGGTTGAATTATAAATTTAGCAATGTGATACATACAGGGGGAGGAAGATGATCTTCATGTGCATGTGATATAAGCTATATATTTGAAATTTAGACATTGTTTAGAGGTATATATGGAAGGGTGTGTGTGTGCATGCATGTGAGAGATAGAGAGAGTGTTTGTGTGTGGTTTGATTGTTTTGCACTCAGTTTATTTATGGAAGTTGATAATTATAAATCTTATTGACAGGTGACAGGACAGTTGTTTGATCTGATGTCAGGACACTCGGAAATTGACCACCCGTTATGTGAGGTACTGAACTGTTGTTGTTCTCCCAGTGCTTCTGGATGCCTACTGTTTACAGCACTTTATTAGTCTTATGATTTTACTGCCATTAAAGAATTGTAACTGTAATCAGAATTAATATCAGTAAATCCATTAGTGTCCACTCTCCTCCCTCAGGATGTTGAGAGACAGTAATTCTTGTAAACCACTATACACACTCATGATTGTTCTTGTAAACCACTATATACACTCATGATTGTTCTTGTAAACCACTATATACACTCATGATTGTTCTTGTAAACCACTATACACACTCATGATTGTTCTTGTAAACCACTACTATACATGTGCAAATAATTAGAATATCTCAGATCATTGAAGTAGTTTTCTCAAGAGATAAGTCATGTATTTCTTATGTCAGTTGTTTTCTCAAGTGATCTGTCATACAGTTCATGTTTAAGGAGTTGTATTAAGTCATGTGTCGTACATTTCTTGTTTAAGTAGGTGTCTCAAGTGATTTGTCATACATTTCTTGTTTAAGTATTTTCTCAAGCGATGTGCCATGAATTTCTTGTTTAAGGTGTTTTCTCCAATGATGAGCCATGCGTTTCTTGTGTAAGGAGTTGTATCAAGTCATGAGCCATGCGTTTCTTGTGTAAGGAGTTGTATCAAGTCATGAGCCATGCATTTCTTGTGTAAGGAGTTGTATTAAGTCATGTGTCATACATTTCTTGTGTAAGGAGTTGTATTAAGCCATGTGTCATACATTTCTTGTGTAAGGAGTTGTATTAAGTCATGTGTCATACATTTCTTGTGTAAGGAGTTGTATTAAGCCATGTGTCATACATTTCTTGTGTAAGGAGTTGTATTAAGTCATGTGTCATACATTTCTTGTGTAAGGAGTTGTATTAAGCCATGTGTCATACATTTCTTGTGTAAGGAGTTGTATTAAGTCATGTGTCTTACATTTCTTGTGTAAGGAGTTGTATTAAGCCATGTGTCATACATTTCATGTTTAAGTAGTTTTCTCAAGTGGTGTGTCATACATTGCTTGCTTAAATAGGTGTCTCCAGTGATGTGCCTTGCATTTCTTGTTTAAATAGTTGTATCAAGTGATGGGCCATACATTTCTTGTTTAAGTAGTTTTCTCCAATGATGAGCCATGCGTTTCTTGTGTAAGGAGTTGTATTAAGCCATGTGTCATACATTTCTTGTGTAAGGAGTTGTATTAAGCCATGTGTCATACATTTCATGTTTAAGTAGTTTTCTCAAGTGGTGTGTCATACATTGCTTGCTTAAATAGGTGTCTCCAGTGATGTGCCTTGCATTTCTTGTTTAAATAGTTGTATCAAGTGATGGGCCATACATTTCTTGTTTAAGGAGTTCTATCAAGTCATGAACCATGCATTGCTTCACCTGTTCTTCTTGTTATGATTTCCTGTCCAGGAGTGCACAGACCATTTGCTGGACAATCTTGATCATCAGCTGAAAATTGTGGAGGATGAGAGCAAGGAGTACAGGTAGGGTTGCTTAACAAACGGTCAATCTCCTTCTATGCATGTAATCTTGAAGAGTGGCTGGGAGGTACAAATTAATGAACAAACAAACTTGTTCTCAAAGCTTCACAAAATTTTTATGCAGGTCCATCTTACATTTGACCTTTCTAACCTCCCATCTCTCACACATCATGTTATGCATGTTATATTCATGTAAAATAAAATATGCTGTGCATATAACAGTATTCATATCTCGTTTAAACAAATGAAACACACACATGTAAAAACAAAAGAACGTGAATACTCAGAAGGTCATCGTGTTTTATGTTGGTTTCAATATGATTATGAGTAATTACCTGATGTTTTTCACGCCATGGCTGTTGTCTTGAGGTGTTAGGGTGCTGATCAAATGCAGGAGACAAGACACACTGATCTCTGCTCACAACACAAATAGCAACTGTGGGTTACTATAAAACATCGGCCTTAGATGAATGACAGCTTTATTGTATACACACAACATAAACTCCTCATAGGGTGCTACACTGACACTGCATACAAATCAGCAGTCAGAATATCCTTTGTCACACAGACAAACAATTCAGTGACCCAGCCAGACTATAGTATTCCTCAGGCCCCAGCCAGTCTCAGAGGGTCCTATTGTAGTCATCCATCCAGTCAGTCTTTCAGATTATAATCCTCCCATTTGTCATGGCTTAAATACGCAGGTGAGCTATTCTCACCGAGCTTGTGTCTGTGCTTTACTGGACTGTTGATTATGTAATACCCATGCTTTTGGACCTAGCATGAGACGCATGACTTTCCTGGGGGGAATAGGGACACTGTTAAAACAATAATAGCACTGATATGGGGCTGAGAGTTTTTTCATTGTGATTCTTTATATTGTAGACCTAACAGGCAAGTCCACATTTGGAAAAACTGGCAAATTTAGATAGTTACGGATAACAAAGAAACCAACAGACTGGCCAATAAAGGAGACACTTTTGATAAGAAGACTATTTGGTCAGCTATGAATAAGCAAAAGCTATGATCAAAGGGCACTATAATGGAAGATAGATCATCCCAAACACAATGCAGATGTGGGGCATTACTGGCTGTCCAGAAAACACTGGGTCATCATACTTTACCTCTAAAGTGGCCACAATAGAATGAGATCTCATACAGCAGATTATATATAAGTATCGTCATCTTAGCGACAAATATCTCTGACTCATGCAGTCTTATTTGCTTCATTGCCTAGGCTGAGGTTTTTATTTTATAAAATAAAAAAGCCCTGATTCTGGTGTCGTGGACTGGGCTAAAAGCTTGGAGGACCCTTGTGAATTGAAAAAAATCCCTCAGCAGTGGAAAATAAAGAAGAGCAAAAATAACAAAAATTAGTTGCATATCCTTTACTGGACGTCGCAGTGAACACCAACATTTTTTTACTGTGATTTCTTGGCAAGTTTGTTATTATTGCTACTCCTCGCTGTTGTTTCTCTCCACCAGAATAGATTATTCTATATTCCTCAGATGTCATAATGCCCATTCCTGTCCATCTGGTCTCACATACACCTAACAGGTTAATATTTAATCTTCTCATTTCAGTCTTATTGTTATCAAATTTTCCATCCCCACTCATAGTTCTTACATTCCAAATTCCTACTTTCAATGTTGATATTCTTTTGCACTCAGTCGCTTGATGACGGTCTGGAGTCTCCTGGCGCACATGACTACTCCAACCGGGTGAGGCTGCTCCTATGGAGCACCCATTTACGCCGTTTCTCTGATTATCGATAAGACTGCAGTACATGATATTCTGTAAAGAAGGTAGTTTGCCATTGCTTTCCTTCCTAGCAGTGACCATACTGGTCGATGACCGTAGCCATTATCTCCCAAAAAAGAGATCCTCTGCCTACCGTCGTGAAGCTGGAGACCATAACCTACAACTATCTGTCAGCTGCTCTTCAACTTCATCCACCACCTGTACCCATGGCTTCACGTAACCCTGATCGGGGGGCTAAACGGGTACTCCACCTTGCCCAAGGGTGTCCCGTAGGCTAGCGGAGGGAAGGAGGCGCCTTACCTCTCCTGTGATAGGGAATACTCCTATCCCACCACCCAAGGATCCTTGCTGGTGCAACAGAATTCGTGCAGTGTGCTGAGACTCTCCTTGTGCGTTCTATGGGATGAGACTGGAGGACATACAGAGATATCCACATGCAGTGAAAGTCATTCTTAACCAAAATTAAAATTTAAAAACAAATCAGCCTTTTTCACAGCGGCCTAGCAAATTTGTTGATGGAGGATTTCATACAAGATTTTACCCTGAACTCACGCCCTTGGAGGAGGATACTGTCCTTCGAAAAGAAACTCTGTGCTGAAACTATGCTGAAACTCTAAACCAGACTGCAGCATTTATCAGAATCTCAGTCTAAATTCAAGGATGCTGAATGTAATCGAGTGGTGGTTGCTCAAAAATAAAGTCAGCAGAAAGCAGAATTCTACTCAAATAATGCATACAATTGTCGGCATTGACTTACTGCAGGCAGGGCTTGTGCACGATTTATTGAATGTTGATAATCAAAAATAATTTTTGTAGACAAATTATTTAGTTGATGGATTTCTTTCTTAGAGAATTCCTGGACAGGCTGGGGTATTCTGAAGATGTCATCAACGAACCAGAGCTGGACAAGGAGTTGAAACAGGTATTTGTTTGATTCAGTTTTTGTTTTTCACTTTTATATCTGTTAGTTGGTTGGTTGATTGTGAATCCTGCGAAAACTGGGCTTTAACTCTTAAGTTGAGTGGAGTTGAGTTGAATCAAGAACCAAAATCACAGCACTTGGGACAATTCCTGTACTTGCTCTGTCCTCATCTGTTACAGCCAGTGAAGAGTTCCAATACTAATTCTCTTTTTGGGGGGCGCTGGCTCACTTTGAACTCAAGCAGAGTCCATACACGTAGAGCTGGACTGAATTTTGCGTGTGGATTAGCTTTCCCTTTTAACTGTCCCTTGCCATCAGGCGAACACACTCCTATTTCAGAGGTACTTGTAATTTATGCCCCTAAGATTCCAATACTTATGGTACCAGTAGCAGTCTGATTGTGTGTCCACCTGGCCTTTCCTCAGCGTTTTGAGTGCCGGCCAGATCCTCTGGTCACTCCTTGCAGAACCATTCTCTCCAGTCTATGATGATCTGCACATTATTATGCACTACGCAAATGATTCCAAAAGGCCCCAACCACATCTGGTGTATCAGACTTTTAAGTCTGATGCACTGGATTCATGTCGTTTAGGTCCTCTAAAGGTCTTCCATCTGTATCAGAGTTTGGTGTGGAGACCTTTCTCCTGGCCTGGTGAACTTCCATATCTATGAGGACTGCATTGCAAGGAGCTCTCCTTTCCCTCACCAAGCCTTTTCCATCATTTATGTACTTGTTGACCTTTTCATCTCCCTGTTTGAATCTTTATTTACTTGTTTCTGCTTAACTCTTTATGTCCCTATCGACCTCTTCATGTCCCTATTGACCTCTTCATGTCCCTATTTGTCTCTTTATATACCTTTATGTTTTCTGTATGAGTATCCTTGAAGCTGAGTGCAGTATGTGCATAAATATAGATGGCACAGTTGTTGGTAATTTGTAGAATATTAAAGAATTGACAGCTTTACGCATATGTACTTTAGTGCTGTTTATTGTATTCTTAGCTGATGCAAGAAGAGAAGAGACTGCAGCAAGAGCTTGCACAAGCTGAGAGAGATCGGATGAAGATAGCAGAAGCCATGACAGTTGAGAAAGAGAAAGCAAAGAAGTTGGATGAAGAGGAAGAAAAGTGAGTTAATATCTTTGATTGTATTTATTATAACAACACATGGTCTCTAAATTCAGCCATGTGCTATGGAGAGGTATAACTCCATCCTTGGTCTCCGCCATGAGCTGTAGTTATTATGCCTTTTTTTAAACACAGTGTAACAAACTATTGTCTGTCAAGACGGCATGTGGAGTGGTTTATTATAAACACATGCATGTGTTGCTTGCCAGGATTTTATATGGTCCGTTAGTGGCTTCTAAACTTGTTTCTTTACTTGTACTATATTGGAGCTGGGGTTGTAAAGTGGGCAGTTAATGCTTTTATTCTGTGTTTTAACTCAAGAAGTTGGATAGTTGTGAATCTACTGGAAAACTGGGTTTTAACTCTTAAGTCCACATACTTGATTTACATACAGGTCATCTCACTCTTGAAAAGGGATTACGTTGAAGTGACTTTTGTGTAGAAACTTGTCTCCTGCCCATATTACTATCTATATGAGGACTGTTTCAGTGTTCTCCCTCCCCTTTCCAAGCTGAGAAACCAGCAGAGTCACATCTGCACAGAGGCATACTCGTATGTAACAGGTCATGATTCAGCACTGCATGTACAGACTGGCTGGGATGGGGCCTGGGATGTTCATACTTTCTCTACAGGTTTGAGGTGTGTCCTTGTCCACAGAATCCAGCTCACTGCCCAGGGGGAGGTGTGGGTAAGTTAACAATAGAATTCTGGGACCTATGCTGCTATTTCAATGGTTAGATACAAATTCTTTCCATATTCCTTAGTTGTGGGTTCATGTGGCTACTGAAGATACCTGTTTTAGGGATGTCTAGCTGGTTATGCGTCGAAGTACACTTACTCTTGCTGCAAGGCGCTATTATCATTTGGAGGTGACAGGTTTGAATACCGGTCAGCAATTATAGCGTAAAATTGTTATGTTGTCTAGTGCGTCCTCGTCTCCAATTCTTACCCCTGCTTCTATGAGTGCCAAACAGTATGTGTGTATTTATTTATTAGTTGTCTTGAAGGCCTCAAAAGTTTCCCAACTGATATTTATGTTCAGTAGTTTGCCATTGCTTTCTGATCGACCGACACTCATGCCATATTTATTCAAACCAACGCAAGGTGATCTGCTGCCAAATCGCCTGCAGATGTGGTTTCAATGCAGTATGCGGTTTTACGAATTGCGTCTGTAACCGCCTCGCCAAAGAGCTAGCTGGCTCTGTACACCTTAAGAAAATTCAACCTATAATTGTCATAGAGATGTCTTTATTTTTATTTTGATTATTGGATTCACAGTCTCATGTCATGTAATTTGTTTGACGGAGATGTGAAATTTCCGCAGATATTGGCAAGAGTTCAATGACCAGAGCCGTGTTGCCATCGAATTAGAAGACGAACAGAAAAGGTCAGTTTATTTACTTAATTACTTCATAAGCATTCGCTGCCAGATGAACTCTGTAAGAATGATTCCCTCACCAGTTAAGATAACAGTATAGTACCTAAGTATAAAAGTGTTAAAACTGTGAACAGATCTTGGATGATATCCATGAACGTCTTTTTAATTTGGTATATAAAAGATATAAAGATTAGGTGTTATTTTAGGGCAAAAATAAAATATCTGTGTTTTGGTTGTACAGTTTTACAAGTAATTGTTTTCAGCACACTGGATGTTTAATGATGAACGATCTTTTCCATTCTGCCAAGCTGACCTCCAGAACAACAGATAATAAATAGTATATTCACACCAAACCTATGCTACCAGTGTCAAACTTGGACATTATCCAAATGACACAAATGCAAAATCATCACCTGTGAGATGAGATGCTTGAGAAAAGCTACCAACATAACCATCCAAGAATGAACGTTAGAATGCAACACCATCAGTTACTAGCACTGGCGCTACATCAAAGAAGACCTGATACAAGAGCAAGAGGATGCCTGAGAAGAAAATGGATTGGCAGCATCAGAGATATTGTGCAGTTACACGGAATGACACTATCCAGTGCTACCAATCGGACACTGGAACATCAACTATTCCTCCCTACAGCACTTGATGGCAAAAGTGGAAGATGATGAAAATGAATGGCTATATACCATTTTCTGCTCTATACACAAAATCTGTAGAATAGAAGTAGTTTGTAACATTATAATTTGAAAGCCTGAATTTTGTTAACCATTAAAACATGTTATTGTCTCCACAGTGTGGACAACCAGCTCAAGTATGCCCAGGCACAACTGGACAGGCTCAAGAAGACCAACGTCTTCAACGCTACCTTCCACATATGGTATGTACAGCCAAGGCACCCATTTGGTTACCAGGGCCCTTGAGTGAAGTAAATAATAAAATTACTGGTTCGTCTTCATCCGTAGAGTTTTTTTGGACGTGATTGCATTGTGCCTGTTTACAGCAGAGCTGCGTTCTTGCGCTGTTAGGCCGACACATCTGACTTCTGCGGGCATTTGTTGACTGGGTTAGCCTTCCCTGGGTGAACAATTCTATGCACTGCCACGCTCACAGACTCCATGGTAACTACTCTGCCTTTTGGCTATGATTAAAGATTTTTTTATAGAAAACTGCACTTGATCTAGCCTAGGTTACTTGCAAAGGCGAACATCCAAATGACACACAGGTACTTGGAACTTCAAAGGGGCGACTCTTGCCCCTGGGAAACCTTGACCCCTTTAAAAAAATGTCCTGTACTTTAAAACATCAGGGAAAAGCTTCTACAGCATCTGCAGTAGTTACAAACTCACTCTATGGGTGTCTGGTAAAAATTCACCTGCACCTTCATGAGAATTATATTGGGCTGTCAAGAGTAGACAACTTAGCAGCTCTATGATTAGTTAGTTAGTTAGTCGAGGTTCAACTTCACGGCAATGGGTCGTCCCCATTATGCGCCATTCCCGTGCCAGCGAATATCACACAAAATGCTCCCCACTGTCCAGTGTGAAAAGTAGAATAGACGGGATTCTCGGCAATCCAACAGCCCGCACAGGTACACTGCATAATGCCACCGTCAGAATGTCAACACAAAATTCATCCACGAATACCACAGTTCATCGTTGATGGACTCGGCAGTCACCAGAAAGATCTCATTGACCCGGGTTTTCTCACATGGCTCGGTCTCTTACCACAAGGCGACCCGCCGAAAGTGTCGCACAAAGCACAAACTCCGCAGCTTCAGCGCCGACTCCCAGGAGTCTCCTGAAAAATGCATTCGTGAACCGAAAGGGCAAAACAGTCAATTCAGCAACCACCGATAGCAATTGTTCCAAACATGCAGTTCACTGTACAGCACAGATGTAAAAGCATTCCACACAAATTTCACAGCTCACGGTGTCGCCCACGCACTCACTCAGTAGCAGGGCGACGGAACCATGTACTACCAGTCCAACATGAGGAAAATGCGATTGCAAACCGTAGCCACAAGCATAAACACACCACAGGCCTTAACGGTTCAATGCCAAACCACCATGCTGATGACCGGCTCTATGATTAACAACAACCTTGTCATGATTGTAACATGCTTTTGTTTATTGTTTTTATTTATTCATTTGTTGCATTGCACTCTGGGTAAACATAAGTCGTCAGTCTCACATGGTCAGCATTGAATAAGATTCACCCGACTTGCTTTTGTAGCACACTGACTGTTTGAATGCCTCTACCATCCCCTCAGATGGTCAACATTAAGTAAGATTCACCCGACTTGCTCCTGTAGCACACTGACTGTCTGAATGTCTCTACCATCCTCTCACATGTCCCCCTCTATCTGTTTGTTTATTTAATTCCAGATTCAAACAGTCGTCAGATTTGTGTGTGTGTGGATGTTTAATTAAAAGACACTTTGAATGTTGCAGGCATGATGAAGAATTCGGCACCATTAATGATTTTCGTCTCGGAAGACTACCTGCAAAGCCGGTAAATTATATTGTTGTGTTTTGGTGGTTCATATTTTAAAACCAGATCTTATAGTTGTCAGTGTTTAATGGACAAATATCTTAGATTTAATGGACCATTTGTTGATTTATTGGGTGCTTATCTTCTTGTTTATTTTCTGCACTATTAACTGATGCTGATTGCAGTGGTCGTAGCGGACATTGAACAGGATAAAAACCCAGAATGGCAATTTAGAATGTCAAGGTTATCAAAAATATAAAACAAGTAAATGTGAACAATCTTGAAATGTGCACACCATAACTGGGAAATCCAAACTGGGCTGAGAGCAAAATTAGACAGGTGTTTTGATTGTTGGGAGTAATTTCAGTTGCCATCATTTTTTCTTTGGATATGGGATGAGTTTTTCCAATCGAATACTGCCATATTCTTTTCTAACTGGAGATGTGAGTGTTTCTTTTATGATTTGATGTGACTAAGGCAATTAGAGAAAAAAGATAACACCAAAATGTGAAATAGAAATAGAAGGTAAGATTCTTAACCAAGTGGATAATTTTAAATACCTAGGGACATTTATAAGATCAGATGGAAAGTGCACAACAGAGATTAAGAACCGAACGAGACAAGCAAAAGCTGCATTTCGGAAAATGAAAAGTAACTTATACAATAAGTTATTATCATTTAATGTAAGAAAGAGAATGCTGAAATGCTGTATAGAACCTGTTTTGCTGTACGGTAGTACATCTTGGATTGTAAATTAACAAATTAGGAAGAACTTAGAAGCAACAGAGATGTGGTTCCTGAGGCGAATGTTGCAAATTCCTTGGACTGCCAGAGTAACTAACAACGATTGCCTGAAAGAGGCTAATGAAAATAGAACATTATATTACATTGGCACCTTGCCGTCTTGACAGACGATAGTTTGTGCTTTAAAAAGGCATAATAACTTTTAACTATGGCGGTAGCGAGTGTGACTGATAAGGCCAATTTGCGCTGTAAATGTCCGTTCACAGTGGGTGCATGTGAACACGTGGTCATTTCCACCATCATGCACCATCTTACGTCTCAAACGCTTGGTGTGTGACTTTTCTGCAATAATTTTCTCCTTTGACTTTATTCCATTTCTGATATTTGCCCTCCATGCAACACGTTCAGTGGCGACTTGCTCCCAATGTGCATTATCAATGCCTGTATCAATCATGTCCCGCTTACACACATCTTTGTATCGTAGTAGAGGCCGACCCTGAGATCTCTTACCCATCTGTAATTCACCAAAAAAGATATCCTTTGGTATTCTACCATCATCCATCCGCCTAAGATGTCCTATCCATCTAAGTCTACGAAGACTGAGCATGGAATAAACTGTCACACAACCTGATCTTTCCAATACTTCAGTATTTGTGATTTTGTCTTGCCACTTAATACCAAGAATTCTTCGCAGACACCGCATATGAAAGCTGTTTAAATTGTTCTCTTGGTGTGAGTAAGTTGTCCAGGTTTCACTGCCATAGAGAAGAGTACTAAGGACACAGGCTTGATAGACAAGGACTTTTGTTTTGGCAGTAAGCTTCCTGTTCTCCCAGACTCTTTTTCTTAACCTGTTCATTGTTGTTGCTGCCTTACCAATCCGGATGTTGATTTCCTGATCTAGGGATAATTTGCTATTTACCACCGATCCTAGATATGTAAAATGATCTACTATCTCTAGTTCGGCGTCGTCAATAAAGATTGATGGTACCCCATGTGCACCTTGTGACATAATCTGTGTCTTCTTTTTGCTAATTGTTAAACCAAATTCAGAACAAGCATTGGAGAATGCAGATAGTAGACATTGCAATTCTTCCTCAGAGTGGGTCGTAACTGCAGCATCATCTGCAAAAAGCAACTCTCTGATCAGTACCCTCCTAATTTTGGTCTTAGCCTTCAATCTCTGAGCATTGTAGAGGCCGCCATCTGAACGTGAGTAAATGTATATACCACCATCCTGATCACGAAATGCATATTTCAGTAGAAGTGAAAAGTATATTCCAAAGAGGGTGGGAGCTAGTACACAACCTTGCTTAACTCCACTCTTGATTTCAAATTCTTCAGAAGTTGCACCATCAAACTTGATTATACCCTTCATGCCTGTGTGGAACGATTCCACAATAGACAGAAGAGTTGGTGGGCAGCCAATCTTCTTTAGTGCCTTGAACAGACCCTCACGACTGACCAAATCAAATGCCTTTGTGAGGTCGATGAAGGCAATAAACAGTGGTTGATTCTGTTCACGGCATTTTTCTTGCATTTGTCGCAATGAGAATATCATATCAGTGGTAGACCGGTTCTGTCGAAAGCCACACTGTGATTCGGGGTAGACTTGATCTCCTAGGACTTGAAGTCTGCGCAGAACAATTCTGGCAAATACTTTTCCAACAATACACAGAAGTGAGATACCCCTATAGTTGTTGCAGTCGCTCCGATCGCCCTTGTTCTTGTACAGTGTTATGATGCTTGAATCTTTGAAATCCTGTGGGACTTGTCCTTCACGCCAGCATAGCTCTATTAGCTGGTGGATCTGTATAGTGAGTGTGTCTTGCCCACTCCTGATAACCTCTATTGGAATCCCATCCTTACCTGGAGCCTTGCCAGATGCAAGTTCATTTATAGCACACTTAACTTCTGTTATGGTGGGAAGTGTGTCCAGGTGGTCAAGAGTTGGTAGAGCCTCTATGGCGTTGAGGGCATTATCCGCTAGTTTGGTCTCACTTGAGTAAAGCTCCAAATAGTGCTCTACCCATCTGTCCATCTGCTGTTTCTTATCAGTGATGACTTCTCCAGTCAAGGTTTTCAATGGTGCACTTCTTTTGATCACTGGACCACAGGCTTTCTTTATTCCTTCATACATGCTTCTTATGTCTCCCTTATCACTTGCGATTTGAATGGACTCACATAACTTGATCCAATAATCATTTGCACACTGCCTGGCAGCCTTTTGCACATCCTTCCTAGCTTGCCTTAGCTCACTCAGAGTGTTACGCGTTGGTCTTTCCTTGTTTCTTAAGAGAGCTTTCTTCTTCTTATCAATCAAGGGCTGCAGAGTCTCGCTGTTGGCCGCAAACCAGTCCTGCCTCTTATGATCCACAGTGCCGTAAACCTTTACGGCAGTTTTACAAAGAGTTTCCTTAAGTTTATTCCATTTATCATTTACTGTAAAATTTTCTGGTGTATCAGTGAAAGCGTCTTCAAGTTGCTGTTGAAACTGAAAGCACTTTTCAGGATCATGAGTGTTAATAATATTAATCCTGGGGCTAGATTTGTGTTTAGCTGTGTAGATTCTCTTTGGTCTCAGTCTAACCCTTGCAACAACCAAAGAATGATCCGTATCACAGTCAGCACTGTGGTAACTACGAGTCAATGATATATGGTTCAGATGTTGTCTCCGTGTGATGATGAAGTCCAGCTGGTGCCAATGGCCGGATCTTGGATGTTTCCATGTGACCTTATGCATCTCTTTTGTTTTAAAAAAAGAGTTTGTAATACATAGGTCATTACTGGTGCAATGCTCCAGCAGCCTTTGCCCATTTTCATTCATGCGACCGATGTTGTATTTTCCAAGGCACACTGGCCATGAACTCGAGTCCTTGCCCACACGAGAATTGAAATCACCGAGCATATAAATGTAGTCGGATTTTGGAACTGCCTTGATCACAGAGTCTAACTCCTCATAGAACAAATCCTTCACATCATCAGAGGAATCGAGTGTCGGTGCATATGCAGTAATAATGGTGGCAAACCCACAAGAGGTTGCCAAGCGCAGGGATAATAGTCTTTCATTTCCTCCTGCTGGAATTTCAATCATTCCCAGTAGCGAATTCTTTACTGCAAAGCCCACACCGTGTTGCCTTTTTTCTGCCTGCCCTTTACCCTTCCAGAAAAAGGTGTAGTTGTTTTCCCTGAGTGACCCTTCCTCAGCGAGGCGAGTCTCCTGCAGGCCAGCAATATCAATGTTAAGACGATTGAGTTCGGCATCAATCACAGCCGTTTTTCTCACATCGTCAATATTGGTCAAGTCAGTGGAAAATCCTGGACACATGGTTCTCACATTCCAGGTTGCAAGCCGTAGCTTGAGGTTTCTATTCTTTTTATTAGTACCTGGTGGATTGGTTTTTCAGATTTTGTCCTAGCCCCAAGCACCCATTGAAGCAGTCAGGCTGTGGCGGATCAGCACCCAATTGGCTGGGGGCTGCCCAGCTTGAGGCGGGCGGTAGCTGATCAGTGACACCTATAGGTGTCTCCCACCGTCAGAGGCAACGCGTGGCGCCCCATGTCTACGCCAACTGACAAGGACTTATAACCCGTAACAGTTGCCTCTCGCTTTGATTCCGAGACCAGTTAAGACCAGGGATGGAGTTATTGCCTCTCCATAGCACAAAGCCTGGGCTAAAATATAGAGATCATGTGTTGCCCATGCAGCATGATCCCTCTCTCGGCCTGCCTAGTTCACTCCAGAGGAAAGGTAACACCCCTACATCTGGAACAAGACAAGCTGCAGAAGCTGCCGGATCAGCAAAGCAATGCTCTAACTGTCCGCCTGTCGGAGCTTCGATCCTAGACCAGTCGCCAACCAAGGCTTAGGGCCTGGTCTGCCCTGCCATGACAATTTTGTCTTTAGCTTGCATTTCCTCGCACCAGGGTAAGGCTTGTACCCTCCCAATTGCGCTCTTCCGCCCGAAGCCGTTGGCACAATGTGGGGTGTCGGGTTTGGTAAGCGCCGCCCAACGTTCGGCGCTAACAGAAACCAGGTAGTACCGTCTACTGTTATACGGTAGCTCAGTCATATCTGACTAAGACCTGACATCAAGAACATTATATACAACAATAAGAAAGAGACAAACAGCTTCTTTGGCCATATGATGAGAAAAGAGGCATTGGAGAACATCGTGACAATTGGAAAGATTGAGGGGAAGAGAGGCAGAGGCAGACCAAGAGAAATGGTGCTAGATGGATTGAGACGGTTTCATGGGGGAATATCAGCAGCAGAGTTGATGCGGAACACCAAAAACTGAGATATGTGAAGAGACATAAACGCCTACTTCAGCTGGCAGGGCACATGATGATGAAGGCAGTCATTGCTATCAAGAAAGTTTATTCCATTAGTGATTTCAACAACCATTTGGTTGATAATGAACTTGTCTGTTTTGCACACCAGGTTGAGTGGAATGAGATCAATGCAGCCTGGGGGCAGGTGGTTCTCCTCTTGGTGTCTCTATCAAACAAGATTGGCCTCAAGTTTAAGAAGTGAGTCAAATAGTATATGTCCTTGGTTTAAGAAAAAGTGTCTGCGCTTGCCCTTCAATTGATGCATGCATGCTCACACACACAAGACCCATGTGCACAGAAAGAGGGGGAGAGAGAGAGATCCCAATATTCTTTGTTGTCTTCTGAAGCTCCTTCTATGCCCTCCCAATATTATTTGTCTTTGTTTCTAATTCTCTTCTCCGAGTTTTAGATCACTGTCTGTTTCTATTGCCCTGTGGGCTACAGAGGAAGAATTGTTTAGTTATTCTAAGGACAGATTGTTCTCAGTGTGTGTCCTAACCAGCACTAGCTTCTTTTTCCCCATCTCTTAAACAGTTTGGTTCTAGATTTAATTTTGTTGGTCTAAATTGCTTTCTGAATATGTTTATCATTTCACCTCTTCAAGTGAGGTTTCGCCAAGAGAAATCAAGTGATTATTTGCTTGATTTATTCTCATCAAATGTTTGACCTAATTGTTGTCGCCTCTCACCAAGTATGTCTAATTTATATTGCATCTGATTTCTTGTGTGGGAGAAGAGGACAATGTTGTCCGTGAAGTCCAGATCATCAAGCTTCTCTGTCAGAGTACATTTCTGGTGGTAGCTGCTGTTGTCTCCATAATCCAGTTTGTAGTTGGTAAAAATAATGAATTTGACAAAAGGCATACCTGCTACACTTATGTTCTTATTTCAAACATATCCATCAGTTTACCTGCATGAAGAATTGTACATTTCATGTCCTTATGTGATCCCTTTAATAAGTTAATGATCTTCTGTGGGGTTCTACAGTGCTTTATCAGTTTCCAAAGAGATCCCATATCAGTACTGTCAAAGGCCTTTTCATACTCTACAAATCCAATGTAAAGTGTTGTATATTATTATGTGTAATATGGCTATTTGATTACTCCAGGAGCCTACCTCTTTATCCCTTACCTTTTTTTGTCAGTGGCATCTCTAAATCTCTTCAGTATTATCCTGCTCAGAAGCTGACAATAACATTATCCCTCTATCATTTTCACACTCCTGCTGGTCACTGTTCTTTGGTAGATATCCTTCCCTCCAGTCTGCTGGTATTTCGTCAATCTCCCAGACTGCTAAATAATTTATACAGTAATTCATTTGAGGTGTTTATAAAGTCCAAAATGGACAGATGTGGCATGAGTTGGTACCAGGCATAGACACTTCTCTCTTACCAAGAAATACGTGGATGTACTGTCTGGGACATGCTGGAGTGTGGGGTAAGTATCTGTTGGCTTCAAGAGTGCCAGTACAGTCAAACCACGGTTTTTGTTGCCTTCAGTTATCGTCAATTTCGGTTTTCGTTGATGTTTTCCGTGAAAAACTTCTCTCTGTTTTCGTCGGTTGCCTGAGATTTCCTCGGCGTGCCCAAGGCCCTGGCTGCAACTTTTGTGAAAACAAAGGGACCCACGCGTTCTTTTGCTCAGTTTGGCATTGTTTCTCGTTGAGTGAGCATCACTTGCTAATAAGTAAACCCTTTCCTGGTAGGTCCATCATGGGACCGAAGAAAGTTTCCAGAGTCAGCAGCCCTTCGAAGAAGAAGGCCAGAGACATTATACATCCTTACATGATATATCTCATAGAATAACCTGCATAACTAACATTGATGTGTTCATGTGTTTAACAGGTATCGGCCAGTGCCGTATGGCAATCACTCCTACATTGAAGTAGTGGATGAGAAGAAGGAGCTGCCACTATACGGGTCTGGAGGTATACGCTTTCTTTGGGATACCAAGTGAGTGAAGGATCTGTATATTTATGTATTCACTCACTCTGTAGTGCTTCTCCCCTTCTTCTTCTTCTTCTAGATTTAGATGTTTAATTATGCTACATAAAAATTTTTTTTATCCTGTCTAACCCTTTATATTCATCCATCAAGTGCCATGTCGGTAAGCATGGGCGGTCATGATTCGCCATTTCACTTGATCACCAGAGTTGTGGATCAGCTCAGTGTTCTTGTCTCAACCTTACCCCATGGTCAAGCCATCCATCTTCTCTGTCTTCCCCTTGTTCTCTTCCCCTCGATCTTACCAATTGTCACCAAGTTCTCTAATTTATTTCTTCTCATAACATGTCAAAAAATATTGACTGTCTACATCTAATTTCTCTGATCAGTCGATGATTTTCATATGTTTCCTTTAGGACTTGGTCGTTAGTTTTTCTGTCTGGCCATGGTATTCTTTGCATTCTCCTCAGAAACCACATTTCCACAGCCATCAGATGTTTTTCAGCTTGACTGCTCATTGTCCATATATATTCTTATTTCAAATACTGGCTATTTTATGTGCTTTTTCATGTTTTCTGAGCAGTTTTGATAATCATATTGTGTTCTCTGCCATCATCATAGTGATGTGTTGTGCCGTAATTTTATTACTTCACATGTTTGAGTTAAATAACCCTGCATTTCTGTTATAATTTTTATGAAATTACTTATTAAACTGATTGATATTATACTTAAAAGAGTCATTCCCCATGTAAGAATGTCTGTTCTTATGATGTATTGCTTAATCCTGTTTTGTAATTCTCTAGGACTGTCTATTGTTATGTTTAAATAACTTTATTAAATAATATTGTTATGTTTAAATTATACTAGGTCTGCCAGGTCTTCAACAGGATATAGTCAGTTGTCTGGTTTATTTCTTGGACTTGTTTATTATATGTTTATTATCATATTTCTCTCTATGTCTGGGAATTGTAAAATGTGTTCACCACCCCTAGCCATAACATAAATAGCAATACAAAAATATCCACACAAAAAACAAGTTTATGACAGGGGTGGCAAGTTGGCCGCACGTGAAAGTATATACTTGTTCCCACACTAAGGCGCTGTTGCTTTTGGAGACAGCAGGTTCAGATTCTGGTAATGGTAACTAGCTTTCAATTTTCACTTTGTTTAGTGTGCCCTTTGTTCTATTCTTTGTTTTTCTAATTCTGTGAGCTGCAATCAGTACCTGAATCATGCGTCATTGGACTGAGACCATGATGGCATTTCTCATACTTCACTCTCTCATAGATTTTCGAGTACCTTAGAGGGCCAGTCATAATTAGTGTATTGCATTTTGAAACTACCAATTATACCTATGCTTCCACACATTTACTCATGTGTATTTTGTGTACGCAAGAAACATTTGCAGCAAGAATTGGCCTTACCAGCCACCGCCATGGATCGTAGTTATTAAGCCTTTTTGAAGCACAATGTACCAAACTATCGTCTGTCAAGACGGAAAGGTGCCAATGTTTGTGTACGGGAATCTCTGTGGCGAAGTGGTAAAGCTGTCTGACTCACGCTCCGAAGTTTGTGGGTTCTATTCCGGGCTGTGTCCTTTGGTTCACCAGTGCATTTTTTCGGAGACTCCTGGGGGTCATCGCTGGAGCTACGGAGTTCGTGTTTTGTGCAATGCTTTCCACGCTGTGGAAAGATACCGAGCCATATGGGATAAAAATCCAGTGCAATGAAGTCGACCCAGTTGACTTTAAAAAAAAATTGTTATTCCTGTTTTATTTTCCTGGCATCTAACATAACTTCTTTTTGTAAATGAATAGGTCAGTGTTTTTCAGTTTAGTTTTACTGTATACATATTTTCTTAAACAATGTATTCCCTTGGTTAATTTAAACACAGGCGCTATAAATAAAATATTGCATGAGTTCTTGTCTGGCATAGATTGCTGCATGGAGCAGCAAGATGGAGTCTGAAAATGACCCTACAACTGTCAGAGCATGAAGCAGATGTCTTTGGCCACTTGACCATGGAGACTGCCACGGGGTGACATATCCACACTAGACCCTCATCTGGTCCTCTTCAGGGATCACCAAACCTTTCCTGGTTGTCTTACACACTCCACTGATTTCTACACTTGGAGAGGGGAAAGAGAGCTCTGCAACACAGAGTCGCTGTGAACACGGTACTGGGTTGGGAGATAGGTCTCTGCAGCAACCTCACTCTGATCCATACAAGCCTGGTACAATACTCAGACAACCTAAACACCAGAGCATTGAACATAATAGTCAAGACTCACAATCTCCCAGAGGATTTGCAACCATCCAACAAACAACCATCTAACAGTGTCATCAAAGCTGGCATTCTTTTTTGTTTTCCAGATTTGATTCAGCGATGGTGGCTTTCTTAGAATGCCTGCAGCAGGTGAGCCACACTGTACTTGTATTGCTGGTTAGTTTTCTTAAGTTGTTCACATTTTTGGGGACAACTAGTTCAAGACTCCTGTGTCCTTTCACACAATGTGATTGTAGCGTTTTGAAATGATGGATTTAAATCTCTAAAATGCACAAGGCTTTAATTATTCTTCTGACTTCTGGTGTATCCTCTGATATCTGCATCTTCTTCTCTAGCTATAAATCTCTAATATGTCATCTTATATCTACTTCTCACTGGGCTCTAAATCTCTAATATGTCATCTGAAATCTACTTCTAACTTAATTTATAAACATCTATGGTATCATCTGCTATCTACTTCTACATAGGGTATAAATTATTAATGTATCATCTGCTGTCTACTTCTCCCTCTGCTATAAATGTCGTATCATCTGTGCTGTAAATCTCTAACTTGTTATTTGCTATCTACTTCTTCCTGTGATATAAATCTCTAATATATCTACTTCTTCCCTTGCTATAAATCTTTAGATCACCATCTGATATCTACTTCTTCTGGTGCTATAAATATCTAGATCACAATCTGATATCTACTTCTCCCAGTGCTATAAATTTCTAGATCACCATCTGATATCTACTTCTTTCTGTGCTATACATTTCTAGATCATCATCTGATATCTTTTTCTTCCGTTGCTATACAACTCCTTTGTGTCAGGTGGTATCCTTAACTTGGGGACGTGATTTACAAGTACCTCTGAAGTTGGAGTGGGTTCACCTGATGGCGAGGGACACTGTTAATAGGGAAAGCTAATCCACATGCAAAATTCAGTCCAGCACTACAAGAAGCAATGTGTATGGACTATGCTTGAGTTCAAAGCGAACATGTTCTAGGCCGTGGCATTTGATGTGAGGTGGCCACTTTCCTTCCTCATAATTTTTTTCCTTTCCAGGCAAGTCTCAGAACATTTTGAAAATTGTTATCACAGTACAGATGAAGAATAATGTATTCTTAGCTCTACAAGGTATTGGTTTGAAAAAACATTTGTCAGATATCTTCTTCTTCTTCTTCTGCGTTCATCCGGAGTTTTTTTTTCGGATGTGATTGCGCTGTGCCTGTTTACAGCAGAGCTGCGTTCTTGCGCCGTTAGGCCGACACATCGACTTCTGCGGGCATTTGTTGACCGGGTTAACCTTCCCGGCATTTGTCAGACATTAGATTGTGTCTCCCGGGAAGGTAACCAATCAACAAATGCCTGAAGAAGTCAGAAGTGTCCGAAAGGTGCAAATATTGCAGCTCTGCTGTAAACAAGCACAACACAGTTATGTCTAAAACAACATTCTGGGCAAACGCAGAAGAAGAAGCTGATGATGAACAGAGAATTTGGAACACGAGAAATGTCTTAACAAAATTGCCACAATGTGGGCATAAAAACTGCTTTTATCACTCTGTCCAGTAAATCCCAATGGACATCAGCAGTCTTCCTCTTCTTCTATCCTTCTTCTTCTTCTTCTGCGTTCATCCAGAGTTTTTTTTGGACGTGATTGCATTGTGCCTGTTTACAACAGAGCTGCGTTCTTGTGCTGTTAGGCCGACACATCAGACTTCTGCGGGCATTTGTTGACCGGGTTAACCTTCCCGGGGGTTTCTTAGGACGTTTGACTCTCACTGTTGTGGCCCATATAGAACAACCAAAGACATCCTGGTCAGCCCTCAAGGGAAGGCAGGGGAAGACCATGGGCATTCCCCGCCATCCAAGGAGACTTCCATACTTGCAGAGCCAACACACAGTGCTCTGGTATTGGGCTCACCCAAGGAATCGTCACATCCTGCACATGGCTGCTTAGCCTCACTTCCGTATATTGGGCCTTCCGTTCACCATAGGCTGTTCTTCCGGAAACCAGAAGTATGCAGTCTGCAGATGACATCCACACAGTGAGCTTTCGATTCGGACTTTCCATGTAATGGATTTGCTATCCAAGCAATATTCTATTTCGTGCCATGAGGACACTTTTCCACCTTTTATGAAGCCCACACAGTGGGCTTTTGATTCGGACTTTCCACGTAATGGATTTGCTATCCAAGCAATATTCCATTTTGTGCCACTAGGACACTTTTCCACCTCTTCTTCTATCCCATAACTCATTCCCTGGGTCTGTGAGATGCCATAATGATTGTAAAAATGCCATAATGATGGTTTTTTTTAAAGAATGCATTTTAACACATTTTTCTAAAAACGTAACATTTAGTTCCGAGACGAAGTAGAGAAAGAAGATTCCAGTTTTAACCTTCCGTACAAGATGAGCAAAGGAAAAATCTATGAGGGGGAAAACACACACTATTCTATAAAGTAAGTATTTACATTTAGAGTTCAACTCAATTTGGATAAGTACAGTTTAACAAGTTTGTTGCATGTTCTTTTACAGAATGTTGCAGTCAACCCCAGTATTGATTGACTGTTACTGATTTACTCAGCAGTTTTGACTGAGTTTGCCTTATGCAATAATGTGTGGCTGCTACTTTTCTAGTGATTGCCGCTTCCATCGACAACGAACTGTATTTTTTGTGGCGGACTTTTGTGTTGGCTTTCTGGTAGCTGCCTTATGCATAGTATACCTGTGCGGGCTGTTGGTTTGTTGAGACTCCTGTCTGTTCCACTTTTCACATGGGGCAGTGAGGAGCATTTTGTGTGATATTCACTGGCACAGGAATGGAGCATTATGGGGACGACCCGTTGCCGTGAAGTTGGAACCGTGACTAACTAACTACTAAGCAGTTTTTGCGGCCAGTAGTACTCAAAATTTTTGGTCACGTTATGAAACGAAATAAATTGGAGAACTTGGTGACAACTGGCAAGATTGAGGGGAAGAGAGCAAGGGGAAGGCAGAGAAATAAATACCTGGATGGCTTGACCACGTGGCATGGTCAAGACATGAATACTGAGCTGATCCACAATTCTGGTGATCGAGTGAGATGGTGAATCATGATAGTCCATGCTTACCGGCATGGCACATGATGATGATGATGAGTTTGCTATGTCTTTCTGAGCAGCCAAAGCTCATACTATCGAAATTAACACAACAGTCTGCTCCCAAATCACCTGCGGCTGAATGTGAACCCTGGACCCAGTGGGTCGGGGAAATTGTGAAACTACTTTCGCTCACCCCTAAACCACAGATATAGGAACAGTGTTTGATTTGTAAAACCCTGAGACGCCGAAGTCGGAAGTGCCGTTCTACGAGTGGCAAAATAAAAATTGGCAGTACGCATTTACGTCCGAGTGAAATGTCTCATCCGAATGTCTCTCATGCTAGGAACAGCTTTGACTACCTAGTTTCCGAATGCCGCTCTTGTTTGGAACAGCTCTGACTAGGTAGTTTTCCCAATGTCTGTCGTGCCTAGAACAGCTCTGACGGGCACAACGACAAGCACATGTCCGAATCGAAACCTCGCTGAGTGGATATCGTCTGCAGACCTGTCCGGTTTGTGTGGGAACGGCCCGGGGAACGAAATGCCCTATATATTGAAGTGAGGAATTAAAGCAGCCATGAGCAGGATGTGACGATTCCCTCGGTGAGCCCAGCACCAGGGCGCTATGTGTCAGTCAAAATGACACGCTAAAAGTCGGATGTGTTTCGACCCAAGGGTGCCTAACGAGACACGCCGCAATCACATCTGAAAAAACACTCCAGATGAACACAAAGAAGAAGAAACCCTGAGACTGTTTAACATACACCCATGAGAGAATCTGTTTATTCAGTTACAATAACAGGATAGGGAGTCAGTAAAAGATCCCTTCACATGGCGTAAGACAGATTGGGCACCTGGTCTAGGACCCATATTTGTATAGACCAATCAGTACTTGCCGGGGGATGGGGTCTGTATCATGTCAGCCTCATTTGCTTCCCACAACATTTTCTGGTACACATCTTAGGCTGGGTCGAGCTGGCAGCCCAGGTCAGTGGCTAACATTTGAATCTATCAGTTCATGTGTTGTCTCCCTTCCGTACCATGACACAAGACTATCCAGAATTTTCTCGCTGTCTTCTCTGTCTACAAATCTTTCCAGTTGTCACATGTTCCAATTTTTGCCTTCTCATAATGTGACCAAAAATTAAGACTGCCTTTTTCTGATGTTTGTGAAAACTTGTCTTTGCCTCTCTAGACTTAGCCTTGTTCTATTTCATCATTCTTCTATAAAACCACATCTCCAAAGCTTTTTTCGCTTATTAAATGTCCAAAATTCGCCACCGTATGTTAGAACTGATTCTGTGTTACATGTACAAATTATTTTTGTAACCTACAATGACCAAGATGTATTGCATAGTGTTCTTCATTTGATACAATGCAGTTTTTCATTGTCATATTGTATTCTTTATCTCTGTGATGCATCTTCCATCTGATGTTATCTGTGTGCCTAGATATTTGAATTTCTGCACTTGCCCCAAAATAATATCATTTACGGGACGCAGAGGTGTTTCCAAGGCACCAGGGCTGGGTTCTATACTGGCCAAGACCTATTGACGCGTCCTTGTCGAGCGTCCTGGGCAACAGGTCCCTTCGGGGTCCTGGCTAAAGTCAGTAGGATCGTTGATTCCTCCAAAGTCGGAGTGTGTCTGCCTGCACAGCGAGGAACCACCAGTCTGCACATCAAAAATAAGCCAGACAAGGGACATGGATACTCGCGCAATGTATGACATCACATTGATGTTGGGCAACAGGATGTCTTCATCCGACATACAGGACTTCGCGCTGGAGATCACAGCCAGCGAACACAAGCAAGCAGCATATCATTTACCTTAATTGTACAATTAGACGCAATCTGTTTCTTTGATATCACCATGACTTCTGTCTTCCTATTATTCAAGCTATGACCCATTTTTTTTCACTTTCTATAACCACTAAATCTATCGTTTCTTGTATTTTATTATGTCTTCTTGCTATCAAGACGGTGTCATCAGCATAACATGTCATTTATATTATGTCCATCAACCAGTATTGCTGACATATTTTTTGGAGATCTCATTATAAGTTCACTGTACAACGAAAATAAATCAGGAGACATTACACAACCTTGTCAGATGCCTTTCTTTTTACACTGAAATGTTCTTAAAAGGTTGTTGATATTTATGGCTTTTGTTTGTTGCCAATATATGTTGTTTATTAACAAATCTTTGCTGTCATTGTTTAGTTCTTGCAGTTTGGTTATTTCCTCGTTTCACATTATCAAATGTAGGTCAGCATGGCCGAATGGATAAGAATGCGCGTTCATAAACATCAAGCGTGGTGATGCCGAGGTAAGGGGTTCAACCCCTAATCCGGACAGTTGGACTAAAATGTTGACCTATCGCCCTTGACTTAAGGATGTAAATTACAAATACCTCTAAAGTCGGAGTGGGTTCGAGACACTGTTAATAGGGAAAGCTAACCCACACGCAAAATTCAGTTCAGCACTACCAGAAGTAGTATGTATGGACTACACTTGAGTTCAAAAGCGAACGAGCCCAAAAAACAAAATCAAATGCTTCTGTGTAATCTGTGAAGTACAGATCTGTTTTACTTCTATAGCTTTTTCTAATACTGTCCTGACCATATATATATATATATGGCATTGTTTGTGCTTTTTCCTTGTTTCCACATTGACCTATTCTGCTCTTAATCTCTGCCACTCATCTTCCATGTCATGTTATGCTTGCCCCTAGGTATTTAAAGTTATCAGTTTGGTGGAGCATTATTTCCTTCTATAGTTATACTATTTTGGTGTCATTTTTATCTTTGATAAACCAGTTTCCTTTCTGTTGATATTCAAGGAAAAGTCATTTATTGCAATGTATTAATGCATTTAAATATACTGACGAGTTAGCTATTATGTGTTTGAAACCCGAGTTATGCAGACAGAAAGACTTTATAGTGACTCTGCTGTTATCTTGGGAATAATAAATGCTCCATATTCAAATAGTATCAGTGACTATGTGTGTTGTGTATTTCAGCCTAAAGATGATTCATATATTCACTTCATATGATATGATATATATATATATATATATATTCTGCAGTGTGCAGTGAAATCTGCCAGGCAATAAATTGTGCAACTTGTGTGTGGCTTCTGATTTTATGAGCATTTATGACGTGCAAGGTAGAATTATCCATGCAATAACTTGTCGTCTTTTCCTAAACTTTGCATGTTGTCAAGATTGTTGCTTAGATTGAACTTGCCCAAACATTATTTTTGCAGAATGCAGTTCAATTCGGAGGAGCAGTGGACGAAAGCCCTAAAATACATGCTGACCAATCTGAAGTGGGCGCTGGCATGGCTATCATCCAGGAAAAGTTTAGGAGATTAGTTCGTGTGTTGTTTATTCATTTGGGTATGAGTGTCTGCGGCTGGTTCAAGGAGAATATAAGAAAGAAGAATGATGTAAATAGTTATGAGTAATACTCATGTGTCTTTCATTGTGAGTAAAGACTTTTTGTGTTTTTCATGCCATGAAGAGTGTTGGGTATAAGGTGCTAGCCCCATATTTGTATATACCAATTGGCACTCGAGGGTCTCCGTGGCTAAGAGCTTATGGACGTGATTCGTGAGCCCGCTAACCCGCGTTTGAAACACAACTGCAAATGATTTGATAGCAACCCGCGTCGCACTTGGTTTTAATGTGTTGGTGTGGTAGCCGGTCATTCAGAAAGCAATGGCAAACTACTGAACGTAAACTTGCCAAGGTATCAATAACATCAGTAAAATGCTGGTGTTGACAGCAATGTCCTGTAAATAAGATGTACACAAATAAATAAAAATTCACATTCGGGAGCTGCATTAGTGTAGTGGCTAGGTACTTGCCTGCTGAGCTGGTTGTCTTGGGTTCTTCTTCTTCTTCTTTTCGTTCATCCGGAGTGTTTTTTCAGATGTGATTGCGGTGTGTCTGTTATGCGCCCTTGGGCCGAAACCCGTAGGCCAACACATCGACTTTAGCGTGCTTTTTTGACCAGGTAGCATTCCTGGGAGACTCTCACTTTTGTGGTGCCGTCTACATCCATGCTGGCCAAGTTAGAACGGTCGAAGACAACGGTCATCCCTCAAAGGAAGGCAGGGACAGTCCATAGCATTTTCCGCCATCCAAGGTTGCTTCCATAGTTGCAGGGCCGACACATAACGCCCTGGTTCTGGGCTAGCCGAGGGAATCGTCACGTCCTGCTCATGACTGCTTTAAATCCTCACTTCAATATATTGGTCATTTCGTCTGCCCCGGGCCATTCCCGCACAAACCAGACAGGTCTGCAGACGGCATCCACTCAGCGAGTTTTCGGACATGTGCTTGTCGTTGCGCACAGTCAGAGCTGTTCCAGGCACGACAGACATTCGGAAAACTACCTAGTCAGAGCTGTTCCGAACAAGAGCGGCATTCGGAGACTAGGTAGTCAGAGCTGTTCCTAGCACGAGAGACATTCGGACGAGACATTTCACTCGAACGTAAATGCGTAGTGTCAATTTTTAGTTTGCCACCCGTAGGACGACACTTCCGGCGGGCATTTTTTAATGAGGTTAGCCTTCCTCGGGTTTTGAGACTCTTGTTTCGGCTTCCACACAGCAAGCTTTCGCTTCGGGCTGCCACGTAATGGATTCGCAAGACAGGCGTTCCATTTCGTGTCAACGAGACAATTTTCCACCTTTGACTACACTCACTCCATGAGTGTGGTTACAGACTATCGGACGTCTGCGGGACGTGCGACCGAGGTGTTTTTCCACCTTTTGTACTCACTCACGAGGTAGGCTACATGTGCTGCCGGCTCAGCACCTTACCTCCGTGCGTCTGTGGGCGAGTAACGGTCAGGCCCTTTCATCCGGGGATACCTCATATCCCCCAGCTAAGAGCCATCTAACGAGTCTGCGCCGAGCATGTAGCGTTCTCAGCACATCATCACAATTTTGATGTAGGTTTGTGTCGGCCAGGCTCTCACTTCCGAGAGTTTATGGCTTAGAGACATTCAGCCATACACCTCGGATGGGAGCCTTAGAGGTTATGCCCGGACTGAGATTTAGGGATCGTTTGCCTGATTTTGACTGCTATCCTCAGTCTTACCTGCAGAGCAGCAGGTTGTGTCTCTCTTAGTCTGGTCCCTATCCCACGAGCCGTCCGATATGTAGTTTTCACCCATCGGCAAGCACATGGGGTCGATGGGACACGCAAGCTCCCCCACCACGGCAAGGTGGAGACACATCGGGGGAGGTCTTGGGTTCAATCCTCATCAGAATTGTAGCAATTGATGGACTCCCAGGTGGACCCAGCCTAAAATGGGTACAAAGACATGTTTTGGGAAATAAAGGAGGCTGGCATGTCGCTGAACACATCACCCACTGAATATATAAATATGAGTCTAGCTCCATATACCGAGTGCGTCTTAAAGTATAAAAGGGTCCATTACTGACAAATTTCTTAACGGGTCGTGTGGTCAAATTCTGCTACCTGCCTTGACTTCCCAGAACATTTCCAGGTATCCAAGATAGGCTGGGATCCCAGGTCCGGTATGTAGAATAAATGTTCAGTTTCCATGGGGATTCAAACACACGGTTTCTGAATTGGTAGGCAGGCATGATAGTCAGTGCTCTGCCGGGGCTTCTCTCATTGCAAGGAAAGTTTTTCAGCTATTTTTCTTTTTAAGATTCTGGATTGTAGAATTTGTTAATATTAACAAACAATTAATTTACTGCTAACTCTTAAAGAATTAGCAGATAAATAGTTTGTTATTACCTATTGATTTTACAACATAGTGCCAGGGTTGTGAAAAATTGTATCAGATCATAATGGGTCGAAAGTCAAAAGTTTGAGAAGCCCTGATGAAATTCCAGCCATGAATCCTATGCTGTTGGTATTTGATTGTTGGTGAGTTTGTTCTTGGCAGTCAGTATTCTGAGAAAGTTTGTTGTACCTAATCCTTGTGCTGAAAGAGTGAGATGGGGGAGACCAGGCAGCCAGTGTTCTGAGAAAGTTTGTTGTACCTAATCCTTGTGCTGAAAGAGTGAGTTGCGGGAGACCAGGCAGCCAGTGTTCTGAGAAAGTTTGTTGTACCTAATCCTTGTGCTGGAAGAGTGAGTTGCGGGAGACCAGGCAGCCAGTGTTCTGGGAAAGTTTGTTGTACCTAATCCTTGTGCTGGAAGAGTGAGTTGCGGGAGACCAGGCAGCCAGTGTTCTGGGAAAGTTTGTTGTACCTAATCCTTGTGCTGGAAGAGTGAGTTGGAGGAAACCAGGCACCAGTATTATGAGAGTTTGTTGTATCTAATCCTTGTGCTGAAAGGGTGAGTTGGGGGACACCAGGCAGCCAGTATTATGAGTTTGTTGTATCTAATCCTTGTGCTGAAAGGGTGAGTTGGGGGACACCAGGCAGCCAGTATTATGAGTTTGTTGTATCTAATCCTTGTGCTGAAAGGGTAAATTGGGGGACACCAGGCAGCCAGTGTTGTGAGAGACCAGGCAGCCAGCACTGGTGATTGCAAGTGTCGGATGTTCAGTGAGCAGGGGACTGGTTGTTTTGTTGGGTTAGTGCAATATATATGATCACACCAGTGTGGATGTTGGATACAGGCATATAGGTGTCTATGTTGGATACAGGCATATAGGTATCTTATATTGGATACAGGCATATAGGTGTCTTATGTTGGATACTTCTTCTTCGTTCATCCGGAGTTTTTTTTTTCGGATGTGATTGCGTTGTGCCTGTTTACAGCAGAGCTGCGTTCTTGCGCCGTTAGGCCGACACATCCGACTTCTGCGGGCATTTGTTGACCGGGTTAACCTTCCCAGGGTTATGTTGGATACAGGAGTATAGATGTGTATGTTGGATACAGGCATATAGATTTGTTTGTTGGATCCAGGCATATAGGTGTCTTATATTGGATACAGGCATATGGGTGTCTTATGTTGGATACAGGCATATAGATGTGTATGTTGGATACAGGCATATAGGTGTCTATGTTGGATACAGGCATATAGGTGTCTTATGTTGGATATAGGTGTCTATGTTGGATACAGGCACATAGATTTGTATGTTGGATACAGGCATATAGGTGTCTATGTTGGATACAGGCATATAGATTTGTATGTTGGAGACAGGCATATAGATTTGTATGTTGGATACAGGCATATAGGTGTCTTATGTTGGATACAGGCATATAGGTGTCTATGTTGGATACATGCATATAGATTTGTATGTTGGAGACGCATATAGATTTGTATGTTGGATACAGGCATATAGATTTGTATGTTGGATACAGGCACATAGATTTGTATGTTGGATACAGTCATATAGGTGTCTTATGTTGGATACAGGCATATAGATTTGTATGTTGGACACAGGCATATAGGTGTGGATGTAGGCATATAGATGTGTATGGTGAATGCTGGCACATAGGAGAATTGATGAATGACCAGCCTTGACAGTGTCACATGTTATGCTCAGGTATTTCACCCATTGTTTCTTGTTTGTGCTAAACATGTTTATGTGGGGGATGAATGAACAGATAATATCACTGGGGAGATTGACATAAGGAAAACACACAGAGATACAAGGGAATGTTTCAACCAGTCTTTCTCAAAGAACAAATAAACCAGAATATTTAGTTGGAAAACTTAAATATTACATAAATTAGAGTATTACAATCACAGAAAGTGAAGTATTACATTCACAGAAAAGTGATCATGTTTTGCAAAGAACATAAAATGAAGCAAAACGTCAATCACTTTTTTGTGATTGTGATTCTTCTCTCTCCCAACTAAATATTCTTGCTTCTTGTTAAAGACTTTTGTCGAATTGTTTGATTGTATGTGTGTGTATTCCCCTTTGTCCAGCTACCTAGTTATATTTTGTGTTCATTCCTATTCCAGTCAGCAGCAGTCAATCTCTCTTTACAAAACCACTTTGTGTGGGTCAATTTCCCTTTTTTCAATACCACTTTGTTTAAGTTGATTTAGTCCGGAAGTTCAGTGGCGATTTTTTGGGCACAAGCTGAAATGTGTTTGTAAGCAGTGTGTGTGCATATTCTGTTTGTTGTTGAAGTTAAACATGTATGCCAGGTATTGTTGGTGTGGACATTGAGAGATTCCATGGATAAACTATGACTCACATATAAGAAACAGTTGATTGTGTATGTGTGTGTGTGTGCGTTCGCTCACTTTTAACTCAAGTGTAGCCCATCACGTGTTACTACTTCTAGTGCACTGGACTGATTTTTGCATGTGGGTTAGCTTTCCCTATTACCAGTGTCTCTTACCATCAGGCAAACCCTCTCCTACTTCTGCGGTACTTGTAATTTACGTCCCCAAGTCGAGGTCAACATTTTAGTCTGACCAGTGTAGTTGTCACCGCCACCTTGGCATCAGCACACCAGAATTTTAAGAATATGCACTCTTATCCATTCTGCCATGCTGACCTCAGAAACAGGGGATGATTGGTTCGGATCCTCGCCTCTGAAGCCAGGAGATTCAGGTTTGAACCACAATAAGATTGTTTTTAGTCTACACAGGAGAACCTAGACAGCATATTTCACAGTATGTCAGCGACAATTACTCCTCGGCATTTTACATCTTCCCAGCAAATACCAGAGCGGTAATGAAAATATGTGTGACTGCTACAGACAGGAAGTTTGCGGACCATTTCTGTGAGCATCTCAAGGCCATCCTTAAAGTTAGCTCTGAAGCTCACCCCGAGTCACTTTAATAGCACCAACCACCTAGGGGAAGGGGATATTTCCGTCACCAATTTTAAAATCTTGTTCTGGTCTCTCATTCGTTGATGTTCAGAACTTGTAGAATGTTACTATATTTCTTCTTGGTTCATATTATTCTAAAAAATTTTCTGCTAACACATAACTGACAATCCAAAATGTTCTTCTTTAGTTGATTGTAAAATAGTCCGTGAAAAACATCCATATGTTACTTCAGGAAAGCTGTATATTCTCAACAGTGTTACTTTAACACATTTACTGCTATTGTTCCACAGCCAATATTATTTCACCACTGCATCACCACCATGGCCAATATTATTTCAACACTGCATCACTATGGCCAATATTATTTCACCACTGCAATCACCATGGCCAATATTATTTCACCACTGCATCACCATGGCCAATATTATTTCACCACTGCATCACCATGGCCAATATTATTTCACCACTGCATCACCATGGCCAATATTATTTCACCACTGCATCACCATGGCCAATATTATTTCACCACTGCATCACTATGGCCAATATTATTTCACCACTGCATCACAGTGGCAAGTCTACATCTGACCGTTTGTGGTCCCTGTTATCAACAGTGGTTAAAAAAAATTTTAGTGGAAAACTGGTGGATGTCAAGTTTTGTTTCTTGTATATCTATTCTGAAAACTGACATGCAGTTTTTTGTGTGTGTGGTAACATGTCAAATGAGAATATTCTTCAACAAGTGAATCGGTACAATTATCTCGGAACAGTCGTAACATCTGATGGGAGATGCCTTGAAGAGATTAGAACAAGAATCGCCATGGTGAAAGTAGCCTTTAGCAAGAAGAAAAACATTCTGACCAATAAAAAGATGTCAATTGAAATGAGAAAAAGAGTGTTGAGGTGGAACGTAGAGCCTATTCTTTTGTATGGATGTGAAACTTGGACAATGAGCAGTCAAGCTGAAAAACATCTGATGGCTGCAGAAATGTGGTTTCTGAGGAAAATGCAAAGAATACCATGAACAGACAGAAAAACCAATGACCAAGTACTACAGGAGACAAATGAAAATCGTAAATTGATTAGAGAAATTAGACGTAGATGGTCAACATTTTTGGACATGTTATGAGAAGAAATGGATTGGAGAACTTAGTGACAACTGGCAAGATCGAAGGGAAGAGACCAAGGGGAGGACCGAGAAGTAAACACCTGAATGGCTTGGCCAAAATGCATGGTCGAGACAGGAACACTGAGCTGATCCATGACTCTGGTGGTCGAATGAAATGGCGAGTCATGACCGCCCACGCTTTCCGGCATGGCACATGATCGATTGATTGAACATGTCAATGACACCTGTTCCTCCCTGCTCTCAGGTCTACGAAATATGATGGTGCTCTCACATCACATACCCATAACAGCAAACTGCTGAGGAACAATTATGAGGGGTTCACGCTATCAAAGTGCCATGATAATGTCATGAACAGGGTTGACGTGGGTTCGTGGCCTGGGCTTGTCAAATTGAGGGAAAGGTTGGCCACTCTTGTTCTCAGGCTTGTCAAATTGAGGAAAAGTTTGGCCACTCTTGTTCTCAGGCTTGTCAAATTGAGGAAAAGGTTGGCCACTCTTGTTCTCAGGCTTGTCAAATTGAGGAAAAGTTTGGCCACTCTTGTTCTCAGGCTTGTCAAATTGAGGAAAAGGTTGGCCACTCTTGTTCTCAGGCTTGTCAAATTGAGGAAAAGGTTGGCCACTCTTGTTCTCAGGCTTGTCAAATTGAGGAAAAGGTTGGCCACTCTTGTTCTCAGGCTTGTCAAATTGAGGAAAAGGTTGGCCACTCTTGTTCTCAGTCAAATTGAGGAAAATGTTGGCCACTCTTGTTCTCAGGCTTGTCAAATTGAGGAAAAGGTTGGCCACTCTTGTTCTTAGGCTTGTCAAATGTCATGTCTCTATCACATCCCAGACCATAAGTCTAGCTCATCATCATCATGTGCCATGCCAATAAGCGTGGGTGGTTATGTTTCACCTTCTCAGGCAATCAGAGGCGTGGATCAGCTCAGCGTTCTTGTCGTGACCATACCACGTGGTCAAGTCATCCAGGTATTTACATCTCTGCCCTCCCCTTGTTCTCTTCCACTCGATCTTGCCAGTTGTCACCAAGTTCTCAAGTTTATTTCTTCTCATGTGACCTAAAGATGTTGACTGTCTACGTCTTGTTTCTCTAATCAATTTACAGTTTTAATTTGTTTCTTGTAGTACTTGGTCATTGGTTTTTCTGTTTGTCCATGGTATTCTTTGCATTTTCCTCAGAAACCACATTTCCACAGCCATCAGATGTTTTTCAGCTTGTCTAGCTATGAGGTTGCCCATATACTAAATATTCTGTTATACAACTTCCTTTTTAAAATGTCAGTGTTGCTGTGTGGAGAGACAGTGTGGGTGTGAAACAGAAGCGGGAGAGACATGCGAAAATGAATATAAAATAAAACAAACATGGCATATGAGATGCATGCAACATTTTTATTTTACTGTATATATAATGTTTGCTTTTTCATTTAGTTCATAAACTCACAAGCCTCACCAGCATTCAAATTCTCAAAGCTACATGCCAGGCAACAATTCACTTCCTTTCAGCAATCAATCAGAGAGAGAGGCGCCTTTACAAGTCTCTCAAGTTCATTTTCTCTACAAACATCCATCACTATTTATCATAACCTTCTTGAAGCTACAATCAATAATCTGATCAACAGATTCACACCACTAAAAGAAAAGTTTTGTTGTATCTGGTCCACTAAACTGGTCAAGAATGTGTTGACCCCGTGTTAGCCTCGTGTGTACTTGCCCCATATGTGAAGCATGAACACAGAGGCGATGAAAATGAGGCTCATCACGAGCACAGGCACTGGGCCACTGTGGACAAACAGAGAATTATTTCAGCACAAACTTTTCACTGAACACAAGCAGGGAATAAACAATGTGGACATTTCAAACGTGCAAGTGACAATATAAGTTATATCTAATGTGTAGAGGTCTTGCCGTGTCAGATATTGCCATTGGGATGTGAAGCGTCAGATTTTTAATTTATTCTAGGCCATGACATGAAGTATCAGTTCCCTTCCTTGCAGTTTTCCCCATCTCATGACGTGGTGAAAGAATGTGGAATATCTACCTCTGATGCTAGGAAACATTTCTCTGTAAACTGATTTCTGTCACAATGTTGTTAATATTGTCATTATCCATGGTGTTGTCAGCAATGTCACAGGCTGCCAAAGAGGTTGATGATTTAACTTGTCTAAGGCATTTCCATATGTGGCAGCAATAGAAGATCATAAGTGTGGACAATGTAGACACAGTGCACCCTGTGGAAATAAATGCCTATGTGCCTCACTTTCCAAGATGAATGTTTCAAATACCTTGGTCTGTCAGAGTAATTAACGAGTGCCTGGAAAAGTCTAATGAAAGTAGATCATTATATACAATTATAAGAAAGAGACTGACAATGAAGTAGATAATTAAGTGCAACTACAAGAAAGAGTATATAAGAGACATATGATGGAGAAAGGGCAGAATTAACAGAAGAAAGTGACTTAAAAGGTCCACCTATTCTAAAAGAAGAAGTTGATGACGCTATCAAGCACATGAAGAAAGGAAAATTAGATGGGCCAGATGGAATCACAATAGAAGAATTAGAAGTACTGAGAGAATATGGAGTAGATATATTAACCAAAATGTTGAATGATATTTATAAAAGTAGATATATACCAAGCGATATGTTGAAATCTATTTATAGCTATACCAAAAAGACCAGGAGCAATTGAATGCAAAGATTTTCATATGATTAACCTCATAAATCATGTCACTAAGCTTCTACTCAGAATTATAATGAGAAGAACAAGGAAGAAAATAAAAATGGAAATTGGTGAAGAACAGTATGGATTTGTGGAAGGAAAAGGTACAAACAATGCAATATACACATTACGAACACTATTAGAAAGATCAGTAGAGACGAAGAAAGACATATATTTGTGCTTCATAGATTATACTAAGGCATTTGATAAAGTAAAACATGATGAACTGATTAAAATGTTGGAAGATATTAACACTGATGGGAAAGATCTCAGAATAATAAAAAATATTTACTGGAACCAAACAGCAGCAATTAAAATGGGAAATAAAGAAGGAAATTATGAACACATAAAGTTGGGAGTAAGACAGGTATGTGTTTTGTCACCGGATCTCTTCTCCATTTATAGCGAAGTAATTTTTATTTTAGTGAAGTAATAATGAGAGAGATCAAAGAAAAGCCAGGAATAATATTTGGAGGTTATAATATAAATAATATACGCTATGCAGATGACACAGTATTCATAGCGGATAATGCAACAGATCTACAATTGTTGGACATTGTAGAAACAGAGAGTGCAAAGAAAGGACTCTCCTTGAATATCAAGAAAACAGTAACAATGGTGATATCAAAGGAAAAGGTGACACCCAAATGTGAAATAGAGATAGAAGGGAAAATTCTTCACCAAGTGAATAGTTTTAAATATCTAGGGACATTTATAACATCAGATGGAAGATGCAAAACAGAGATCAAGAGCAGAATAGGGCAAGCAAAGGCTGCATTTCAGAAAATGAAGAATATCTTATGCAATAAGTTGCTATCATTGAATGTAAGAAAGAGTGTGCTGAAGAACTATATAGAACCTATTTTGCTGTATGGCTGTGAATCTTGGAATATAAATGAACAAATTAGGAACAGATTGGAAGCAACAGAGATGTGGTTCCTTAGACGAATGTTGCGAATTCCTTGGACTGCCAAAGTAACTAACAATGAGTGCCTTAAAGAGGCTAAGGAAACTATAACATTATATACAACAATAAGAAAGAGACAAAAAGCTTTTCTTTGGTCATGTGATGAGAAGAGAGGCACTGGAGAACATCGTGACAACTGGAAAGATCGAGGGGAAGAGAGGCAGAGGCAAACCACGAGAAATGATGCTGGATGGACTGTGACGGTGGCAAGGAGGAATATCAACAGCAGAGTTATTACAGAAAACCAAAGACAGAGATCTGTGGAGAGTCATGAACGCCTACGCCAGCTGGCAGGGCACTTGATGATGATGAGTTATAATTAAATCAATCAATATTAACAATCAGTGAGATGTACTACTTGAGTTCTAGTTGAACCGTTCTCAACAATACTAAGATAACTGCTTGAGGTCTAGTTAAATCATTCAACCTAAAAATTAACTGAGATGTGCCTCTTTAGTTCTAGTTAAACCAATCAACCTCAATAATCACTAAGAGATGTGCCTCTTGAATTCTTCTTCTTCTTCTTCTGCGTTCATCCGGATTTTTTTTTCCGGATGTGACTGCGTTGTGCCAGTTTACAGCAGAGCTGCGTTCTTGCGCCGTTAGGCCAACAAATCCAACTTCTGCGGGCATTTGTTGATCGGGTTAACCTTCCCGGGGGCTTGAATTCTAGTTAATCAACCTCAATCACTGAGAGATGTGCTTCTTGAGGTCTAGTTAAATCAATTAACCACAACAATCACTGAGAGATGTGCTTCTTGAGTTCTAGTTAAATCAATCAACCTCAAGAATACTAGGATCACTGAGATGTACTGCCCGAGGAAGGTTGCTGATGTCACTAGAACAAATCATCATCACATACCTTGCTGACTGGCATAAGTTATCATGTTTCATATTTAGCAAATTTCGGAGATATTTGTTGATGTGCCATGATGAAAGGCTGTCAGGAATATTCTGTCTTCCCCTATCTCTCTTGCCATACATGTTTCCAGTTGTTACAAAATGTTCCAGAATAAATAAAAAGTGAAATAACAGAAATATCCTAGGTGATGGGGGGGGGGGGGGGGGGGGGGGGGAGACGAGACGGACACAGAGCAAGCAACACTGGTTTTGGGAGTCTCTGGGGCGAAGCTGCCTGCCTCACAATCTAAGAGTTGTGGGATCAACCCTAGACTCCGCCATTTGGTTCACGAGTGCAATTTTTGGAGGGTCATCGCTGGAGCTATGGAGTTCATGCTTTATGTGGTGCAATCGGCAGGCTGCACTGTGGAAAGAGACCGAGCCGTGTGGGATATGAAACCTGGTACAAAGAAGTCGAGCCTCTTGCCTGTACACTTCTTACGAGAACAGAATCTTGGCAATTACCATCATGCACCTACAAGGTAAGTAGGTCAATCAATGATCCTTTTCCATGCCTTCAGGTGTATTAGATATACAGTACTAACCCCATATTTGTAATATACCAATCAGGACTTGGTCAGTGATGTGATCCATATCATACTGCCCACCTTAACCTCCTGGAATATTTTCAGGTACCAATTTTAGGCTGAGTTGGCCTGGGAGTCCTGGTCAATTAACGAAAATCCTTGCCTTGAAGGGGTCCAAACTCATGACCACTGGGCTAGAGGGCAAGCATGCTAGTCACTGCGGCGCCCACAATGTAAGATGGTCTGGTTGAAGAGGAAGAGTGACTGGGCCACTGATGGATAGTTGGCCATCGTGGCCGCATGAAGCCAACATTAAATAGTTAGACAAAAACATCTGGATCAGGGATGAACATTTTCAAACTTCATAACTACACAAAACCAATGTGACAGCAGCTTGATAGATATACAAAATCACAGTGACAGCAGCTTGATAGATATACAAAACCATAGTGACAGCAGCTTGATGGATAAGAAACCATAGTGACAGCAGCTTGAAGGATAAGAAACCATTGTGACAGCACTTGATAAATATAAAAACCAGTGACATCACTAGGTAGATATACAAAACCATTGTGACAGCACTTGATGGATACACAAAACCATTGGGGACATGGCAACTGGAAGCCATGCTGAGGTGTTGCTAAATCACCAGCCTGAAATGTGACGCAATCCCTAAAGGAGGACTACAGTCTATAAACTTACACTTTAATGCCTGGAGAGTCCTCGGTGTAAAACCTCCACATGCCAGCGCTGCTGCCCGCTGCCTTCCTCGCCCCACCTCCACTTGAGGCTGGTGTTTTCCTGATACAAGAAGAGAGCAGTGTTAGAGCTGGAAGAGTTCTGTATTAGTGTTGTATGACAGCATTTTATGCATGGAACACAGTAGATATTAGTGATGTGTGTGTCAGTCTGTGGGTCTGTCTGTCTGCCTCTCCCTCTGTGTGTGTGTGTGTGAGAGAGAGAGAGAGAGAGAGAGAGAGAGAGAGAGAGAGAGAGAGAGAGAGAGAGAGAGAGAGAGAGAGAGAGAGAGAGAGAGAGAGAGAGAAATGAAAGAAAAAGAAGAGCTTTTGACCACCAAACGAAAGAAATAGAAGAAAAGCTTTTGACCAGCAAATGAAAGAAAAACAAGAAGAGCCTTTGACTAGCAAATGAAAGAAAAAGAAGAAGAGCCTTTGACCAGCAAATGAAAGAAAAAGAAGAAGAGCCTTTGACCAGCAAATGAAAGAAAAAGAAGAGCCTTTGACCAGCAAATGAAAGAAAAAGAAGAAGAGCCTTTGACCAGCAAATGAAAGAAAAAGAAGAGCCTTTGACCAGCAAGCTGGCAGGCAAACACTACTACAGCTCCCCCAGTTCAGAATGGTCACTAGGAAATGTAACCTGGGAAGTTACTACATACCGATCAGCTCAACCATCGACCGCCAACTGCTCAATAATAAAATGGGGTTAGCATCAAGAACCCAAAATGGTAAAAACAGTGTCCTTCATTTGTCTGTGACTGCAAGTTCATGTGGCAAGCTGCATGTACACCCCAGCAAAGGTAAATTCATTAAAATGTGTTTGAAATACATACCTCTGTCTAACTGTGGCTCCTCCGGAAGATCTGGGTGTGATGGATTTGGAAGCACCACCTCGACCACCGCCTCCAACCGATGTGGAACTAGCTGCCGGCTGTGAAACAATTGTCAGATAAATATTTACTGTACATTTTCTAAAACATGTTCACAGCTTCTAGATTAATGCACACCAATAATCAATTTCTGATGTTTTGTTTGCTGATGAAGGCTCTAATTGGAACGTCTATTCGATCATAATTGTGTTCCTGTACAGCTGACCTATTCCATTTCTCACTGAATGATCTAGGACAACTGATTTACAAAATAATGACTGGTATTAAACTCACTCGATGCTCAGAAGCACATCTAATACAAGAGCAAGGCAGCAACCAAGAAACAAATATCTGACATCAAAGATACTGTACAATCACACAGAATGACATATCCAGTGATCCCTAGCAATGAACCATAAAATTCAAGATTTAACACTTTGCTGACCAGCAATCCGGAGCATTACTGTCTCCCATTACCAAGGGTGTTTGCGGATTTTTAAAAAAATGACTAGTTTTTAAATTAAATTCACTAAAAATTTAAAAACGAACGTAGGATGTTGAAATTTTCAGAGCACTGTTATGAATGGTTGTTATGCATAAATATATATGTTTTATGCAAATTTGTCACATGATCATGACGGCCATCTTGAATTTGTATGGCTATTTATAGAATAATTAGATGATGTTTTAAAACCATCATCTTTTCATATTTTTTAGTGAATGTTTTCAAAGTAAAAGCTATAAAATGTTAGCAACATGGTTGGCAATGAATAAAATAAGCTCAATATGAGCACTAATTTACACGGAACACTTTGTTGACCAACAATCTGAAGCATTATTATCTCCGATTACCAAGGGTGTTTGCGGATTTTTGCAAACATGACTGGTTTTCAAATTAAATTCACTAAAAATTTAAAATTGAACGTAGGGTGTTGAAATTTTCAGAGCACTGTTATGAATGGTTGTTACGCATAAATATATATGTTTTATGCAAATTTGTCACATGATCATGACGGCCATCTTGAATTTGTATGGCTATTTATAGAATAATTAGATGATGTTTTAAAACCATCATCTTTTCATATTTTTTAGTGAATGTTTTCAAAGTAAAAGCTATAAAATGTTAGCAACATGGTTGGCAATGAATAAAATAAGCTCAATATGAGCACTAATTTACACGGAACACTTTGTTGACCAACAATCCGAAGCATTATTGTCTCCGATTACCAAGGGTGTTTGCGGATTTTTGCAAACATGACTGGTTTTCAAATTAAATTCACTAAAAATTTAAAATTGAACGTAGGGTGTTGAAATTTTCAGAGCACTGTTATGAATGGTTGTTACGCATAAATATATATGTTTTATGCAAATTTGTCACATGATCATGACGGCCATCTTGGAAAATGAAAAATAAAATTTTTCATTTCTACACTGTGTTGTGGTTTTTGTTTGGTGTGTTGTGTCTGTGATATTAGTAATTAGTATTTGGTTATATTTATATATATATATTGGGTATTTGGGTATATAAGGTTAACCCACTCAACAAATGCTCGCAGAAGTTGGATGTGTCGGCCTAACGGCGCAAGAACACAGCTCTGCTGTAAACAGGCACAACGCAATCAAGTCAAAAAAAAAGAAAAAAGATGAGCGCAGAAGAAGAAAAAGTATTTGTAAATTCTGACCTCTAGTTGAAGTCTGAGCTGTCTCCTTCATTACTTGGGGTTGAAGTTGTAGCTGTAGACCTCTGCAAGAGTCTTTGTCTGGAACGTTGATAATCCTCAACCGTGTGGTATAGCTTGAAACATGGTGTCAGGCATAGAGGTGTATTGCAATCTGGGCAGTACATGCAAGTCTGGCTTCTTTTACCTGCAGCCTTACACACTTTACAGTCTGGTTTGTACCTTGGTCTTTCATACTTTTGAATAAAATGGCGCTCAGTAAGTCGTGATGTTGTGACTTGTGGTCTTGAAGGTGTTGCATTGCGCCGAAGAACAGCAGGTCCAATAAGAGCAAGACTGACATCCTGCCTAAACTTCTTTGCAGTGATCTTATTTGTAGAGTTGGCAGTGTTGTAGATTATATGCCCATTGACCAGAGCAGTTTCAACTAGACAATGATATAATGGCAGGTACCATTTATAGGATCTATGTGGAAAGGGGTAGCTTGCGCTCAGTTGGCCGAAGTGATCGACACCGCCCATACTTTTATTGTATTTTTCTGCAAGCACTGGCTTGCTTATTATTCTGCCCTCTGGAATTCCCCTTTTCCTGACTGTCTTTTCCATAACATCATTGGAGTGAACTGTAGATATCAGGGTCACTCTCTTAGTGTCATGCCAGGTAACGGCCAACATGCAATTATCTTCTGTAACACAAAACACAGGATGATCTGCCTTTTTCAGTTTCAGTTGTTTTTTCTTCAACATATCAGGAAAATTCTTTCTATTTTGACACACTGTTCCACATGCACCAGTCTGCATTTCTTTCAGTTCTTGAAATAAAGCTGGGCTTGAATAAAAGCTGTCACAATAGAGAATATGTCCTTTGGAACCATATCCATCAAGAAGATGTTTCACAATTTTGGAAGTTGTCCCAACACAACCTTCATTATTTGCCTTTCCAGTGTAAATTTCTAGTTTCAGGCAGTACTGGGTTTTGGCATCAGTAAGTACAAATAATTTGAATCCCCACTTTGTCGGCTTTGCTGGCAGGTATTGCTTGAAATATATCCTGCCTTTGAACCCCACCATGGATTCGTCTATTGATAACTCCCGTCCCGGTGTGTAGTGTTTCCTGTATGTAGGCAATACAGTGTCTAGTAGGGGTCTGAGCTTGAACAAGGGGTCATACCCAGGCTGTCCTCTTTCAATTCTATAATCGTTATTGTTGAAATGAAGATTTCTGTGAAGCTGTTGGTATCTGTTCCGACTCATGGCCTTCGAATATGCTGTTTCATTCAGCCAAAAATTCTTAGACCAGTAGTCTGAAATTGCTGGTTTACAACACATTCCCATAGCAATCTGAAGGCCTATGAATGCAGAAATTTCAACTGCATCAGTATGATCCCAAGTAAGCTTTTTGTACTTGGCATTTCCTGTGTACTGAGCAAGGTGATTTTCACCATACCTGTTGACTTCACACGTGATCAGATCTATGGCAGTGTCTGGGAAAAAAAGCTTGAAAAAATCAATGGGCATAAACCCGGTTGTGTCTGACTTGACACCTTGTTCTCCTTCATATTGAGGAATATTGTTCAGCTCAATACGTTCATTTCGAAGAGCCTTTCTCCATTTCCAAGGGGAATTTTCAGCTGAAGAAATGTTCTGGTCTCTTGTGCCACGCCTACTTCTATCTTCAGAACTACCTTCATCACCTCCATCACCAACTTCTACATCGTTGTCGCTACTACTAGTACTTTCAGTCACACTGTCATTCACTTCAACGTCTCTGCTCAGCCAGGAATCATCACTTTCAGCACCAAATTCGCTGGCAGAGTCAGAATCATCTATATTTCTATCCTGGTCTTCAACATCCGACATGATGAAAATGCTGGAGTTTCAATTCTGACACAATTATACAAAATTTTAGAAGAAAAATCGCTGAAACACGCTCAAATTGATATCACGCAAGGCGCAGCCATTTTGGAATAAGGGAAACAACTGGATGACGCCTGATTCGGTGGCTATCGATAAGGCTGTCTGTCTGAAATCCGCATGTCGCTAATTCGCCGACCGTCGAAGTTGGTCACCAAGGCATATAGCCAGAAATTCGTCGAGCGTCGAAGTTGGTCAGCAAAGGATTAACGATTATAATCGCCATGAAATCTATTCTGCATAAAGGTGTGTATAGTATTCTTTGCTTGCAAAAAACTCTATTTTCATTCCCAGCCTCTGTAAGACTTCTGAATTTGATTGAGTTTGTTTCTATGACATATTCTTTTGGACAGTAACGTAAAAAAAAAAAATGGATGCCTGGTAACAGTAAGTGTACAGAAACGAAAGTTAACAATTCTTGAACTCGACTGGGGACAGAATTATTTGTAGAGATCGTTATTTGTATTGGGGATACCTGTTCTGAAAAATTATTCTTGATATTTAAACAGGACTAACGTAATGTAAAAATAAAACGGGATGCCAAAAGAACGGATAGAAGTAAGAAGAAGAGTGATTCATTAAAAATTACGGAAAAATCGGCAGAATTAAACTCGTAACAGTGTACATTCCTATTTAAATTAACCACCTTCTTAGACTTCTTAATGGCCCAAACTAAAATTGACTAGTGAGCAGACGCTGTGCCATGTTTGTTACTTCCCGCAATTCGATTGCGAATATAATTTTTTTCTATTCGCAATGGAATTGTGAATAGTGCCTCCCTGAGTGGAAAGGATGAGATTGCGCCGGGGTGGGGGGGGGGGGATAGGCAGGGGTTCTGTTAGAATCTCAAAACAGGGAGGTAAGACCATAACTTTCAATCAGATAGTGGTGGGAATGATTAGTTGTGTGACTCCTCGCTGGCTGTAGAACGAGGGGATGGAGCGCATATGGGAACGTCCTGAGTGCTGCGATGGTGGTTCTTAGTTAGCTCAACTCTCTTCTGGTTGAACTGGTTCCATTTGGTATGTATTGTATATCCTTGCTTGTGTTGTATACCGTCTGTAAGTAGCTTGTCTTACAATTACATGCAATAATATAATTATTATACTGTTACTAACTATGTTGACTATTGTTCTAACGATTTATTTTGGCAGTTGGACAGGTGTAATTTAATTATAATTCTAAGATTAGATTTTTACAAAAGCCAGACAGAAGAAAAACATACGCTCTGAATCAATCAGTTAACAATGATGCATTCATGTCATATATTAACGAATACCGTGATATGTTGTTAATACAATTAAAAATAATATAAATGAACTTACAGAATTTATGATTTAATTAAAACTCACTAGCGGTCGATTAATTAATTGAACTAATTAACATTTTAACTGAAATAGTTCAAATACATATATTAATTATTTCATTTATTTAATCATTCCCCATGTTTGCTGAGGGACTCAAATGTCTTATCCTCATATAATGTCACTGTTGCTGAAACTAAAATACAAAATTCACTTACTAGTGGCATGGTGAAACTAAAAGCTTGTGTTTCAAATGAATACAACAGACTGTGTACAAGTTGAACAAGACTATAACTTTCGTTTCACGTCACGTACGGCCTCTAGTGGTTCACTTCCGTTAGCCCGCAACATGTGCACAACGTTTGATGACGTAGACAGCGACAAGGGTGACAATTGTTTCAGGACATCTTTGAATTGAGTCCAGAACCGACAGACCAGTCCGAGTGGGCTCACTCGTAAGAGAGCACAGATAGGAACCGGATCAAAACCCACACAACTACGGGTCTCAGTTCTAGCCAACGCTGAAGAAGCAGGTTGAATAGGACTGAATTTGTAATTTTTGTTTATGAAATGATTGATTGATTGAACCGACATCACTGCGCTCGGGGCATTCCCATTAAGCGTTCAGCCCTCAACTTCAATAGCCAGCGTAGAGTTTCAATACTAATGGTGCCCGTTTCCATCTGATTATATGTCCATCTTACTTTAACCCTGGTCGATTGTTTGGAAGAGGCTAATGAAATTATATTATGTACAACTATAATAAAGAGACAAACAAATAGCATTATGTGGGACGAGAGACATGAGAGAACATCATGACAACTGGAAAGATCAGTGGGGAAAAGGGGCAGACCTTGCAGCTCCCTTCATGCCCTCCCGACATTATTCATTACGACTCCAATTATACTCTCTGCTTATTTGTAGATCTCTCTGTTGCTCTCATTGGAATTAAGATAAAGAACTTTATAATTATTCTTACCAGCCTTTCTCAATGTACGTCATAAATAGCCTAAGCATCTTTTCCTCACCTATGTATCTGCTAATATTTGTTTAGTTATGTCTTCTTCTTCTTTCGTTCGCTTGAAATATGTCTATAACTACAACTACAATGCTGTCTCTTGTGTGAATTTAACTGTCTTATTTAGTTCACTCAGCGGTCCATAGAGTGTATCTTCCACTGTCTTTTCTCTAGGCCAGAAGGTTTGCATAGATATCTTGTATTCTGGGTAGTCTTGAATATGTGCTCTGCTGTCTGCGACGCCAATTCATGTGTTCACATGGCTGATTCACCAACCTTGAATTTTGTATACATGTGGCTGCGTAATCTATTGTGTCCTGTTCTGAGGCGCAGAATAATGACTTGTTCTGGTCTGTCCATAACGTGGTAGTCGTCTTGGGCAGGTTTTGATTTAGTTGTGTCAATAAGCCTGGCATCTGTGATAATGAATTATGGCATACTATTTTAGTCCTTCTATTCTGCAAAGGGACCAGTTAATGAATTTTTGTAGTTTTATTGGTAATCGTTTTAGTTGTTATCTGTGATTATGATGCACAAGGCAGTATTGATTTGACACTAGCGTACAATATTAAATTAAGTTTGTTCTATATTTTTCGGTTAATTTTGCCCTTCGCAAATTGTCTAGTGCTATGTACGCTTCTCTAACTTTTTGTATTCTTATTTTAATTGCTCGATATCGTCTCCTATCTTTGTCTACATTGCTACCTAAATATGTGCATGTTTCCACCCATTGAAGCCCTCTTAAACTTTCGGTGTGCTGATGCTAAGGTAGCCGGTTCAACCCCTACACCAACCAGTCGGACTAAAATGTAGACTTCTTGTTCTTTATTTGGGGACGTAAATTACAAGTACCGCAGGAGTCGGAGTGGGTTCGCCTGATAGCGAGGTACACTGGTAATATCTCCTATCTCCTTATCTATTCCATGAATAAAACTAAAAGGACCGCAGTAAAGCTGTGGAAATGTAAACATCATAATAAAACACAAAGTAATGCAGTTTTACATAGCACAATTACGGAAAACACTGGACGTTACGGTGATTAGCCTTCATCAGCAAACGAATATATGCACAAAACACAACGTATAATCACGGGGAAACATTACAGTGACTACACTGAGGCACGAGAACGGGATGAGAAGAATAGAAAGATGATAACATGAGAACAATGAAGAAACAATGGGGGAGGGAGAGAGATTGAAAAATTGCTACTTATCTCAGAATCCTAGGCTGTGATACTAACATTATATGTTGCGTTTTGTGTATGTATTACTGTTTGATGATGAAGGTTGGTGGCCGCGACATCCTGTGTTTTCCGTAATTGTGTTCTGTAAAGCTGCATTGGGGCTGCACTGAAAGCTGCACAGTAACGTCCTATGTTTTCAAAACACAGCGGTGACAGATTTGGCAGCAGATCGTGTCGCGCTGGTTTTAACGTGTTGGTATGGGAGCCGGTCGTTCAGAAAGCAATGGTAAACGTTTTTCTTTTCGCATATCATATTTACAGGACATCTCTGTCAACACAAACATTTTACCACTGTTGTTGATTTATTGGCAAGATTACGCTCAGTATTTTGCCATTGCTTTCTGGGCGACCGGCTCACATACCTCCGTAAGTAACCAAATCGACGCGATCCGCCGCCGAATCTCTGCGTTACCCTACGTGGATATACGGGATTACGGAGAAAGTCAATAACTGCTTGGCCAGGGAGACCTCCTAATGGCAAACTACTGAACGTAAAACTTGCAAAGACATCAAGAACGGTTGTAAAATGCTTGTGTTGACTGCAACATCCTGTAAAGGAAATGCAACTTAAAAAAAAAAAATCTGCATTACTTGGTACAATTTTATATGATCTATTTCATGAGTGCCTATCAATACCTGCGGTATTTCTTTTTAACCGTAGCCAGACGCGCAGTCAGTTGACAATGTATTGCCTCAGTACCCCAAACTGCAGACCTCTGACAGAGAGATGCAGAACAGGACAAGTTAATTGCACAGACCCGTCAAGCGATGCTTTCAGTTGTCCGATTAAGTGAATCAGACGGTCAGACACGGCAAAACAGTCGAGCCTGGTCGTGTTAATGACATTGACAGATCTGAACGGAGCTATCCCCAACCCGGCCGCCATGCGAATCTCCAAACGGTTTATCCTTAACACGAAGGACCCCCCTGTGTCGCTCCCGGCGGACTGATCATTGTCAAGACAGGGGAAATAATTCGAACGTGATCAAACAGCATTTCCGCTCAGATGTCACATCGATAGGTTGTAATGACTATCGAAGGTCTCCTTTCAAGGACGTTGCCAGCAAAAAATAAAATCCTTTTCCACAGCTTTTGACGCAGTTGCTAATTATTGGGCACAGGGGTTTGAATCATTGAAAACGGAGCAAGAGAGAATAACGTAAAGGGAGAGGAGAAGTGAAACCAAATTGATAGAAATAAAAAGGGAGACGTGATTTTGTAACTAGCTCGCCCGCATACACGCCCCCCCCCCCCCACACTTTTTCCTAAGCGAAGTTATCTCTCTCTGCGAGCGCGCGTGAGTGTGTATGTGCGTGAGATTAATGAGGTAATCTGCGCTTTGTTTGTATCCTCTCTGCTTTATTTTTAGAACGTCAAACATCTGGTGTCCCACTTTCTCGAGTCAATGACATTCAATGCCAGACTGTTAGCAATTGTGATTTCAAGCGGAAAGACGATCTTAGGAATATGAACTGGTTTTAAATCGATTTAATATGTGGATATGTCAACAGGTTCAAGTCTACTGCTGCTTTCTGTGGATTTATTATTATTATTATTATTATTATTATTATTATTATTATTAGAAGAAGAAGAAGAAGAAGAAGAAGAAGAAGAAGAAGAAGAAGAAGAAGAAGAAGAAGAAGAAGAAGAGGGTGAAGAAGAGGACGAGGACGAGAAGAAGAAGAGGACGCGGATTTATTTACATTGGTGTCTGAAGGTTTATAAAGAAGAAGAAGAAGAAGAAGAAGAAGAAGAAGAAGAAGAAGAAGAAGAAGAAGAAGAAGAAGAAAGGAAGAAGAAGAGTAAGAAGGAGAGGATGAAGAAGTGGAATAATAATAATAATAATAATAATAATAATAATAATAATAATAATAAGAAGAAGAAGAAGAAGAAGAAGAAGAAGAAGAAGAAGAAGAAGAAGAAGAAGAAGAAGAAGAAGAAGAAGATGGTGAAGAAGAGGACGAGGACGAGAAGAAGAAGAGGACGCGGAATTATTTACTTTGGTGTCTGAAGGTGTATGAAGAAGAAGAAGAAGAAGAAGAAGAAGAAGAAGAAGAAGAAGAAGAAGAAGAAGAAGAAGAAGAAAGGAAGAAGAGGAAGAAGAGGAAGAAGAAGAGTAAGAAAAAGAGGAAGAAGAAATAAAGGAAGAAGAAGAAGAGGAAGAAGGAAGAGAGGAAGAAGACGAGGAAGTAGAAATAAAGGAAGAAGAAGAGAAGGAGGAGGAGGAGGAAGAAGAAGAAGAAGAAGAAGAAGAAGAAGAAGAAGAAGAAGAAGAAGAAGAAGAAGAAGAAGAAGAAGAAGAAGAAGATGAAGAAGAAGAAGAAGAAGAAGAAGAAGAAGAAGAAGAAGAAGAAGAAGAAGAAGAAGAAGAAGAAGAAGAAGAAGAAGAAGAAAGGAAGAAGAGGAAGAAGAGTAAGAAAAAGAGGAAGAAGAAATAAAGGAAGAAGAAGAAGAAGAAGAAGGAAGAAGAAGAAGAAGAAGAAGAAGAAGAAGAAGAAGAAGAAGAAGAAGAAGAAGAAGAAGAAGAAGAAGAAGAAAAAGAGGAAGAAGAAATAAAGGAAGAAGAAGAAGGAAGAAGAGGAAGAAGACGAGGAAGTAGAAATAAAGGAAGAAGAAGAGAAGGAGGAGGAGGAGGAGGAGGAAGAAGAAGAAGAAGAAGAAGAAGAAGAAGAAGAAGAAGAAGAAGAAGAAGAAGAAGAAGTAGAAGAAACTCGTTATTTCATCATAATGATTGTGTTGAACAATAGACATCTATGCACTTAGGATAAACCCAAGAGAACTCAGTGTCTGCCATGAGAAGTCGCAGAATGTAAGCGTTGATTGCCATATTGCCAGCTGGTCAGGCAATTTGCTTATTTAAAATCCATCGCAAATAACAATGACCTATTTTAATTGTTGAAGCATTCATAACAACCAAAAGCCCACTGTTATAGCACTGAGGAGCAATGCTGGTATGTCAATCAATCAGGTGCCATCTCTACAATGAAGGTTGGATGCAATGGATCTCCAACACTATCGGTCTCTCGCCCTGACTGTACATTATGTCAGATTGCTGTTCGTCCATCTCTTGGTGTTGTCTTCCCACTTGTATCGTTGTCTACCTCTTGCTCGCTTACCTCCAACCTTACCCTAGCAGGTGCTAGGCGCAAATTGAAAGCTGTTGTTGCTGCTGCTGTTGTTGTTACTGTTGTTGATGCTATTTTCGATGCCAAAATTGCTGAATTGTTTACTCTAAGCAGCCCAGTGCCATCATTAAGAAGGCGCAGGTCGTCTGTAGCTCTAACAGGGACCCCCATATGGGGTCTGTGTAACTGTTGGAGGTGACTATAGTAGTTTCTCTCTGACGTTTGAAAGTACAGGGCATTTGGAAAGAAGGTGGTCAATGGTTTCATAATGGTGAAAACACTAGGAATGCTAATCTGGTAAAAAATGCACGCTAAAGTCGGATGTGTTGGCCTAAGGGTTTCGGCCCAAGGGTGCCTAACCAGACACACCGCAATTACGTCTGAAAAAACACTCCGGGTGAACGCCGAAGAAGAAGAAGAATGGTGAAAACAATGTCAACGCAGGGGTGAAAGTCACGGATTCATTGGTTCAGATGGCTGTTGAATCTACTTTGCCCTGTTCGCAGCTGGAAAATTAGGTTTTCATTTTTTCTGCTAATACCATTAACGTTGTCATTGACTATTGGTTGAGATATTTCATTAACAAAAAGTTCGGCTTGTTTCCATTTCCTGTCTGTTAAGCGAGTCTGCTCTTGTGTTGTTTCTGAGTATCTGTAGGACTGTTCACATACTTCAAGATTTAAAACTAACTTGACATGACGATTATAAGTAGCTAAGGTAAATGTAATGTAAACAGTTAGGGGAATGTTTGTTATAATAGTAGACAGACTAGACAGTTATATGGATAGGTAGGTAAATGGATAGATCGATAGATGGATACATACATATTGTGCACAAAGCACGAATTCCGCAGCTCCAGCGACGACATAGGTCAACTAAACATATAAACACATCAGACCGTAATGTTGTGTCTAGTATAGTCACGAATATTTAAAGAAGATAAATTATTGGTCGGTTCCAATGTTGTACATGTATACACATAAATATCACTTGAGGAATCCTTTGAGGCCACTAAGTTATTTCTGAGGGATATCATCAGCAGAGTTGATTCAGAACACAAAAGACCGAGATCTGCGGAGAGACATGAACACCTACGCCAGCTGACAGGGCACTTGATGATGATGATGATGATGATGATGATGATGATGAACTGAAGGACTTAGCCCGGAACGAACCCACAACCTTCGGGGCGCGAGGCAAGCGCGGGAACGAGTTCGCCGCGGAGACTCCCTAGGTGGGAGGGAGGTAGCCACTGAAAAATCACGACGCATTTCTTTCAATGAGGATACATACAAAGTAGATATGGCCAATGGGGAATGCAGCTTTCTTTAGCGTGCTGTGACCACATATAGAAAGTCCGAGAACACGTAACCCGATGGTTGAAACTTAAAGAAAAGAGCCAATCTCAAATTACACTTTGTGTGCAGCGTAAAGAGTGAATTAAATTATGGTTACGACCGCCTCCCTCCCACCCCAACTCAGCTTTCAGAAACCATACAATGATTAGCTGCATATTTCACAGCATGTTGACATTGCCGCAAAATCGCTCCCCTTTCATTTAGTCGCTGTTGCCAAGCCATCATAGACACGACCGGATGCTCATCTTCAAGGTCGCGTGGCTGGAGTGGCGGTAATCTCCTACCACGTGAGCAGCCACACTGGGCAATGCACTCCCGACTGCTATTAGACCTTGTCGGATCGTTTGACCGTGGCATGCACCGGAAGTACTTGCGGCAACCACGGGAAAATATTGATGCGACACTTGGTCGCGAATTCACGAATGGAGGACGGGATCTGAATTAATAACCCCTGTAGGAGAAGTGATAATGTTACAAGAGCTAAGCGAAATTCTTGACAAAAGAAAAATTGATTTATTTAGTTGTTTCGAGATTTGAGGTTTGAAGATTGAGCATAACCCACTGCTCGCGATCAGCGTTGCCAGTTGTGAGTTGGCTCAATCTTCAAACAAAAGAAAAGGTAAAGGATACCTTAAATTCAGAATATTCGGACGCAGTCAACGAATTTGCTCAAATGTGTAAAAAGGAAGGTGCGGAAAATAAAATCTTAATTCGAGGTAACATAGGCATAAGTCATTCATTGGCACCTTGCCGTCTTGACAGACGATAGTTTGTAAGGGATGGAGCTATTGCCTCTCCATAGCACAAAGCCTGTGCTAAAATATAGAGATCATGTGTTGCCCATGCAGCATGATCCCTCTCTCGGCCTGCCTAGTTCACTCCAGAGGAAAGGTAACGCCTCTACATCTGGGACAAGACAAGCTGCAGAGGCTGCCGGATCAGCAAAGCAACGCTCTACTTGTCCGCCTGTCGGAGCTTCGATCCTAGACCAGCCGCCAACCAAGGCTTAGGGCCTGGTCTACCCTGCCATGACACTTTGTCTTTAGGTTGCATTTCCTCGCACCAGGGTAAGGCTTGTACCCTCCCAATTGCGCTCTTCCGCCCGAAGCCGTTGGCACAATGTGGGGTGTCGGGTTTGGTAAGCGCCGCCCAACGTTCGGCGCTAACAGAAAGCAGGTAGTACCGTCTTCTGTTATACGGTAACTCAGTCATATCTGACTAAGACCTGACACAAATAGGCATAAGTAAGTCATGGAAAATTAGAGGGCAAATTGAGAATTATATGGAAGCTGTGAAGATGGGGTTTTATAGAAGAATGAAAGAGAACGGCGTGGGGATGGATGGAGAGAAATAGTTATGAAGATATCTTGAAAGAAATTAATTTACAAAATTAACTGGTTACTCGCATCAAAAGAAGATAGTTCACGTTTTCGGGGCATGCCATGAGAAGGGGAAGCTGGAGTATGTCGTCACAACAAGAGGGCTGGAGGGGAAGAGAAACAGGGGAAGACCAGGAGAGAAGAGGCTGGACAGTTTTATATCATGGGGCGGAGTGACATCAGTATCAGCAATGATTGGCAGTACACGAGATAGAAGTCTGTGGACAGACATGATCACCAACGCCACACGGCATGGACTGTAAGAAGATGGCAGTACACGAGATAGAAGGCTGTGGGCAGACATGATCACCAACGCCACACGGCATGGACTGTAAGAAGATTGGCAGTACACGAGATAGAAGGCTGTGGGCAGACATGATCACCAACGCCACACGGCATGGACTGTAAGAAGATTGGCAGTACACGAGATAGAAGGCTGTGGGCAGACATGATCACCAACGCCACACGGCATGGACTGTAAGAAGATTGGCAGTACACGAGATAGAAGACTGTGGACAGACATGATCACCTACGCCCCATGGCATGGACTGTAAGAAGATTGGCAGTACACGAGATAGAAGGCTGTGGACAGACATGATCACCTACGCCCCATGGCATGGACTGTAAGAAGATTGGCAGTACACGAGATAGAAGGCTGTGGACAGACATGATCACCAACGCCCCATGGCATGGACTGTAAGAAGATGACGATAGGCAAGAACACACTTACAGGGGAGGAAGCGTTTAAGGAACACAGGTCATAAAACTGTCAGTTTATAATCATCGTTGATCAATCAAGATGAAAGTTTTGTTGTTGTTGTTGATGTTGTTATTGTTGTTGCTATTGCTGTTGTTAATATTCATCATCGTCATTATCATTGCCTGTTCCTTCTCCACCTTCTTCTTCTTCTTCTTCTTCTTCTTCTTCTTCTTCTTCTTCTTCTTCTTCTTCTTCTTCTTCTTCTTCTTCTTCTTCTTCTTCTTCTTCTTCTTCTTCTTCTTCTCCTACTACTACTACTACTACTACTACTACTACTACTACTACTACTACTACTACTACTACTACTACTACTACTACAACTACAACTAATACAACAACTACTGCTACTGCATACTACTACTACTACTACTACTACTACTACTACTACTACTACTACTACTACTACTACTACTACTACTACTGCTGCTGCTGCTGCTACTACTACTACTACTACTACTACTACTACTACTACTACTACTACTACTACTACTACTACTACTACTACTACTACTACTACTACTACAACTACTACTACTACTACTACTACTACTACTACTACTACTACTACTACTATACAACAACAAAATAATAACAACAACTACTACTACTACTACTACTACTACAATCAGTTTCAAGCGAACAAAAGAGTTATCATCATCATTATCATCTTCTTCATCATCATCATCATCATTAAGAGGAATTATTTCTAAATAAAGTATTCGCAATTATCCATGGCACGTCAAGAGAATTTCAAAGAAAAGACAAACAAACTGGCACTCAACTAGCGAACGAAAGAAGAAGTAGAAGGCACACAAATGCTACGAAAAATTAATTTTCTTTTACAAGCCATACCGTGTGATAAGCACTGTTAAAAATCATGAATGCATTATGAGTGGCCACTGGTCAAGTCAGATTTTTCTTGTGAGATCTGACCAAATATAAAAAGCAAGAGAACACACTATAAATTGGAGTCGCTAAGAAAAGAAAGAAAAAAAAAACACACACACACACACGGACAAACACACCTGCACACACACATTGTGCACATTTATGATCAAGAAATGACTTTCTTGTACTTCACTTGTCACACGTTTCTCCAGCATATCTTCCGTAAATCGTTTTATCATTAATTATTCTCAAGCTATCTGATGGGTCTCATATTCTCATATAATATTCCCAACATATCTTATGAGACTAAGTTGATTATACATTCCCTAGCGATCTTAGTAACTCATTATCTATTGCGTTATTCCCTAGCTATCTCCCGTCACTCAATTTCTCACATACCCGACTTATCTCCCGTAGCACATTTTCTCATACATTAATCCCATCCTCTGTTCCGTAATTCATTTTTTCTTTTCATTATTCCCAAGCTTATCGCCCGTAACTCATTTTCTCATACATTATTCCCAACCTATCTCCCGTAACTCCTCTCATCCATTGTTTTCAATCCGAAAGCGTCTGTCACACACTTCTCCATCCTTCTCACTTTCAAATCTGCAGCCATCTGACGAGGATTTGTGCTGTCAAGCGAAATCAAAAGCTTGATTATAATTGCTCGTGATAGCCTCTTCTGACTTCCTTTAGCGCGAGGATCGAGGCAATTTTCTGCAATTTTCCCGGCATTCTACAGCGTCTAATGATGCCGGCCTCACTCCATAATTGGCTGCAGTTGAAACGATACTATCCCCAGTGAATGACGAACAGGGAGAAGCCAGGACGGAACAGAGTCTAGATACGTAAACAGTTAGGTAGAAGTAGTTCCATAGACGATACTGTTCTTGAGGTGTGAAGTTTCAGGACTTCACACATACTAGGCTATGACTTATAAGGTGGGGTTGGTGGTCAATCCCATTGATCATTGCCTTTACTTTTTATACAATTTTCAGACAGGTTTAAAAATTCAAAACAATGTTTTCCCCTAGTGAATTTGAATATCGAAGACATAAACAATAGATTGCACGATTGATCGCCTGGGATATTTCGCTGCATCTCTTCAGGTACATATTGCAAGTCAGACAACATAAACTAAAACAATAAGATGAATCCTTCAGGCCGAGATTTATAACGCACATATTTAAGCAGCAGCTTAAATAATTGTCTACAATTACAGTCGTAGTCAATTCCCGTTACTGTATTGTATGTGTTATATATTTCAACTTGAAGTATTTATCTTATTGCTTTAGTTTATGTTGTGTAATTTCTGCAGTATGTACCGGATGAGATGCGGCTATATATGCCAGGCAGTAAGTAGTGCAATCTATTGTTTATGTCTTCGTTACTCCAATTATGCAAATTTCCTGCCAGATATTTCTTCGAGGCTGCGTCGGAAGACAATAGAACTGCCTCTGTTGGGAATCGAACCTTGACAACTGTCGTGGCAGGCAAGCGCATAACACCACAGCTGTTAGCACACATATGCCCAACGATGCACGCATGCATACCCACACACACACACACACACACACACACACACAGAATGAAAAACACAGAGAATGACACACACTCACACACACACACACACACACACACAGATACACACGCACGCATTTACACAAACACTCACGCAGTCATACACCAACACAATCATCCAACCACACACACACATCCACATACACATCCACACACACACACACACACACACACATCCACACATACGTTTACACAAACACTCACGCAGTCATACACCCACACAATCACCCACTCATACACACACACATTTCCTCATACTCAAACACCCATTCACAATCACAAACCAGTTAACAAACATTAACTATTACACATTACAAACTTTCCTGCCTGCCTGCCTGCCTGCCTGTCTGTCTGTCTGTCTGTCTGTCTGTCTGTATGTCTGTCGCCAATATATGCTAATTCATAAACGCGCACGCTAACACACACACACACACACACACACACACACACACACACACACACACACACTCCTTCACACAATCGCTCACAATAACATACACAATCTTAAACACATTCGCTCACACGCATATACACTAACAGCTGTTATGAACATTCACACAATGACATAATAACATGTCATGATACATTGATACATATACATATCTACATCTTAAAGTATGTTAATTCCACTGCAATATGATAATACTAGCTTCAATCAAGCACACATATAATCAGCGAGAAGTATGTTGTGAGAAAGCAGACAGACGGATGCACGGATGGACGGACGGACGGATGGTGATCGATGGATGGATGGAGTGTTACAGACAACAAATATAAATTAAAATAAATACGTAATACACATTATTATTGAATGTAATGATAGTGAAAAAATATTAATTAAAATCAGTAATACATATTAATGTATATAATGATACTACACGTCGCCTGATCTCTTGGGTACTGAGATCAGACAGTTAGCCCTCTCGGATAAGGACGAAAATTAGGAGGCTCCGTGTGGAAGTTACGCACGCTAAAAATCCCTCGGCAGTTGGCAGGCCTTTAGGCCACACAAATGGCAAAATTTTTAGGAAAGAACATCTGTCCATGGGTAGACAGAGCTCGTTACCTTGGATGGAATCTGTCTAGAGGAAGCAAATCTTTCAAACATGACTGCCGATACACAGACACACCGACCATCGAGGTGCTGTTTGTTTGTTGGTACTGCTGTTTGTTTGTTGGTACTGCTATTTGTTTGCGCAGGTCGGCCTGCCGAAACGCCGCACGCACCAGGTGGAGAAGGTGGAGGAACAGATTGAGAACCCATATGTGGAAAGAATGAGATTGCAGGGGTTCTGGAAGAATCTCAAAACTGAGAGGGAAGACCAGGAGACCTTTTAATCAGATAGCGGTGGGAACGATATGACTCTTCGCTGGCTGTTGAACGAGGGGACGGAGCACGTATGGGAATGTCCTGAGTGCAGTGATGTCGGTTCTTAAGTCAACTCAACTCAACTCAACTCAACTAACTAACTAACTAACTAACTAACTAACTAACTGACTGACTGACTGACTGACTGACTGACTGACTGACTAACTAACTAACTAACTAACTAACTACCTAACTAACTAACTAGATGTGTCGTCACTACTCTCTAATGATGAACGAAGAAGAAGATACATATTATTAAATAATTCTCAAGCATAACATATTACCACGCCATCGTTTGAAAAAAAAAATGAATATTGCAATTGCATCATTTTGAGTAATATTTGAATCGCTAATAAAGACAGAACTTTAGACAACCCACATTCCCGACCCCTTTTCCTTTAAAAATGTGAATTGGAATCGACGAAATAAACCCCTAGATGCAACATATATTTACTCTCAGTGGGCAAGCCTGGGTTATACTTATGTTTAATGATAACTGTGTTTCTGTATACTTTTTTAAACGTGACTTCGAGTCGATGGAGGTCCCGAGATGCGCCTTGCTTCTTCTATTTTCCCATGGAAATAGTTGTGTAAATGCAGAACTAGGCAACTGTACTCCATAAATTGAACACGTCACGCACAAAAATCATGGCTAACGTGCTATTTTAATCGGTCGTTGCTGTTGATGAAAATTGACGTCTGTTACTTCATGTGAGAACAAGAAAGTTAGAACAAACGGACAAACTTACTAACGAACGAACTTGATTTTCAAACGGTCGGGAATTAGGGCATGTATAGGGAAAAACAATAATTGGTGTGACCATGGATCTTAGTGCGCTTGGGCTTAAATTGCCAGTGCGCTAACGGCGGGGAAGGGGAATCAACCCATATACCGGTCGACTGGACTTCAGTGTTGACTTGTCGTTCGGACAGCAATGGCAAACTACTGACTATAAAGTTGCCCAGAAAATCAACAAGCGGTTGGGGTTGATGACAACGTCCTGCAACAATGTTAGCCAGGGTCTGTGGGGAAAGGATAGCGAACGCGATCCTGCATACCGCGCTCGAGATCAGCTGTGAAAGCAGGTCGCCTTGTGTTGATTTTTAGTAATGGTATGAGCGTCGGTCGTTCAGAAAGGAATGGCAAACTACTGAACGTACATTTGACTAGTAGATAATAAACAGCCAAATAATGCTGGGGCTGAATGAGAAGCCCTGTAAAGAACACGCAACTAACTTTATAGGGAAGGACAATGTGGGTTTGTAGAAGGCAGGGGTACAACAAATGTTGCTGAGAACATTAATGAGTGTTCGATAGAAGTAAATAAAGACCAACATCTTTGCTTCATTGACTACACACAGATTTTTGATAAAGTAAGACACGCTGGCCGGCTTCCTGGCCTAGGGGTTAGCGACTTTTCTCCGTAATCTCGTATACTCTCGTAAGTAACGTGTCGACGGTGAGAATCAGCAGTGGTTCGAATCGCGTCGGTAACTTACGGGGTATGTGAGCCGGCCGCTCAGAAAGCAATGGCAAACTACTGAGCGTAATCTTGCCAAGAAATCAACAATCTGCTGAAAGATGCTGATGTTGACAGCGATGTCCTGTAAAGGATATGCAAACATTTTTAAGACACGCCGATTTACAAACTCATGTGAAAGACCTTAGACTAATTTTTTTTTAAACATATTGGAAGCAACAAGCTGCTATATAAAAAAAAAAATTGATAATCAAGTAGATCAAATCAGCCTGTTGTGAGAGGTGTGCGACATGTAGATATTATGTCTCCAGAAGTTCGTTTCAAATACGGTGAATTTTTTTTCTAATGTTTCATATCCCTTACAGGACGTTGCAGTCAACACCAGCATTTTTCAGCTGCTGGTGACGTACTAGGCAAGTTTTACGTTCAGTAGTTTGCCATACCCTGAATCGCAGTGCGGATTTAGACCCAACAGGTCCACCATCGATATGATTTTCTCACTCCGGCAGCTCCAAGAGAAATGCAGAGAACAGAGGAAGCCATTATATATTGCCTTCATCGACCTCACAAAGGCATTTGACCTCGTGAGCAGAAGCGGCCTTTTAAAGGTCCTTGAAAAGGTTGGATGTCCACCCACCCTTCTTAGCCTCGTGAAATCATTCCACGAAAACATGCAGGGGACCATTTTATTTGACGGCTCAACATCCCAGTCATTCAGCATCAGCAGCGGAGTAAAGCAGGACTGCGTGCTTGCTCCTACACTCTTTGGTATCTTCTTCGCTGTTCTCTTAAGGCAAGCATTTGGGACTGCCACTGAAGGCATATACCTCCACACAAGATCTGATGGCAAACTTTTTAACCCATCATGACTCAAGGCAAAGACCAAACTAAGATCAAGATGCGTAAGAGAACTACTTTTTGCAGATGATGCAGGACTGACTACTCATACAGCAGAAGATCTCCAAAGGCTCATAGATCGTTTTGCAGCCGCCTGCAAAGACTTTGGGCTCACCATTAGCCTAAATAAAACACAGGTGATGGAACAAGATGCTGGTGCGCCTCCGTCAAACAAAATTTCTAATTACGAATTGAAGGTCGTCCACGAGTTTGTGTATTTGGGGTCGACAATATCAGATAATCTTTCATTAGAGACAGAAATCGACAGACGCATTGGAAAGGCAGCCACAACATTTTCCTGGCTAGCTAAAAGAGTTTGGGAGAATAATAGACTAACAGAGCGTACAAAAGCTCAAGTATATAAAGCTTGTGTTGTTAGCACACTACTCTATGGGTTTGAATCCTGGACCCTGTACTCAAGACAGGAAAGGAAGTTGAATTCCTTCCACATAAGATGTCTGAGACGTATCCTGGGCATAACACGGAAAGACCACATTACAAACAAACATGTGCTTGAAAGAGCAGATATTACCACAGTGCACTCCCTCCTCAAGCAGAGACGCTTCCGGTGGCTGGGCCACGTATCTCGAATGGAGGACGAACGTATTCCCAAAGATCTCCTATACGGAGAACTAGCCACAGGAAAGAGGCCAACCGGAAGACCCCAAATGCGATATAGGGATGTGTGTAAACAAGATATGAAAACCCTTGGAATAGATACAGACACGTGGGAAAGAGTTGCAACAAACAGATGCTCCTGGAGAAGAGATGTACGAAACGGACTGGTGCTCTTTGAGCGCAATCTGATCCAACAAACTGAGGATAGGCGGCACAGGCTTAAAACGCAGTCACTTACTGCGGGACTTGCCTCGTCTTACAGATGCGGAAACTGTGACAGGGATTGTCATTCTCGAATTGGACTATACAGTCACCAGCGGTGCTGCCAGGCACCTCCCAAGCGGCACAACTCTATAGTCCTTCAGGACTGAAAGAGGCCTACTACTACAACTAGTTTGCCATGATACTTCCGATACAAATAAATAGTGACGACGTGACGCGTTTATTCTTCGGAGAAGCTGCTTAGTGTTTTGCGCTGTTTAGTGTTTTGCGCTGTTTAGTGTTTTACGCTGTTTAGTGTTTTCCTGTGGATTATGTGGTGTCATTTCGTATTCGTTTATTGGAAGTGTTCAAAAGAAGCCACGGAAGGCAGGTGGTGTATGAAACTTTATGGGCAGCCGACAGATATTTGTTGGTTATGGTCTCAAGTTTCGCGACGGTCATCAGGCCAGTATGGTCACTGCCATAAAGGAAAGCAACGGCAAACTACCTCTTTAAAAGTGCCTAGTACATTATGGTTCGCCTAAAGACTGAAAAGAGAAACCTGGACCAATGCAGCAGTCTTTGCCCAGGATGTCTATGAAGGTTTCCACTCAGGCACTGAAACCGTTGCTGCAGCGATTGATCTTGAGGACGCATACAACAGAGTACCACTGGATTTTTTAATGTTTCAGCTTCTCGAACTAAACGTAAGTCCATTCCTCCTTAGTTGGATCGCTGCAGCCCTCTTCCAACGGAAAGTATTTTTTAGATGTGGCAGTTGGACTTCGGAACCAACAACAATATATCCTGGCCTACCACAGGGATCACCATTATCTCCGGTACTGTTCAACGCCTACACAGTGAGAATCACCAGTGAGCAGATCACTGGACCTGGCAGGACATTGTCATATGCCGATGATGTTTTAGTGTATCGTCAGGGGAAGGATAGAGAGGAGGTTGCTGTGGAACTACAAACCGAACTCAATCGCATAAGTACTTGGTGTGATGAAGCGGGGGCAATGGTCAACCCAACAAAGGCAACAGTGACTTGGTTCTCTTTGAATAATCATATTGTCAACACTCCAACACCAACTGTAATGCTGTGTTCAGAGACGGTGGAAAGAACGCAGGCAATGAATTACTTGGGGATACGGTTTGATCGAAGCCTTGCTTATAATGTGCACATAGACCAGGTGATAACAAAGGCCAAGCGGGGTTTGGCAGCGATGCGGGTGATGGCGGCAGCAAACTGTGAGCAGCGCCATCTATGTCTTCTGTACGAGGGGTTGGTCATGTCTGTTTTGGAGTATGCAATGGCAATCCTGACTCTCAGCCATAAGCAGATAGAAAGGATGGAAAGGATACAGAATGAAGCTATGCGCATTATTCTTGGATGTACAAGAGATACAGCATGCAGGGCGATGCGCTACCTTCTTGGGTTTCCAACCATTGAAGAGAGAATACAAGATTGCAGGGCACGCGCCTACCTCAGAATTAACGCAAACACACAACATCCACTGCATAGTGAAATTAGGAAGGTGAAGGGCAGCAGGTTAAAAAGAGGACGGTCGTGGATGGGTCAAGCCGAAGACATTCTTCAACAGGTGTGTTCACTTGAGGACTTAGAACCTGGCGAGGAGTGGGTGCAAGTGCCAACAGACTTCTGCACATCCTTTTCAGTTTGCATCCAACTTGACAGAAAATGCAGACAAGAAAATCCGGCTGCTGTTGAGGCTGAAGTACAAGCGTTGATTTTCGAGAATTCGCTAGACGGTGACGCGGTCATCTACACAGATGGGTCGGTCGTCCGACATGTGAGAAGCTCATGGGCCTTTACAGCTCGGGCCGGAGGGAGAATTGTGAAGGAGGACTCTGGTGCTTTTACTGAAACCACAAGTAGCCTGACCATTGAAGTCATGGCAGTAAGTAAATCAATAACATGGCTCGAGACACAGACATTCACTAGGGCTTGTTTCCTTAGCGACTCAATGAACATGATCAAGAGGATAGAGGAGGGGTCGATCCGAAGAGAATGGTTGCTGCCTCTGGGGCGGTCTCGACTGGCAAAGATTAGTTTCATCTTCGTGCCAGGGCATGCGGGAGTACAAGGAAATGAGCGGGCTGACAAGCTCGCAGGTGAGGCTACTGTGGAGGGCGGACGCGCCATGGACCAGGCCGACATTCTGAATGCTCTACGAGAAGTAAGACTTTTGCGAGAACCAAGTGATGACTGTGAATCTACAACAATGGCCAGACTGCGAGAGCAGCAAATTAAAAGAGGTGTGGCCAAACAAGAACACTACGCAGGAAGCCAAAGAAGATTGATAAACCAACACAGAACTGGCGTCGTTAGCCGCTACACGCTGCGGGATTTGCTGAGGAGGGGATCCGAGCACTTATGGACTGAATGGTTCGATGTGCAATGAGGATGATCTGTCGACTAACTAACTAACTAACTAAAGACTGATCATCGCAAGACAAGGACATAGACATTAAAATTAGCAACATGGAATGTTAGGACGTTAAACGACGACGAAAAATTAGAGAACATAACACAAGAAGTAGAAAGAGAATAAATTAATATTTTAGAGATGTGCGAAACGAGATGGATAGGAGCAGGCATCAAGATAAATGATTTTAAGATTATTTATTCTGGAGGTGAATATCGACAAAGGGAAGTGGCAATTATTTTGGACAAACATCGAAATCTGTTCAAGGATATTGGGCCGTGTCGGACAGAGTTCTACTAGTTAAATTAAGTGGCAGGCCTTTTAACATAAATGTTATCCAAGTATATGCCCCAACAGGAGAATCCAGTGAAGACAGTGTTGAGGAATTTTTATAATGACATAGAGGCTGCCTTAAAGAAATGTAAAAATTCAGAAATAAAAATCATTATAGGGGACTTCAATGCAAAAGTAGGAAATCAAGGTGATAGATACACAGTAGGAAACTATGGTTTAGGAGAGAGAAATGAAAGAGGATACAGACTCGTAGAGTGGGCAAAAGAACAGGAAATGATTGTAGGAAACACCTGGTTTAAGCTACACCACAGAAGATTATGGACATGGAGGAGTCCTGATAACAGGATTAGAAACCAGATTGACTATATTCTGATTAGCAGAAGATTTAGAAACGCGTTAACTATAGCAAAAACAGTTCCCAGTGCTGATTGTTATAGTGACCACAGATTACTTACAGGAACATTGAGGATAAAGTTGAAGAAAGTTAAGTATATAACAGAAAAACTAAATATGATTTGGGTACATTGAGTAATGACAAGGAAATACAAAACAAACTGAGCATATAAGTACAGAACAGATTTGATATATTGTCTGATCTAGAGATCCTATCCCAGGATGTGGATGATCAATGGGAAATGTTGAAGTATTCAATCAGTTTGCCTGCAGAAACAACTATTCCAAAATTAAAGAAGGGGGGTCGTAGGAAATGGATGACTGAAGACATTTTACACCTAATGGAAACAAGAAGACTCAACAAAAATAATTCTGTCAAATATGAAGAAATCCACAGACAAGTCATAATATTATGAAAAGAGGCAAAAGAAGCATGGCTTGAGGTAAAGTGCTTAGAAATTTAAAAACAACACAACAGTCAAAATATCAAATTAGTGCACAAAGGAATTCAGGACCTTACTAATAAAAGAACAAGTACATCAACAGGCTGTCTAAAAACTAAAGATTGCAAAATCATAATAGAAAAAGATCAGATTATACATTTATGGACAGATTATGTGAAAAACCTTTATGAGGATAACAGAGAGGAACAGTATGATACTAGATTTAATAATGAAGGACCACCAATTTTGAAGATGGAGGTTCGAAATATTCTTAAGCATATGAAAGTTGGCAAGGCCCTCGGTGCGATAATATCACAGCAGAAATGATTATAGCTTTAGAAAAATATGGACTAGATCAAATCACCAGACTGCTGAACACATTATATGATACTGGAGATATACCTTCTGAATTATGTAACTCTGTATTTATTGCAATCCCAAAGAAATCAGCAGCCTTGGAATGTGATCAACATAGAACAATTAGTATAATGAGTCACATCACAAAGATTTTGCTACGAATTATCATGCAAAGAGTGAGGAAGAAATTACAACCTGAAATAGGGGAAGAACAATGTGGGTTTGTAGAATGAAAGGGTACAGTAAATGCTGTGTATATGCTGCAAACAGTTATTGAACGTGCTATAGAAGTAAACAAGGATATACATCTTTGCTTTATTGACTACACTAAAGCTTTTGATAGAGTTAGACATGTCAACATGGTGGATATGCTTGCAGATCTACAAATTGATGGGAAAGACATTAGACTTATAAAAAAACATATATTGGAAACAACAAGCTGCCATTAGGATTGAAAATGAAGTGGGACAATATCAGCCTATTAAGACAGGTGTTAAGCAGGGATGTGTAATGACTCCAGATCTTTTTTCCCTGTACAGTAAGAATATTTTCAGAAATGTAGAAGATATAAATGGAATCAGCATTGGAGGACGAAACATCAATAACATTAGATATGCAGATGATACAGCATTGATTGCAGACAATGCGCAGGATCTGCAACAATTTAGTAGATGCGGTTGTTGTACACAGTGAAAAGCTGGGGTTAGAATTCAATTGTAAACAGGCACAAGTTACGGTCGTCACTAGGAAGATCTAAGTACCACAATGTAATATACAAGTAAATGGGAATATTCTTCAACAAGTGAATCGATACAATTATCTCGGAACAGTCATAACATCTGATGGGAGATACCTTGAAGAGATTAGAACAAGAATCGCCATGGCGAAAGTAGCCTTTAGCAAGATGAAAAACATTCTGACCAATAAAAAGATGTGAAAAACGAGTAAAATAGTGTTGAGGGGATACATAGAGACTGTTCTTTTGTATGGATGTGAAACTTGGACAATGAACAGTCAAGCTGAAAAACATCTGATGGCTGCACAAATGTGGTTTCTGAGGAAAATGCAAAGAATACCAGGGACAGATAGAAAAACCAATGACCAAGTACTACAGGAGACAAATGAAACTCGTAAATTGATTAGAGAAATTAGACGTAGATAGTCAAAATGTTTTGGACATGTTATGAGAAGAAATGGATTGGAGAACTTAGTGACAACTGGCAAGATCGAAGGGAACAGACCAAGAGGAAGACCGAGAGGAAAATACCTGGATGGCTTGGCCACATGGCATGGACGAGACAGAAACACTGAGCTGATCCACGACTCTTGGTGATCGAGTGAAATGGCGAGTCATGACCGCCCACGCTTTCCGGCATGGCACATTATATATATATACGAAAAGAGACAGACTGGACAGACTTATGGTCTGACAGTTAGACCTACAGACAGTCGAATGGATAGAACTATGAACAGATAGACAGACCTACGCGAAGAGAAGTTTCAAGTTGGTATGCAGAGAAACCTGCTGGACAGACGTATAAACAGACTGACAGATCTATGAACAGAGGATATCTATGCACAGACAGACATATGATGAACACTTCTAGAAACTTTTCAAACGCTTTAAACAGAAAGTGAAATATTCGCCAGAAAATAACACTAACTCATTTTGCATGTGAGAAAAGTTGATTCCCACACGAACAGGCGAGTGGGCGGGTCCCGACTACAGGAAAATTGCCGAGTTCTTCTCCCGCAGAAATCAGATTTAGCCGGCCTCGGTTCCAAGCTGTGATTGGTCGCCCCAGAAAGGCTGTGGACAACCCTGCAAATCGAGAAGAGAATATTAAAAGCCAGTGATTGTTGACAAGAAAGACAGCTGTTTTGTCGCATTTCAAATAAAATTATTCAGATAATTCTACTTTTACTGGAAATAAACTTCAACACGTAAATGACTACAAATTCTCTAGTTATAGTTTATGGTGACTGGCGTTTGGACAATGCGCTTTCAAAAGACGGGACTGCAAAAACATATTTTGGAGCTTGTCTTTCATTCAAAATTCACCATTTCATAAGCACTTTTCTTTAGGAGGAATACGGTAAGCTTTATTCATGATATTGATTATATTTGTTGTTTCTTCGTTCATTTTCTTAGATATTCATGTTCTCAACTTTGAATATCACATCTGTGTTTTCATTTGCTGTGTTTATGTCTGTTTGATAATCACGCATATGTCCAAATGATCGTGTGTGCTACTAATTTATTCAGCGCCGAAGGATAATATATCGTCAAATGTGACCTTCTATTTGGACGAAGGATAATATATCGCCATACTCGGGTCATCGTGTTATTTGTTTTGTTTCGTGGTATCTTCCGCAATTTTAATGCTCAAATACCGGAAATTTACATTATAATACTTGCTCATTTGATTCTGTACCATGTTTGGTTCAAACCTACTTTTTTGTTTGACACTGAATCGGGTAAGAAGAAATGTTTAGATCAACTCTACATGGCCGCCTTGCGTAAGTTTCTATACAAAGGTATGAGTACCTGTCATGTAGGATGGCCCAGAGGTAGAGATACTAAAGTCTCATGAAAATGGAAACTAGTACAATGTAGGATGGCCCAGAGTTAGAGATACTAAAATCTTATGAAAATGGAAACCAGTACAATGTAGGATGGCCCAGAGTTAGAGATACTAAAATCTTATGAAAATGGAAACCAGTACAAAGTAGGATAGCCCAGAGGTCAAGAGACTAAGGATCATGTTATGGTCACAGTCTCTAAGAAGTACCAGGTCGCGCACTAGTTAGTGAAGGAGGTGAGTGCAGAAGACTGCAGGATCATAGCCAATGAATCGTGTGTAGAATTCCTTGGGAAAAGGAAATGAGAATATAAAACATGCATAACATCCGAATCATGTTTTTATTTTTTAAATTTAAAAGTAAAATGGCAGATTTAAACAATAACAAAACTACTTTATACTGAGTCCATACAAATACACAATAGCTAATAAAGAAGTTAGGAAGCGGTAATGGGCGAAACAATATGGCGCATATATATTCTTCTTCTAGGCACTTTTCTGTAGCATCTAGGTTCAAAATCCTCGATTTTCTTCTTCTATTATTTCGGCACAGTCCATGACTCATATCCGTACATTACCGCGGGAAAGACATCATCACCATCATCATCATCATCATCATCATCATCATCATCATCATCATCATCATCATCATCATCATCATCATCATCATCATCATCATCATCAAGTTCCCCGCCAGATGGCGTAGGCGTTCATGTCTCTCTACATAACTCGATATTTGGTGTTCTAGATCAACTCTGCTGATGATATTCCTTCATTCCACCGTCTAAATCCATGCAGCATTATTTCTCTTTGTCGGCCTTTGCATCCCTTTCCTTTGGTCTTCCCAGTCGTCGCGATGTTTTCCAATGGTCCCCTTCTCATTACATGACAAATGAACGCTGTTTGTCTCTTTCTTATTGTTGTATAAAATGTTCTAGTTTCATTAGCCTGTTTCAGGGAATCGTGGTTAGTTACTCTGGCAGTCCAAGGAATTCGCAACATTCGTCGTAGGAACGACATCTCTGTTGCTTTCCAAGCACTTCCATAATTTGCTCATTTACATTCCAAGATTCACTACCATGCATCAAAACAGGTTCTATATAGCACTTCAGCACTCTATTTCTTACATTCAATTATAGTGACTTATTGCATAAGATACTTTTCTGTTTCTGAAATGCAGCTTTTGCTTGCCCTGTTCTGTTCTTAATCTCTGTTTTACATCTTCCATCGGATGTTATAAATGCCCTTAGGTGCTTAAAATTATCAACTTTGTTAAGAATTTCCCCTTCTATTTCCATTTCACACTTTGGTATCACCGTTTTCTTTAATATCACCATTGTTACCGTTTTCTTGAAATTAAAGGAGTGTTATTTCTTTACACTCTGTGTTACTACAATGTCCAACAATTGTTGTAGATTTTGTGCATTTATATATCACCAATACTGTGTCCTCTGCATAGCGCATATTGTTTATATGATAACATCCGCCTCTTTGATCTCTCTCAGTATTACTATAAAGGGAGAAGAGATCCGGTGACAAAACACATCCCTGTCGTATTCCTAGATTTATTTGTTCATAATTCCCCTGCTTATTTCCAATTTTAATTACTGCTACTTGATTCCAGTAAATATTTTTTTATTATTCTGGGAGCGTGCCCATCAATGTTGATATCGTCCAACATTTTAATTAGTTCATCATGTTTTACTTTATCTTTCCGTGTCTCTATGGATCTTTCTATTAGTGCTCGTAATGTATATAATGCATTGTTTGTACCCGTTCCTTCCACAAATCCATACTGTTCTTCACCAATTTCTATTTTTATTTTCTTTCTTGTTCTTCTCATTATGCACTTTTTAGTAGCAGCTAAGTGACATGGTTTATGATGTTAATCTTACGAAAGTCTTCGCATTCAATTGCTCCTGGTCTTTTTTCTTGGTATGGGTATAAATTCAGATTTCAGCATATCACTTGGTAAATATCCACGGCTTTAAATACCATTAAACATTTTGGTTCATATACTTACTCCAAATGCTCCCAGTACTTCTAATTCTTCTATTGTGATTCCATCTGGCCCAGCTGTTTTTCCTTTCTTCATTTGTTTCATAGCGTCAGCGACTTCATTTAGAATAGGCGAACCTTCTGACTTACTTTCTTCTGTTAATTCTTCCCTTTCTTCATCATATCATTCTCTTATACTGTATACTCATTCCACTTCTTCATTATATAACCTTCTTCCAATACTAACTATGCTGTTTGTGATTTCAAATACCCTGTATTTACTCTTAGTTTTCTTCCTGTAATCTCACTGATTTATCTTTTCATATTTTTTTTTCTATCTTTAATTGAATTTAATCCAATTGTCGTGCACTGCTCGCTTGACCAACTTACTTTTGCCTACACAAATTATCTCTTATTTCTTTATTTATCTTATCATACTCTTGTTTGTCATTTTACTCTTTTTTTTTGTTTGTCCATCAACTTTAAGATTTCTTCAGTCATCCATATTTTCTTAGCTTTTTTGGCTGCTCTCCAGTAATATTTCTTTGATTGTTTCATGAATGGAGTCCCTTAACATTTCATATTGTTCAGTTATACTCTGTATTTTAGCTATACATTGTATGTGACTATTCATGAAATCTTGGGATGTCAATCTGATGATTTCTCCTTGCCTTGTTCATCCACATGGCGTTTTTTTTAACCTCTGCTAAGCTGCAGAATTGTCCACTTATCCGGGTTCTCAAAACTTGTACATAATGAGCGTGTCGGTGTTGTACCGAAAGCAAATAATAAGATTTAACCTCTGCACGTGGTCAGTATATGCCTGACTTCTTTTGGGGTAGTACTCATTGTTGTGGATTATACAGCCAATATATTCTTCAAAGTTTGTGATATTTTCAATTTCTCCATTTGGTATTATGGTTTTCTGGTTGGCAGTTAGTTTTGCCTGTGGAAAAAGTTCAGAAAAATATTTTTATTTTTTAAATTCATACATTGCAGATAAGTGCACATTTCTAGCGAACGAAAAAAAGAAGAATTTAGCAAAGTCCGGCAAAGGGACGAAATACCAGCAGACTGGACAGAAGGGAGTCTCATGAAACAGCCACAGAAATGGGACCACAATAGTGTAAACAGTATAGAGTAATAATGCTATTGTCAGTTCCTGTGGAAATATTAAGCAGGATCATTCTGGAAAGATTAAGAGATGCCACAGACAGACAGCGAAGGGATGAACAGGCAGGTTTCCGTCCAGACAGATCCAGCACAGATCAGACAGATAGTCACATTACATAAACTAACAGAGCAGAGTATGGAAATAGATTCGCCTCCGCATGTAGCGTTTGAGGATAATGAAAAGGCCGGTGACAGCATTGTTAGGGAATCTGCCGAGGCACCATGGGATCACAAGGAAGGTCACTAACTTACAGGAAGCACACAGAAACATGACATGCTGAGATGTTCGTGAGGGAAAACTAAGATACGTTAAAAATAGTAACAGGAGAACGACAATGATGACAAATGACACGTTAATTGTTCTGACTGACTACAGGTTGCATCTTGAAGGCAACAATAACTAGCACTAGAAATGAAATTCAGTGGCAGAGTGGCTTGATGGTCTGGCCATCGCTGACAACACTGCCATCCTGTCCCAGGTATGACATCAGATGCAAGATGTATTCAACACACCCCATGGAGGTCACAGAAGTATCAGTTTGAGGCCACTAAGACAGTTTGAGTGACGTCTAGTCGGAAAATGGCTGCCAAAGGCAGAAGTAAAAGACGTCCACGTGGATGTGGAAGTCAAAGGGAAACCATCACGTTATCTTCCCAAGATTTCATAAATAGTCACATTCATTTGAGGTCACTAAGACAATTTATTAAAAACATATATTGTTGTCATAGACGTTTAATAAATAAATACACAATGTCTCCTCTAGTCTCTACTCCCTACTTCTACTTCTATGAGTGCCAAACATTACATGCGTGTTTAGTTATGAACTGTTGATGGGGGTCATTTCAATTAGGTATAGAAATGCTTAATGGAACCTAAACACACATGCCTTAAATAAAATATTGCACGATTTTTTGCCTGTCATATTTCGCGCTTTCGTTTTTCTCTCCCTCCATGACATATTTTGCTCACGACTTTCCCTACCAGGCGAGACCGTTCCAACGGAGCACCCGTTTACAGTTCATCCGAAATTATGTGAGTTGTCAAATCATGGTTTATAAGGTGTCTTTGAAGAAGGTAGTTAGCTATTGCCGTCTTTCTTGGTAGTGACATAACGGTCAGTGACCGCAGCCATTGTCTCTGTATATACAAATCATGGTTTATAAGGTGTCTTTGAAGAAGGTAGTTAGCTATTGCCGTCTTTCTTGGTAGTGACATAATGGTCAGTGACCGCAGCCATTGTCTCTGTATATACAAATCATGGTTTATAAGGTGTCTTTGAAGAAGGTAGTTAGCTATTGCCGTCTTTCTTGGTAGTGACATAATGGTCAGTGACCGCAGCCATTGTCTCTGTATATACAAATCATGGTTTATAAGGTATCTTTGAAGAAGGTAGTTAGCTATTGCCGTCTTTCTTGGTAGTGACATAATGGTCAGTGACCGCAGCCATTGTCTCTGTATATACAAATCACGTGACTACCGTTGCGAACTTGAGGCTACAACTAGCAGCTATCTGTTGGCCGCTCTCCAGCCCAACCCAGCCCTACCATATTGGTTACACGGTACGCGGGTTACACGGTACGCTGGTTACACGGTACGCTGGTTACACGGTACGCGGGTTAGATGGCGCTTTTTTGCGTTCGCTTGCTTTTAATTCAAGAATAGTTCATACACTTGCTACTATAGTGTGTTTTTTTTTGGTTGCCTCAATATAAAATTCAATATCTCAGTAACTGGCTGAGATAAAATGATGAGATTTAGTATATAACGTTATCATTATGTCCACCCAACAAAAAAATTTTTGTTCTGGAGATTTTACAGCAGATTTTAAAGTTAGCTTATATACGGTATATTAATTATGACTTAAAGATTACGTCCATGATTTTAACAGTTTTACAGCTTCCCCAAGATTCGACCCAAATTATTCAAAATTTTCACGTGACTTTCGTTTTCAAACAATCAGCGCGAAGATTCAG